>JBBPTG010000013.1:0-330785 GCA_038093975.1 Chalciporus piperatus
CTCGTGAAACTCGACACCTCCAACTGCCTGCTTCAAGTTCTTATCGAAGGTCTGTACGGTCTGGCTCACGCTTCCAGCGAGTGCGACAGGGCCGCAGACACCGACAAAGACGCCGCTTGCGCCTCCAGCAGAGATAGTGGAACTGACGAGGACGTCAAGGTGCTTGGCGAGCTTGGGCCGTCCAGGCGCGAGGGTGATCCCAGGCGGGAGATACATCCCGTCGAACGGTTTAGTGGGCACGCGGGTGTAAAACACAGAGACGCGGAGTCGAGCGGCGGTGCATTGGGAAATGAGCGCTGCGAAGAGAGGGATCATAGGCGTCAAGGCGACTATGAGCGTGGATCAGTGTTAATGCGAAAACAAAAACATTTGTTAATTGACGTACCAGGATCGGTAACGCTCCAAACGATTTCAATCTCTGTGACATTGCTTGCGTCGCCCAACTGGACCAAGTCCTGGACTGCGGAGAGTGCAAACGTTACACCGCTTCCGCCGACGACAAACATTGCCCCGGAGTAACTTGAAACAACAGTGTTACCGACACCGCCTATCGAATCTAGCTCAGTACCGAGTATCGGGTCTCTTCAGCATGTAGAGACGTACCGTAGGGTCCTTCTACCATCACCGCGACATCCTTGCCGACCTGCCGACCTTGCTCGCCGTATGTTGGGGTATTGGCGATCTCATACATCTTGGATGTCCACCTGCCCGATTTCTTACACATTAAAACGAGACCTTCGTCTGTCTTGCTGACGTTGGCAATCGTGAACGGGTGTACCTCGGTCATCCCCCAAATCCCCATGGTGGTCGAGAGGACGCGAAGACGAACGTGCTGGCCAGCCCGCCAACCAGCATTGAGAGATGGCAACTCGACCCTGGTGAGGCCTAGCTCGGGAATGGGCCTCAAAGTGGCGGTAGTGATGCGTGTTTTGATCATACGGACTAGATGGTCAAGCCCATAGAAAACGCAAGCAACGATCACGTAGGGAACACAGTCAGGCCGGTGATAACAAAGCTACAACAGTAATGACATCAGAACCGTGACCGCGGCCCACCGCAACGTGGCACTCACGGAGAACAATATGACGATCAACCCAACGACGTGTGTCGCAAAGAAAAGGTTGTAGGATTTCGCGCGCACGAATTGAATGGAGAAGAAAGCAAGCATGTCAAAGCATACAAGGCCCACCAGACCCCAGACGATAAACGGCTGCGAGAGGTTCTTCGAGAGTTCGCCCGCAATACTCCATTGATAAACTATAGAAATTGACATCGTCAGTGTCAACAACCGGGGTGAAAATCAAAGGTATCTGAACATACTGTAACCAATAGAAATTGACATCGTCAGTGTCAACAACCGGGGTGAAAATCAAAGGTATCTGAACATACTGTAACCAATGGCATGAACATTGGCAGCGATGACCGCCAGGACACCAGCGAGGCGGTGAAGGTAATTGAGCTGAATTGATCTGTCAGAAGGTGCTCCCTGAATACAGTCAACACAAACCTTCTCGTACCCCATCCCCACGAGCATCCCGATGACATTGTTCTTTGTGGCGAGAATATAGACGAAGGGCAGCTGGGCAGTACTGACCCAGCCGGTACGATTGAAATCGACAAATGGACTGGACATGTAAAGCCCGGCATACAAGACGACAACGGTGTACCCTGTCATCAGGAGCACCTGGCCAAGAGAATAATTCTCGTGCACGCGCAAATGGAGGAGGTTTGCGAGAGGGTGTATAAACGAGGACAGCATAGGAACGTGCCAAGCCTGTTTCGCCGAAATGGGCACAATAACAGTCATAGGACGAGGAGGGAGCGGTTTCTCGCTGAACCTAGACACCGACTGAGACGGAAGGGATGGAAAGCCTTGGAAATGGGAGAAAGACTCGGTGCTTCCCTCATCGATGTTCACGGCAGCCTTCTGAGGGTCTGAGTGCAGATAAACGGAATTGGTGTTGAGATTGATGCGTGGCTTGCGTGAGAGCGTGACAGACCGGAGAAAGTGGCCCTGGAGCCATTCAGAGGGACGAGCAAAGCGCACGACTGCTCTTGGAGCGTTGAATAAGGCGAAGATGAAGATCACGACCAAGATGAGAATGTCTAGATTATACACGAGGGAGCTGTCGTCGACGACGGGACCTTTGCTGGCCACTGCAGAGGCGGCGGTGAGTTCCCCAAAGAACATCAGTGAAAGGACTGGCTAGGAAAGAGAGGCAATGCTGGTGGAAAGAGCGCGTAGCGTGTTAGAGAGCGAACAGAGAGCACCGAGAGGCTACCAGTAGCCTTTGAAACGACCAGCGGAGAAAGATGAGGCCTGCCACTAGTGTTGGAACAGCGTGAAGAAAGAGGGAGGAACGCAGCGGAGAGGCGACTGAAGGGGGATATTTCTCCAAGCAGGTCAGCATAGATATGCTTCAGAATAAATGAGGACCGAAGTTGCCATGGTTGTGCCATTATCGCCATTTTCATGTGTCAAAGCAAATTTCAATGTCATTGCGCCGAAGAATGCACCACAACGGTACAACCGCAGCAAAAGAGGACAAGACATCTCGCGATCAACCCGCGGCTTCATTGTTCTTGCGGAGTGGAGCCTAATAATGGATCAACACTTAGAGCAATGGGACAACCGAACAATTGCCGTAACAACACTCACAATGAGCTCCATACTGGCAGCAATCTCCGATACCCTAATCCCTGTCGCTATGGATGAACGTTCATCGGTTCGCACAAAAGACAGAGAAAATGAAGTACAATGCATGCGGGTGCATCATGAACGCGAACGTTCAACTGTAAGGCTGTAAGACTATGACTGTTATTCGCTTTCAAGGCGAACATGACCCATTGACACATTGTCTAATCATCGAATGTGAGGAAGAGAATTCTCACGCTGCCACGACGATCTGAATATCACAGTGTCTGCACACATACAACCCCAGGCTGACCCATATCATTCTTGGCCTCCGTGGAGAGAGGTTCGGATGTGCTAATCCTCCAGCCATATATATAGCCGTCTCGCCATTCACACCGAATCACACATACAGCTGATAGAACAGAGGTCTCTGGGCATGGTAACATAGGCCAAGACGTCAACCTGTGAGTAACCCAGCTTCTGATCATTTTGACGATTGTGTTTCCAGTCTACTCTGGAATGCTGCACCCACCAATCAGCAGTCTTCGTTCAGTCATCACCACCCCATACTCATCCAAACGAATCAAACGAATACACCGAGGCAGGCATTCGCTTGCGAATTCAAATATCATCTCTACGGCAACACAATCTCATGCTCTCCGGGATGTACCGACCCGTCGTCACTCAGTAAGCCGACAAATCAATTTATTCATCTTCCTATCAACCAGTCCTGGTCAAAGTAACAGGTGATGGCCACCGTGCGGGGGTGGGACAGGTTTTGTTGGGGCCTTGACATTCAAGTGGTCACGACTTCCAGCAGAACATTTATCGGCGCTTCAGGACGGTAAGTTATCCAGCGCTGATAAACATCTATCATAGCGAACTTTGCGTCTTCATAAACGTCTCTCCTTGCCGCATATACCATGAGGTTGATCATTTGTCAGCAGTTCCGCAAAAGACGAAACTCGGCTGTCAGGTATCACTGGAGAAATGACTATTGAGCTTTGATTGAGCTCACCTTTCTCTGATTGGGGGATCAGCATGGTTCTTCTTGACAGTCACTTCTGCACCAGAGGATGCACAAGTAATAAGCATGTTACCGCTTTTTGTGGTCCAGCTCGCATTCGAACGAGGATGATGTTTGGTGCCGTTCAGATTCCCTCATTTTCCAGATACCATATCGAAGAGCACCCCAATGATCGCTGCATGTACTTCGCAAACAACGATCTCTCGATACGTTCTAATACACGCGTCTAATTGACCGCAACGACGGCAGTGCTCTTGTCTGATCATCGCCAGTGGCATTGACCAGGACGCTCTCAGCAAAGAGATTGATGTGCATTCCCTTTGGTCAACATAGTACGTCCACACCTCACTTACTGTTATCCCTAATCTCGATTTACTGGATCGGGTAATCCACTGCCAAGAATAGGACAAGTCGAAGTGTTTGTGGTTGAGGGCCATGTAGGGCGATCCTATCAATCTCGTAGTCGTTGGCTGGGACGTCGAGCGCTGAAGTGGGTTGGCAAAATGTGTGGACTCGATTTACATGTGAAACCGTCAATTTCGCACTACTAGTACGTTATGACGACTAATTGTTTATTAGGTCGGCTACTGGAGAGTCGAGACTAACCAAATGTCACTATATTTTCTCGCTTTTCTCGCTTGAACAACATCCAGAACGATCGATGCCGACACATCTTTGTCGTTGGCTTCGTGGACTCGGAGCTAGACCGTGATTTTTACGACACACGTACAGCCGAGAAATGCAGAACATTTTTTGCGTCATGTTGGACTGACCCAGACCACAGGGTCCTCCAGGTATAAAGAGCAGCCAGAGCGACGTCTAACCCCAGGCTCACAATCCATCCTCTGCTTTCTTCTTCAACACTTTCCTCTATCAAACAACATGTTCGCTCGTGTCTTCGCTCTCC
The DNA here is from genome assembly GCA_038093975.1 of Chalciporus piperatus. Taxonomy (NCBI): domain Eukaryota; kingdom Fungi; phylum Basidiomycota; class Agaricomycetes; order Boletales; family Boletaceae; genus Chalciporus; species Chalciporus piperatus. The sequence continues at coordinate 4,570 of JBBPTG010000013.1, forward strand.
TTCCCCTCGCACTCCTCGCCACTGCTTCACCCCTTGAGGCACGCGACCAGTGCAGCGGTGGCTCGATCAGCTGCTGCAACAGTGTCCAGACGGTACATTGACCGATCTCCTCTGTCCGTGGACTTGACTAACGCTGTTCTGTGACTCAGGCTTCCCAGGCTACCAGCTTGCTCACCGCATTGGGTGCCGTCCAGGCAGCTCAGAGTGCTGGGGGTCTCGTCGGCGTGACCTGCTCGGCGCCCACTCTTATTGGCACCAGTCAGGGTTGCGCTGCTCAACAACAACAGGTATGCTGCACGAACAACCAATTCGTAAGTCTTTTGTCGTCTACACAGATTTTATTGGGTACTCAATCTGGTTTTAGAACGGGGTTGTCAACGTTGGTTGCACTCCTATCAACGTCAATGCTTAGAGTTTGAGGGTTGCAGTAGTTGCTTAGGATGGATACGGTCCTCCACTTTGGCTTCGCGTTTGTTTCGTATAGCTATCCTTCTACCTAATAGACCTGGTTTGCTATCATTGTGCGGCCACACCGACGTAGCTTCAGATCTCGAGCCCGTTGGAAATCTTGTTCATGATCATCAGGGTGAGTATCTGATGAAGCGAGGTGACTGACAACTACAGTTCAAAGATTTATCTGTGTAACATACATGACTTGCATCCTATAGTAAGGCCCTTTGTCAAGAATGTCAAACATCCTTTGAAGATGCTTCTCAAAGCGCAACTAGGAAGAACTTGAGTTGGGTTTGGTGAGAGAATGCTGTTGAGCATCACAGATACTGAATGCCAGAACGAGGAGATGTGACCGGAGTGGATCTTTGATCCGGCACACCTCAATCCTCTTTCCTCGTTCAGACGCTACGACCACCCATAAGCAACCCATAAGTGTATGGATTACCGATCAGGTCGTCCGGCAATGAGTAGCTGTTCACGATGAAAATCTGCACAGATATTTTGTTCTTCACAAAATGCACCGTGGGCAATAAGAGAATATCGTGTCGCCGAGTTGTTACAGTAATTAGAATTGATCCAACACTAAAATTGAAAACTGAACGCAATTTCTATGGTCCATGTTGGGATGTAGCAGGATGTAGCTGGTCAAGAGACCATCCATCTGTGAAGGGCCATGCGTAGGTCAACGACACCTTTTTGTACCGGCGGAAGGAATGCTGACGTCCAAAAGTATGGTGAAGGAACTTATTGTCTAGAATCACTGTACATCACGAGGTAGTCTGCAGCAAGTGGCACATTCCTGTAGGCCTCCGCAATGCCATAGGTATTCGACCGAGACCAGGCCTCAATCAAACGGAACAGGTCGTATCCCTGGCCCTTCAATCACCCGGGCCCGAGACCCTTCCTCCCGTGCAGCCGCGAACGCACTCGGCACAGGGATCCCACAACAATCACCCCAGTTTTCGTGGACGTGTCCGTGATGCGAAACACCACCCTCGGAAGGTGGCGGCGATCTTCCGGTATAAGGAAGAATGGAACCGAAGAGAAAGTGCTGGATAACAGGAAGCTTTCCTAGCACTTCAGCCTTGTACATCTTGATCATCCCTGCGTTGACCTTGTCCCATGTTTTTACCTATGGAAATGAGCCGCAAACGGAGTTTGTCAATAATCGCCAGAGAGACATGGATATGCAGGTACGCACAGCTGAGATGTCGTCAAGCATCGGAGAATGCCATCGAAGGGATGCTGTCTTGATCTAATCCAAGTGTTGAGCCATCGTACGATTGACGACAACAGACTCCAGGTCTCACCGAGTTTATGAATTTGATGCAAGCAAAGTACATGTAATTCTTCGCGAGCTCGTCGACGATCTCGGGAACATGGATTGCCTTGGGGGAGGGGTGTCCCGGAATACGTTTGGAAGTGGGCCCGGCGTTCGTCCTCAACTGTGCTGATCCGAACAGGAAGGGCAGGAAATGATAATCGTCGAGTCCCCATACACCATGAGACCCCGCAGGTTCGAGCCAGTACGTTGATTGAAGAACTCGCATAACCTGTACATACCTGTGCGAAGTTCAGATTTTAGCGTCTATGATTGTAATACAAACACACTGCCAGAACACGCGGATGACGAGTGCTTTGTGGTCACGTTCGTCGACTAACTCTAGTCGTTTGAGGCAATACCTATCGAAGAGAGTTCAGCAAGAGCCTAGATTAACCAGGAGGGCTAGCATGACTCACATCCAACAGAGAAAATTGAGCTCCATCCCGCTTCCATAGTCGATACGTTCGCGGTTCCCCCACGAATTGACGAAATACGCCTGTACCTCAGGGGCCATGGCTTCGGGGACGCCGAGCTCAGCATGGAGAAGGGGTGCTTGCTAGATTTGAATTGCATTATGATAATGTTCCGACAATCATGATCAGCAGTAACTCACCTTCTCCACCTCATCATAGAACGTTCTGAAAGCAGGATTGCCAAAGCGTGATGCCTTGTTATCGACCGGAGGAATCTGTACCACTACGCTTTCCACCTGCTCTAATACTTTCAGGATCGGGTCGATCCTCTACTCTTGCGCGGCAAAACTAGTCTCAACTGTCAGCTTCCCGGAACAGATGAACCAGAACGCACAGCAGAATCGATGGCATCCGAGAGCTTGACGTTGATGACAGATTCGTTGAGCTGCTCGATAAAATTCACAATGTCGGCATGAGTTTGTGAGTTCTGAAAATCCTCGAGTTGAACACTCGACAAAATTCGTTTCGTTGGGACTTGGGATGTCATCGCAGTCGTCGTTGTGTTCAAGTCGTGCCTCATCGTGGTCGTTGATCACATTTTCCCTTTTTGTCTTCAGGGGCACTTTGCAACAGAGTGCGAACGCTTAAGCGTTCAAGCGTTCAAGCTTCAAGACACACACAAGAACCATGCCTCAAGCTCCTCTATCGCCCTCCGAACCTCGACAGTCGGGCTGGCATCAACCTAGATCACGAGCCTTTCGATCCCATCGATTTGACAAGCTCGCTCAAACGCATCACCAAGGGTATCACCGATATCATGATCATCATTGGACTCTGCACGCGCAACAAGCACAGAACAGAAGCGAGCCACAAGCTGCCAAAGGTTACGAATCGCGGTAGGCAGAGGTAACGGGGGAAGATGACGGTAACGGGCAATCGATCTCCTTTCCCCTCCGACTGGCCCGACTATTGCTCCTTGGCCCTGTCTGGTTGTTGGGGACGTTCGTGGATCGGTATAGAACCTTCTCACCAGGAGATGCCAACGTTCCGAAAATACAAATACCCAACACTCACTTCAGATAATTGAATTGACGGATGCTCCATGAGGCGGAGCGGGTAGGGCCCTGATGGTTCTATGCTCATTGCCTGTATGCTCGGGTAGCCTATAGACGGTGAAATTGTGTGATAATGCAGATGTCGATCATCGACGTCCTTTCTTTTTGACCACGGTAAATCCATCCTCGTCGACTTCAGGTTCTTCTCTCCTCCGAGGCTCTGAGCGATCCAAAAGTTGAGGAACTTGCTCCCCTTCTTCATGCTGACCGTCCTCCTCCTCTTCCCCGTCATCGTCCTCCCAATCGCTCCCGCTCTCACTCCCGCTTCCGATCCCAGCCTCATACTGCGGTACCTTCCCCTTCATTCTCTCCGCCTGCGCCTCTAGCTCCATCAGCATGGAATCGTTTCCGGCACAGATATCCCTGGAAAGCTTGACAATGTCCCGCGCGACTGTGATTGCGCTATCATCCTCGAGCGAGACGTCAAACTCGTCCGACATAATCTGGAGGAGGAGCTCCTCAACATAATCTTCGTTCGGAGGCATTATCGCTCCCCCTCCCGTGCGTGCCGTCGAGGAAGAGGGTGGGTCTTGAGAAGAGCCTGACGCGGCGACGATGTATTCCTCGAATTGGTCCACGATCACGCCCGCTAGCCAGCGCTGTTTCTCTGCGGACTCGGGACCGCCCCAAGACTCGTGCACAGCAAGCTTGAGGGCAGGCCAGAGCGCGAGGCGGGCGATGATACCCCGCGCGAAAAGGATCGTGAGTGGGGCAGTGGACATCGACAATGTGCGCAGGTGAGAGTGTTACAGCTGACTGTTGATCGGAACAGCGATCGGGACAGCGATTAGAACGAGGAATTATACAACAGTGGAGGATGACTTAGTCTCTCGTAGAGACCACCTTCAGTAGAAAAAACCAAGTCTTCCAACGAGGATCATGATTTTACCAACGAAATCAAAGGAGGTTGATATCAATTCTGATGAGAATAAAATATTTATTTAAATAATTCATCGCAAGGACTCCACAGCCACTTAGGCCTTAGGGCCAAACTCGCAAACTTGCACCATACGTCGACGCCATGGCTTCCATCCCTTCGCAGGCAAAGTCGAAACAACTCAGGGCATGCTTGCTCTGCTCCATCATTCAACACCCCATGGACTTCAGAAAGAACGGCTGTCCAAACTGTGAGGAGATCATGCAGGTTGGTGTCGAGAAACGTTGTTTCAATGACGTTCATTGATTGGTCAACTTTGCCAGATGAAAGGGTCTCCCGACCGCATCGCCGTCTGTACCACGACCTACTTCGACGGTATCATCTCTCTCATCGACCCCGAATCCAGTTGGGTCTCACGTTGGCAGAGGACATGTACGCCAGTCATACTCCTTAAAACCCATCGGCCGTGACTGACGTCTTCCACCCAGCCAAGTATGTGCGAGGCATGTACGCTGTGCGAGTTAAAGGGCGTGTTCCAGAAGACGTCGAAGCTGAACTTGAAAGTCGAGGCATCAAATACCGACCCCGAGACCAGACAGATCAGGACTGAGCACAGTCCTGGCCCCTGGGTGGCAGTGGGTGCACCACATGCTCGCTTTCTACTCGGCTATTTCCCCTTGCACCCCCTCCCGGTTGTTACCACCTACTATATATCCAGAACACGTCACCGCGGCATTCACGAGGATGTCCAAGTGCACTCGCATGCCGCTCTCGGGCTGCATGGGGCGGTTCTGAAATGTATACTGTACCGCGAAGAAGCACGCCATTCCTGGGTTCGCTTATTTGCTCCACTTGGTCTAGCTTTCCTGTAGACGCCACCGTACCATGTTGGTAGTTCTCAGCAATCCATCTATTCCTCGCCAATACTCGAATACAATGCGTGCGCCCGAGGAACGTTCGATGTGAAATTCAATTCCGTAAGGTGCGTGTATTCCTCTTTGGATCCGGGGTTGTACCATATGGGTGTGCATTTGCATTTGCAAAGGGCATGACGCAGGATTTCAGGTTTACATACCTGACCAGGTTCTATGGGACCCAGGCTATCAACCCCAAACGCGCCACCAGAATCTGCAAACCTTGAGGTGGTTACGTCCACGAAGGACCTAAACTCGCCATTACATGTCGCGTCAGTGCTGAACATGACCACATGATCTCTTCCTCTCGAAAGATAGCTAAGCATTATGTATTCGCATATCGATGCCTCGTACGTGTTAACTTATGTATTCCCTGACATGTCCCATCCAGCCACTCGTGCTCTTGCGACCACCATCAGTCGCGCCGCCTCATCCTCATGAGAACAAGAGCGTTGAATGACATGGTTTGACTGGGATATAATGCATTAATGATTAATGCTACGGTATAGGTGTGCATACTACAGAGAGTAGGACAGCAGTGACTAATCATTATAAATAACCTGTGTGGTAACGAACAGCGACTATCAGTGTAGTGGAGGGTGAACTGTCTTCATCCCGACTCTTGGGTCTGCTTACGGGACTATAATGCTCTGGGCCGTCAGTCATTTCCGCTTTCTATTGGTATGTCACAATAACCATCCTATAGCAGCTCGTGCAGGACTTGATCATAACGATGAGGTAAATGAGAACTGTTATCATGAAGTTGTTAGCGAACCATGCGGAGACGAGTACGGAACGCTTACCTGAGCATCTTTCTGGAAAAAACGATCTGCGAAAAGACTTTCTCAGTATCCAGTACCTCGAATAGTCTGATCTTCCCCTCTGCCTTCTCAGAGCCCGGGGATAACACTCTCTGTGAATGAGGCAAGTCACCGTCTCTCCGGGCCCAAAAGACGCGACCAGGAGGAAACAAATCCGCCATCTGCATGTTCCCTTCGAGGGTTTTTCTCATCGCCAAAAACTAAAACAGGCAAAAGATTGATAAATATCAAGTCCAATCGGGAGCATACTGAGCTACTCACCCATGACATGTCCTCCGAAGTACCATTTCCGCTCTTCCACCGCCTCGTGCGATCAGTCACGACGGAGTATCCATCCTTCCCATCCTTGTCATTGGCGTCACAGAGCCATAGGGCTGCGTTACGGATATCACGGACGGAACCCAACGATAACCGGGATACGATGTCGTCCGAGTATACAAATGAGACGATCAATTTAGATGCTAGCCGACTCAAGGCCGCATCAACGAAGCATCTAGGTCATCAGAGTTAAAGGTATTCTTGAGGTGTGAAAATATCGACATACGGGGGCGCTATGCAGTACGCAGAGACTGGGCGGCCAACGGGAAGCCCACTGGACGCAACAGTGAGGCAGGTGGTGGAGTCTGCCCACATCTTTGGACAAATCAATATGCGCGTCTGAACGAATATCTAGAATTACTCACCAGAGCCAAGAGCGCAGCCACACCAGCTCCAAGTGAGTGTCCACACAGAATCAGTTCTACATCCGCCACGATCAGAAAACGTCGGAAACGGATTTGGTGGCCGTCAGCATGAGGGGAGATCGTCCGATCGATGTACGAACCATAGCCAGGATTTCGGCTTAGTGCATCCTTTACAGCAAGATGTACCGGTTTTCCAATCTCGCCCATTACCCTTGCCATGCGGAGCATACCACCATGCACATGGTATCGTGGATATTGATCCGTCGGTGAGAATAACGAGGGGCGCCTGCGGTGCTGGGGCCTTCCTGACTCTGGGAATGGGACTTTCTCGTTGGGATGATGATCGGTTGATGGACTGGATGCCGGTTTGAATTCCACAGGTTCGCAGGCCAAGTCAACTGCTAGCTCATTAAGGGACATGGTACCTGTGATTATGAATTGAGTTCAGTGCCCTTGTCAATCGACCCGATCTGAATTTCTACAAATCATACGCACCGCGAAGGACGAGAACAACCTGGCAACGATCATGATCAGTAAGCACCCAGAATCTGGGCATTTGGCGTTCAACGCCGACTACGGCGGTGGCACGCATGCGAGCCCGCACGTTTTCAGTGTCCAATGGTTCACCGTGAACTGATCTTTCAAAGATCTCCTTGTCGTGCTTTCCCAGAAAAACATCCCACCACGAATACTCTATGTCATCGTCTGGTGAAGGTGAGGTAGATGTGCCCTCCATTTCGGCTTCCGACTCATTAATGGCCTTTGCGAGTTGTGCTTCCTCGGCCTCCTTCTCGTTGGATGCAGTCGGGGCTTTCGCGCGTGCAGAGGGAGGGGCGAATAGCGGCGATACGCCAAAAAACAAAAGACTCGCGCCACCATATCCAGCAAGAACCATCTTGGAAAATCGGCGCAGGTTCTTTTTCACTTCTTCGGGAGATTTGGTGCAGGGTTCTGGTCTCGCATCACTCAACTTCGAGGACGAAATTGATGAGACAGACAACCGAGAAAGTACGCTCGTGGATCGTTTTCTTGGGCTAGTGTTTGGGGGTGCTTCGCCGATATCAGCAGAGATGAGTTGACCACGATGGCCAGGGAATATGAGATCCGAGGTAACACGGACACGCGAAGGCACGCGTGTTAGTTGAGGTGTGGTTGGAGGAGGATGTACCTGGATCTCGCGAAGGTATGGTGACCATTGTGATTCGTGGTGTTCCTGGGTGACACCCTGGAGGGCAACCCAAGCGATGAGCGCTCTGGCGACCTCTGTGATGCCATATTTCTTGTGTGGTATAGTCTCGCTCGGAGTGGGATTGTCCCATTCTCTCTTGACGAGATCGATGAACGGAGCCAACGAAAAGGATGCTTCACTGCTCCCCGGGAATATGATCGACAAGACGTCGATTGAGCCATGTGCAGCGCGAAGAGAGGCAGAGGAGATACACTCTCCGAGGTATATTTGGGCAAGTGTAAGTGTTTCGGCGAAGTTGATCGCACTCGAGACGGCGCCTTCGATGACGGGAGCGGTGACTTGGGTCCGACCGAGCACAGCGTGATCGAAAGCTGAGGCTGTGGCTACGACGGTGCTGGAGGCCACATTGCGAATGAGGGAGAACTAAGTACGAGATGTATCAGCTGGGACGGAAACTTGATCGAGATAAATTGGCCCAGGGAGCATACCCCAAGTCTGGTTGTTCCCTTTACGGCGGAGAACGCGACGGAGGTCACTGTGGAAGCGAGGTCCACGCTGCGCCGTCCGTATCTCTCCCAGTCGTAGTGCATTGTTGGGTTGAGGAGGAGATGAGATGTAGACCCAAACCTGAGTCCATGCCAGTGCTCAGCGCCAATTGGCCCCACGTAACTTACACTGGTAGTAGACCCTCTGAGACTGTCCGTAAAGAGATCAAAGTCGAGGAAGCGAACAAGACTTGCGCGTGATTTACTACTGTTTCTCCGAACATCATCCGAACCAGAATTATATTTCCCTAAAAAAATCAGAATTGCCTCCTCGATTTATGACGCCAATGTCTTCAAGCTGGCGGGCGCTGCAAAGACTCCAGGTCGGACCTGTCGCAGGCATTGCAGTCAGGGGGCGACATACAGCGTGTTCGCGAACTGCCCTTCGCTCGTTCGCTACAGAGGCGCCCCTCGACGACGAGCTCAAACCCTCAAATTACGGCCAACCACTCTTCCAGTCTCACCCTCACCTACGTGAGCTTCTCGTCTCATCTTACATCCCCGAGACTCTGATTCAACAACTGCCAAGTGAGACCACACGAACTGACGCCTGGCATACCCGTCGAGGAATATGAGACAAGGCGCATGCAGCTCATGGACAGTCTCCCTGCCGATTCCGTCGTGGTTTCAGTTGCTGCACCAATCAAGTACATGAGCGCAAGTACGTAGCATTGCATCCCATCCTGTAGGCTCCTAATGTCTTCCAAAGATATCTTGTAGGTTCTCTCGACAGTCTCACCTCGTCAGCGCTATTGAACGCCGATGTAGTTACAAGTTCCGTCAGGCATCAGACTTCTGGTACCTAACGGGCTTCGAAGAACCAGATGCGGCCGTCATCCTCGGTGAGCACGTGTGTAATCAAGAAAGTAGTGGGTATGATGCTGAAATCCTGAGCCAGAGAAGACCTCGACCTCCCGTGGTTATCGAATGACGCTGTTCTCTAATGGCAAAGATTCTCTTAAAGAGAAGTGGGAAGGTGCCAGGTACTGGGCGCAACCGTTATTGCCTGTATTCGTTCACTCATGTTTCCTGACATTCCTAGGACGGGCTTCAGTGATGCCTTGAGCATATTCAAAGCAGATGATGCAAGATCCATCCAAACATTCCCTAGTCAACTAAAGTCACTTGCTAGCATTTACTCCAACATATATATCGACATACCCAGATCATCCTCGAAGCGTCAGCCGCGGACTGCCAAGTCTCTGTTGCGATATCTTTCTCCAGCTGTGAAACCCAAGTCAGAATACGAATCAGTGGTGGACTCCTTGTCAAGTTCGCGAAGGCATGACTTGGCACCACATGTTGCTAAACTGCGGGCAATCAAGAGCAACCGAGAACAACAGGTCATGCGGGCTGCTGCCGATATTAGCGGACGTGCTCTCGCCAAGGTCAATCGATTAGCTTTCGACAAGTTCCGGGCGCTGAAGAGGTGCTATACCTTTACAGACGATGCGATTTACTCGGCCAGGGATATCTGAAAGTGCAATTGCAGCCCATTTTGAATACCTCTGCTGTCTCTCTGGCTCACAACGCCTTGCCTACGTCCCTGTCGTTGCATCAGGGTACCAGCTAACCTTACTTTTGTGTGGATATTTGGTTGACCTCCTTGTTAGGCCCAACGCGCTTATCATACACTATACCTCCAATAATCAGATGGTTCAGGACAACGAGATGATTCTGATGGACGCAGGTTGCGAGTACAAGTTAGTGCAAGACCCTTGATTATGCCGTTTCAGATTCCTGACCTGTTCCAGTGGTTATGCCTCAGATATCAGTCAGTTCCCAGATTCCTCGCATGTTGGTGCCTCACTCTGACCGTTCTAACCCGTCCAGCGCGTACCTATCCTGCGTCAGGGACGTTCACGGATCCCCAGAAAGACCTCTACACGGCTGTGCTGAATGCCCAGAAAGAACTGATTACTCTCTGTACCGAAACTGCCGAACTTAATCTTCATCAACTCCACCGCAAGTCATGCGAACTTCTACGAATCGAATTGAACCAGATCGGGTTTAACTTGCATACGGGAGATTTGGAAAGAATTTTGTACCCGCACTTCTTGAGCCATCCGATCGGCATAGGTATGTCTTATCTTTTTGTTCTTCTATTGTTGTACCCGGAGCATACAAGGGTTGGTGGCTGTTGATGGGAGCTGATCACATAACCCGGACCAGATTTGCACGAGTCGGCACACCTTGACCGCGCCGAGTGGTAAGTTTTTAAGTTTTGTGGCGTGTCAGATTCATTTAACGGACAATAAACACGCGTGCCAGTTTGAAGACAGGAATGGTCATCACGGTAGAGCCAGGTTGTTCCGTTTGCCCTTGTTCAGGATGATATCACCGTTCCTAAAGCTTATTCAACAAGGGATTTACGTACCGCCAACACCGCAGTTCCCGAAGGCTTTCCATAACATGGGCATCCGGATTGAGGTTAGTGGCCGCATCTCGCTTGTATGTTCCGTGTTTATGTCTTCAAGGACGAAGTCCTTGTCGGGAAGGAAAACCCTGTCATCTTGAGTGTTGCGGCACCTAAAGAGGTTTGTCTTATCTCTGTCATGGTTCCGAACAATAACGGATTGTTTCGGCAACATTTAGATCGTAGACGTAGAGGGAGCATGTCAAGGACAATTGGGACTAGAGCCCTTCTAGGATATCTTGTTGTGACCTGTCATGGATACCACCACCAGCATCTGATCACGTCTAGCTTTTGTAACGTTCAATTTAACCCTTTCCTCTCAATCTACCGTCTCCAGGGCCTTGAGGATTTGCTCCCGCCTCAACCACTTCTCCTCAGGGGTAAAGTACCAGCTGATGAGCGCGAAGATGGAGATAGCTATGAAAATGACGACAGCCTACAACCTCAAGTCAGCCGAAGTGTCCTCGATGGACTGAAATGGTCGCTCACAAAGTTGAAAGTTTGAGCAGTGACCGGGAAGTAAAAGGGAGAGATATCGACCTGTGATCGTGATTAGTGACATATTTGCCTCTGACGGTCAGAGATAAGAGAGACACATACAGCGAAAACAAGGGCATTGAAAGCGGCCGCGCAGATGTAGAACGGCTTCGCATATTTGCCTAGTCTGAAATAAGAGGACTGGAATCGGTCGGGCGTCATAATAAGCCTGAGCAGGGCGATAAGCCCGTAAGCGGCGATGGTGGGCACAGCACCAGCTGATACCAGTGACGTGAACGCAACTTGACTAGGCAAGATCGTACAGAGGAGAGCCGCTGCGAAGATAAAGATGACGGTGATCGCATTACGCGGTTGTCCCTCGGAGTCGACTTGACCGATCCATCCAGACAACGGCAGAACACCGTCACGAGCAACTGCAAACACCAGACGGGAAGAAGCAACAATAACCACCGTTGTGTTCTAAGAACCAAATAAGTGGAATGAAAACATGAGCGAAGATTTGCTTTCATACCATAATCAGGCCAAGAACAGCGATAAGCGTCATGAAGATGCTGGCTTTCTTTCCCAAAGCAAGGGCATAAATCTGGACGAATGGCTGGGGCGCATTCAACGCGAAGACAGTATCGAGGTCGGGAGTGCAGAATAAAAAGAGGATAGTCGTGATAAATCCGAGGACTCCAGTCGCGATCGCACTCCAAAGAATTCCCTTTCCTGCAACGACACTGTATAGAACAGATCAGCACATACTATATTGCTAGTCTCGGTACACACCTAGCATTTTTCGTTTCTTCGGCGATGTGTCCGGATGCATCGAATCCGGTTAGGGTTCCAGCGGTAAAAAGGCTATTCGGAAAGCTCTGATCAACACTTGGAAACGGACCAAGGCATGTCGAGCACCCACTATGACATGATCCAGTTCCATCCCGGGGAAGCGCCAGTCCCATTGTCTGATCAGATATTAGTGGGGCTACGCGTTTCACAAAAAATTGACTCACATGGCATAGTGAACACCTCTGAGGCGGTACGGAATCCATAAGTTTTCGAAACTCCGATAGGGAGCCAGATGAGGCACAATAAAAAGTCGAGCATTAATAGAGCGACCGAGAACTTGAAAACGCCAGAGTAAAGTCTCGGAGGGAGGTAATTGATCGCCACAGAAACTACTAGCATCAGTTCCGAGAGCACCCAGATAAATGCCCGCCATTTAATGTTCGAGTTACTAACGCCACCAGGGAAGTCGATTTCCCAGACGGCCAATTGTGAGACAATGTAGTTGGCGGTGGTCTAAGAAAACGATTGGGATGCAATTCTGGTTGAGTGGAAACTGGACCTACCTGACAATTGCTTGCAGTGAACGTCATCCACGCAGTGCAAGCCCACCATGCAACCAGGAAGCCGAAAAACCTCGCGTATTTCGGCCCAGCACTCTCAGCGGCCCAAATGTATATAGAGCCGCTGAGAGGCAATGCAGAACAAATTTCCGCCAGGACTGCGGCGGTGATGACCATGAAAACGATCGTGACGAGATAGGACGACCTATTAGAGGGATTCTCAAGGCTGGAACTATCGTGGGTGATGATGGTAAATACCAGACAGCAGCAGGACCCCCTGCCAAAAGACCGAGGAACAAGACCGAACTGAAATTAGAGGTAAATGTCTGATAAATCATAAATAGTGCTTCGACATACCGAACACCCCCGATGAAGTTAAGAGCGACAAAGCTGGCAGCGAAACTCTCGATAAGATGCCAGCTGCGGTGGAGTTGCTGGATGCAACTTAAGCGACCATAGTTAAGATACTAGCACGTCTTCCTTACCTGTTTGTATCCAAGCTTGCTCTGAAAAAAAAAGAATCAAAATGTCAGTCATGCACGTTTTGCTCCCGTAGGAGCGGTAGTAGTGGGCGACACTGGGGGCTTCCCTACGCAGGTATGAGCGCTGTTCAGGTTCAAGCGGTGTGATCTCAATCCCCGACGCGTCTTCCTCAGAGTACTCGAGAGATGCACCACGCAGTGCTTCGACTCAGAGTCAGCAATCGGGGATACCCGCAGCCCGTCCCAGTTCACAACTATAAACCGACGTTACCGATTGTGAGTAATGTTTTGGGAGCGCATCATCCTGCAAGGTCATTTCCCTTGGTCTCGCAAAGGCGCATTACCAATTGCAAGGCGTCTCTGTCTTCTGTGGAAGCCTGTTCATTGTCGATTCCGATAGGGTTTTGAACGGGTTTTCGGTTATCTGTGCTCGACTCGGAGGACATGGTGATAAGATGGGGAAAAAAAAGCAAGCATTGACGTCTGTGTGATTGTGGTATAAATACAGTGATGTAGTTTGTACGTAATTCCGATACAATGCACCGATGAGTCAATGTCACACATGACCGGTCTGACCAGTTCACGAGATGTTCAGACGCTGCATCGTCGGCGCGTCAAGACAGCGGGCACCCGAAATAAAGAAACACGCACCGGTTTCAAGGCTTTGATGAGAAGCCACTCTTCATTAGAGACATCTGCCTTGAATGTAGACTGAGCGAGATCAGTCAGCGTGCAGGTACGCCAAGTCAAATAAATGGTTTTACCTTGAGCACGTCAATACTCTGCCTCGTGATATGGCTCAGAAGGTCGTCATTGTCGTCGAAGTGGCGGCCAAACATTTTGGCTGACTGATATACGGCATGTTCAATTTTAACCGCCACTCCTCCTCCCGCCTGCGATTTCTTGACAATCTGAAATAAAGGGAATGTCAACGCCTCGGTTACTGGAGAGAACCAGATAGCTTTCAACTAACCTCATGCGATTTGTGGTTAATTTCCAATGAAGTTCTGCGTAGAGGTTCGTTAGGAAAGACACTGAATCAAAGATGTAAAACTCACATCTTCCCGAGATCGATGATATCTTTCTTCTGGGTAACTGGGTCGACTTTCACAACACAGATAGGTGTACCAATTCGCAACGTTCCATCCAAAATATCCACCCCGAGAATGATGGGGTCTCGTTTACAAAATGCGGCAATGACCTTCAAGCGACAAGGCCAAACCGCTTGAGGTGCGGCGTCCCGACGTTTGGCCTCCAGTATCTCGTTGTTGTATGCAGTGAATGCATCAAACAAATGGTAGATGATATCGGCTAGAGGGGCGTAAGTCAGAGCATCTCAACACCAATCCCGGAGGTACCTTTGAATATCCTGATGCCCATCTCATCCGCCAACCTTTCGGCATCTTTGTCGACAGGGACATCAAAGGCCAGGACAACAGCGAGTTCCTTGGCCCTCTCGAGCATTGTAGCCGTACGCATAATGTCCTTCTTATGGACAGGCCCGATGTTGATGCCAGATACGGGGATTTTGCTGACCTTCAAAAAATCGAGCAAAGCCTCGAGTGAGCCCAGCGTGCTCGCCTGAACGGAGACACCGCGACCGGATTTATCTATCGAGTTCAGCAGGGACGTAAGGTCGGACATGACTTCCTCCATCAAATCTGCTTCGTCATCATCGGGACCGACGACCAGAAGTCGTGAACCAGCAATGGCCTTCTCTAGATCCGTCCCAACAAGTTTGACACCAAGTGCCGCCTTAACTTCCTTGTGGTGCACGTAGGCCGACTACAATCAAACCAAAGGTCAGTGATAATACTTCAAGTTAGATGTTAGAGACAGTCGCAGACCTTAACACGTAGCTCGCGTAGAGGCTGAGGCGTGAGTAGAGCACGAACTTGAGTGACGATGGGCCCGTTAAGACCGCAAACCACAATTCGATCGCCCTCGTGTAGGATACCATTAGAAAGGACGACATCGATGGTAGTTCCGAGACCTTCGACGACCTTGACTTCTAATACAGTGCATTCCAGCTCTGATAGATACATGAGGCGATCGCTCATGCGTTGTTGGGTCAGATTGATCAAAAGCATGATCATGTCCGGGACCCCCTCTCCTGTAATAGCAGAGGTGGGGACGAGCGAGACATTTCGAGCAAAGCTCTTGTTCTCGTAGTAGAGCACAGAGTTCAAACCTTGCTCAGCAAAGGCAAGTATGGTGGTCTGCACACGATTCTCGAACTCGCGCTGCACGGATGGCTTCTGTTTGGCCAATGATTCCTGGAATGCACCATCTGGAGTTGGCTCCCACCCATACAGACGATCGATCTAAGCTAAATTAGGAAGGAGATACATGTATCAAGCAAAGGAAAATACCTTGTTCAGAGCGACGATGAAAGGTGTTTTGCGATCTCTGAGTAGGCGAAGGGACTCGAGCGTTTGTGGCTCAAGACCATGCTGCCGGCAAACCGTGAGCGTCGTTCTGCATCAAATCGAGGGATCATACCATAATATCGACGACGAGAATGGCGATGTTGCAAAGGGAACTTCCACGACTGCGCAGATTCGTAAAAGATTCGTGGCCTGGTGTATCGATGACGAGCAGACCGGGAACTTTGTATTCTTGTTTCCCGTCCTGCAACGCGTTGTCAGATTAAAACGGACCACGATAGCCAATTACGGACCTTGTTTAACACCGCCGTTTTTGTCTTAATCGCGTCGACAGGGAAGTAAGTTGCACCGATCTGTTGCGTGATACCACCCGCTTCACCCTCCTGTACATTTGTTTGCCGGATCTAGTGGGATCATATGAGAATCAAGTTGGGAAATGACCAAGGATCCTTACCTTGTCGAGGAGTTTAGTCTTACCGGTGTCGACGTGACCCAAGATACAACAGATCGGACTGCGCAGGTCATCCTTACTACGTGCAGCAAGAGCAGCCTCATGTGCTTTTGCCCTGCGCTCAGCGGCTCCAGCCTTCTTCTGAGCAGCCAGGCGTTGTGCCTGCGTCATGCCATCGTCGGACTCCTCAGAGCTGTCCTCCGAATCGCTCTCCGAATCCTCTTCAGACGAATCCTCTTCAGAGGAGTCTTCAGAGGATGAGTCCTCTGCGGGAGGCTTTGGAACGGAGTCCTGCTTAGTCGCGGGTTTCTTTGCCGTCCCGTTGACGGGCGATTCTGTAGTAGATCCAACATTCAATAGCAAAAGGTAAGGAATTGAGACCACTAACCTACAGGCGTTGCAGCGGGCGTCGCGGGTGGAGGAACTGTTGGGCCTTGGGATTTGACGGAAGGAGCGCGTGCTTTGACAGGCTTGCTCTCGTGAGGGGGTGGCGGAGCAGTGTCTTCTTCCTCGCTGGACGCGTCCCACTCATCCTTGACAGCGGCAGCTGGTGCGGGACTCTTGTCTTCCTCGTCACTGCTAGCGTCCCACTCATCCTTGACGTCATCATCTTTATCTGGGAGTTCGGCGGGAGCTGGAGCTGGAGAAGGGGATACAGGGACAGGAAGAGAGCTTGTTGTTGGGGCGGGGGATGTTGGGGCAGGTGATGCTGGGGTCGAATCCTTCTCTTTTCCAGATGGTAACTTCTTCTTGCGAGATCCATAGGAGAACTTTTTCCCTGGGACATCCCCACCGGACGCTTGTTGTAGACCTTCGATCTGTACTCCTGAGGCAATGAGAGCTTGCTTCCGTCGATCAGCAGCAGCTTTCTCCTCTTTTTGCTTCTTCGTCAATAAGCGTCCCTCTTTCTTGGCCTGCTCGCGTTTCATCTATTGGACAGGTGAGGAAAACGTCGACGAGATTGATCGAATCTCAGGACATACTTTCTCTTTCTCCTTCTTTTTCTGCTTCTCCTCCTCCTTTCTCTTCTCCTCCTCTGCCGCAAGTCTTTCTTCTTCCTCGATGCGTCGCCTTTCCTCCTCTTCCCTACGCCTTTCCTCCTCTTCCAACCTCTTTTTTTCCTCCATCATCGCCTTCAGTGCACTGATTCCACCTTTCTTCTTGTTTGCGGTTGGTGCAGGCGCTGGAGCCGGAGCCGGAGCAGCAGCCTCGTCGTCCTTCTTACCTTTCTTCTTCTTCTTCTTCTTTGCGGCAGCTCCTCCACCCTCCTGACCCTCGCCTTCGCCCTCGTCCTCCTTCTCCGCCTGGGGTTCTGCGGGCGCTTGAGTGCCGGCAGGCACAGCTTCTGCAGCAGCAGCCTTCTTCACATCAGCCTGGGCCTTCTTTTTCGCCTGAGAGGGGTCAGAGACAAGATAGTGATTGGATGAGTAAAAAACCTTTTCTCGCTCCTTTTTGAGCTTCTCCTTCTCTTTTTTGGTGAGAACCTTCATACCATCGTTCGCACCGTCGTCTATATCCTTGTCGTCGTCATTTTGTGGTTCGGTATTTGGAGCCGTTGGGGCTGGGGTGGATATGAGTTCATCTGTGGAACAAAGATGGGTTCGCGTTTGCAGTGAATGATCAAGGAAACACGGACCTGCAGCCTCCGCCACATCGTCATTCTGGGCCTTTCCTTTCTTCGCCTTACCCTTTTTACCCTTCGAAGTAGATGCTGTTATAGCAGCCTATAAGAATTAACATATAGAATATCTTGACGATGTTGTGTCGACGTACCATCAAGCCGCCAAAGTCTTCGTTCTCGTCCACTTCGGGTGGGCCATCATCCTGGGTCGAGAGGGCGCTGAAAGCCGAGAGAGGGGCTCCTTTTTTCGGTGCGTAATCTTCATCGGCGTCACCGGGCTGATCTCCACCAAGATTGTTATTCGCGACGGACTGGCCTACTTTGTCCCTGGTGCGGTACTGTCAACTTGATCGGGGTTCAGATCGCTCATCTTACTCACCAGTAATCGGCGTCATTTTCCTTGACCTTTTTCTTATTTTTCGGAGGCATGGCGAGTGATAGCTGTTAGATTTGAGCTGGGGTGGGTTGGGAATGGAAGAGATCGAGGGTACTTTCGTGGCAGACTCCGAGTGCCAGGTCACCGGAAGCATCGCTATCTTGCCGCGGTAATTACATAATGTCAGTCCTACTACTTACTAGCCAACTACCAGCACAATGGGACTCCTCACAATCATCAGGAAATGCCGTCAGAAAGAGAAAGAGATGCGGATTCTATTCCTGTAGGCTTGTAACCTCCTCGTGCCTTCAGCGTCCTCAACCCAGTGGCAGTGGTCTCGACAACGCCGGTAAAACCACGATTCTGAAGAAGATCAACGGCGAGAACATTTCAAGTATCAGTCCAACCCTCGGATTCAATATCAAGACGTTCATCCATAGAAAGTGAGTCCCAAAGCGACGTTCGGGTGCATCAAGAGTATGCTCAAACCGGTGCTGTTCCACATGTGATCCCACCTCTAGCTATACCCTTAATATCTGTTTGTATCTCGTCTCTACCAATCTACATGATCGATATTTATGTCAACAGGGGACGTAGGAGGCCAAAGAACTCTTCGACCGTACTGGCGTAACTATTTCGAGCAGACGGATGCCATCGTCTGGGTCGTAGACTCAGGAGATCGCATGCGAATTCAGGACTGCAAGGAGGAGCTCCACAATCTCCTTCTCGAGGATGTAAGATATAGTTGGTTCACTCACTCCTTTTCTGAGATTTACATACTCCCAGAGGTTATCTGGAGCATCGCTGCTTGTCTTTGCCAATAAGCAAGATATACATGGGTCAATGACTGACGAGGAAATACGTGAAGTAAGTAAGCACTGGTATATCCTCCGAATCAATTTTTGACCATACTACCCTCGTTTCAGCTACTTGACTTACCTGGCATTAAATCCCATCACTGGAGGATTTGGCCATGCAGCGCGGTCACCGGCCAAAATTTAGTCGCTGGCCTTGACTGGATCGTTCATGATGTTGCGCATCGGTTATATTACAGTTCCACCACCCATAATCAGGCTAAGTACAGCCCAGGCCTAGCTGCAGCGTAACACGGACTTTATCCGCCAAGATCCCATGTATTCTCCGTCGTTTGCCAAGTTCCCCGCGTCAGTTAACTCCGCTCACACACTTAAACTCGGTTTCCGATAGGCTAGTCACATCTGAGGAATTGTCCAGACCCGGGTTACTCGGGAGACGTCATGAACTTGCTTCATCTCAAACTCATTCCTGCATTTTTATGCCCGCTTGCGATTCCCATCGAGATAAATCCCCAGAATCGCTTCTTGAAGTTGTGTCTGTACAACCCAGATTCGAACAAGCGCTGTTCGCACGACCAAACCGGAGAACAGAGGAACTACTATCTGGCAGACTCGGACCACCGTTGATCTTACTCCTGGATCGCTCGTGAACGACCGCTCCAGACCTCGACTCTTCATGCAGCTGCCTTCCTCGGTGGTGCAGCTTTGGAACTCAACAAAGCCGTCGGCCTATCGCCGCCATTGTCTCGCTGTTTTGTGATCGCGCTCAGATCCATACAAGGCCAAAAAGTCTGTTTGGTACGGTCGTTCAAAGCTGCTCTTCATAGCTGTACAACACGTAAAAGCTGGCTGCGGCGCTGTGGTTCTCTGACGAGATACATGATTCGAGGGTATGTAGGCTATGCCACGTGAGGGTAAGTCGATGCCCTCGGAACTTGAACATCCTTGCCTTGAGATGGCACATATTCGACTTCTAAGTTTCTGGCCTTCCAACGCCCTTACTTGCCTTGTTCTAGACAGCGGGCCTTCATCGGGGCACAGAGTGAATGACGGCGACGAATCCCCGTGGCGGGAACAAGCGAGGAGCTCACTGCAAGTCTGCAAGCATCTTCATCCTCTACATATGACATCTTTGACCCAGGTTCACAAAGACCCGCTAAGGAGCAATACACCCGAGCTAACGTTGTCCGCGACTCGACTAAAGCCAGTTCCGCCTCCATCGTGCATCCAGGCACGTCAAAAGTTACCATCCACGTCATGCGCTCAATTGCCGAAAGCCCAACTACTTGCAACGCCGCACACGTTACGGCATCCCAGAGCTCCTCGGTCGTGAAGCTGAAGATCAGTTGAAGATCAATACTATCGAAGGCGAATAGAAGCTGATTGACGACTAACCTCATTACGCCGCTGAAGAGGGGTGTGCCAGTGGTACCATACAAGAATGAAGACCGTAACGCGTACTATCGGCCCGCCACGATGCACAGAACAGTCTGGCCCGAGAAGTCCCTGATATTAAATTGACGTAAATCATAAATCATCTCATGCTGCGTCCGAAGCAACTTCTGGTTTACCGGATATACCAGGGAAGATACACACCCTCGATCCCAAGGTCTGTCGCGGGGATGTGGGTGGACGGCATACAAGAGCTTTCTTCTCACAGGTACGACAGCGAAAGGGAGATAGGTTTTCCTTCTACCGAATGCATTATGATGCTAGGGGCGGAAGGCGGCCTTTTTTCATGCAAGCTGATGGAAGCTTGATGCATGATGGATTCATGAATGGACACCTCAGCGGCGCATCGTACGTCAGTATTAAGCTTTAACATTTCAATGTGGGCGTTCTCATCGACGGAGGACAGTTTCTCAAGGATAATGCAAGTATTGGCTACGATGGTAGGGCGAGCGATCAGGTATGTTCGCAACGTGAGCTGCCCTGTCTACCACGTCAAAAACCAGCAGAAGTCCACATGGAAAGCTGCGCGAAATTTCCGTGCGAAAGCCAGCGCAATGCCCGTGTGTCGTATGACAGGAAAATCAGCTTTGCAGTGTCCGCACGCACCGTATCGCCCTGACGGAAGAAGGGATAATTACCAAGTGGCGTGAATGCAGCTCGGTGAGTGCGATCTTGTCGCAGGTTCTCAACAGAGACTCGGAGGGCTACGCTGAGAAACCAAACTGGTGCATCAGCGGGTGATCAGCGGGTCCAGCTTGAAGAAGGGCGGGGAGCGGCAACGGCAACGGCAAGGTGCCAACCTTCCCAACAGTTAGGACCACCTGACACCCGTGTGTGTATAGGTAACTGGATTTGCATGGGAGTCACGGAGACTGGCGGGTCCTGGAACCATACGATCGGAACGGGGTCGACGACCGTCGACCATTCATGCGAAGCAATCGATTTTTGTCACTCTGACGACTGATAAGACAACGATAGCCAAAAAGCAAGTGTTGATTACAGACGAGGGTAGCGGACTGTGACTCGGAGATGATGAAGAGGAAAGTGTTCCACGTCCGTGAGGTAGGGCATATTGACGAAGGGGAGGAAATGACTCTGTCCAAGTCATAGTGGCCACTGGTAAGTTGCCACTAGTCTATTGTTTTCCCGACAGGATGATGGTGGCACCCGGCAATTGTTCTTTTGTGTGGAGTTGGGGCTTGCAACGCGGAACTCGAGCCGGGGCGATATCGCATTCCGATAAATTGCGCGACCACTCCAAGCAAACATCATGATGTACATATTCTTGACATACTCAAAACGTCATGGCGAGACAAGGTTTATTTCCTAAACGCGGTGAGTGTCATTGTTGTGAGGAAATAGGAATAGCTCGTCCGAGTCACGGCTCATGGGGGGAGCATGATTATCGATTATCTCACAGCGACATTAAATCTACAGAACAATTGCAGTACGTCTCACACTGACATGTACGTATGGTCCAAAATCATAAAACTTAGACACAACGCCACAGGATGGTCCATGTGCGATAGAACAATTGGAGAGGATGTCAATGGTGTGAAACCCCGGAAGGAGGAAATCGCGGGATCGAACCAGATTGAACCTGGGCGGTGACCCTGACGGCAACCTTGAGGCAATCCTACAAATCCTGGTGCAGGGAGCCACGCAAGAACCACGTGGGAGTGAACGGGTCACCGTTTTTGGCGTTGACTGGTTTGTTCGGATTACCTTTTCGTCGTACTTGCGACTTCCCGATCGCTTCATGTTTCCTGCACACTCTTGCTTAGTAGATCTTCCTTTTTGTCGCGTGGGGAGCTGAATTCTCCTCCTTGGTGACAGAACTGATTACCCGTATGCTGCTTCACTCGGGACATACAAGCTTGAGTGGGCCCGAATAATATTGCGGCGGAACCACATGCATTGAATTCAACGAGCCTAGTACGTCCGAATCACTTCTCCCATTTGGCAACGGATCTATGTTTCTCAAACACTTCCAGTTCCGTCAATGCACAGATCTCAGATCCACATCTACTTTTCCCGCGAATCCCTGGACGGGGACAAGTAGGCAATCTCTGTACCATCTATTTTTGCCGACTGCGATACAGAATAATTTCTGCATGTGCAAATATGTGATGTGACTGCTCATGGGTTGTGCCCGGGTGCACCGTATAAAGGGCCACCATGGTGTGGCCCAAGTACTCCCCCATCCACTTGTACTCCAGTGTATTTTCCTCCCCCTTAGCGGACACATATCCTACCGCTACCTCCCCTACGTCTTCGTCACGATGTTGAACGCAACGACTTCTTCGTCTCTAACCTTCTCCTCAGCGGCCCACTTCTACCGCTCCCCCTCCTCACTATCCGTTGTATTCCCCAGCCCAAAGTCTGTCATATCTAGCTATGGTACGTGACGCCACAGCCCGTGATCATACCCTGTGTCTCACTTTGTTGACAGCGCGGAGCTCTGTCCTTGCGATCCTTGAAAAGGCTATCACGCGAGGATACTTGACTCTTGCCGACTCCGAAGGTGTTTACCACTATGGAACACGCTCCAAGGGTTGCAATGAGGTCTACCTCAAAGTGACCAACCCCGACTTCTGGACTCGCATCCTCTTGTTCGTGTTTGTCTTCTCTTTTAGTTATGCCCAAGCTAATGTGGCCCCAGCTCGCAGGATCTTGGTTGTAAGCATCAACGCTGTCATGTCACGTCCTGATCTGACGTATTTTCAGTCAGCGAAGCCTACATGGTAGGCGATGTCGAAGTCAGCAGCCTTAAAGCTGTCATGGATGTGCGTATTGTTCTATTGTGTCGAGATCTTCGGGCTCACGTGATGACAGCTTTGGCTTGAGAATGAGTCTGGCATGGATGGATTGTCCTCAGCTATCAGTCGGGTAACCTCAGCCATTTCTGGGATAGCGAACGCGTTCATCGGACAGACACGCTCACGAGCCCGCTTAAACGCAATTGCAAGTTATGATCAATCTAATGAACTTTTCAAAGTATGTCCTATACCAAACCCTAGGAAATGGTTTTACCAATCACCGCATTTCCAGGCATTCCTTAGCAAAGAAATGATGTACTCGTGTGCATTGTGGAGCGACGCCGAAGGTGGTGTACGCGGAGATTTGACTGATGGTCCCTTCCCTGGCGATTTGGAGGCTGCACAGCTCCGCAAAATTCGCTACGTGCTCACGCAAGCCAAAGTAAAGCCAGGGGATCGGATCTTGGAATTTGGCTCGGGTTGGGGCGGTATGGCCATTGAGGTGACGCCATTTTTTTTTGTTCTTATCGGCAAGTCTAATATGTGATCGAAACTCAGGCGGCCCGGACATTCGGTTGTGAAGTTGATACCCTCACGCTGTCTAAAGAACAAAAGGCTCTTGCAGAAGAGCGGATCAAGGAAGCGGGTCTTCAGGACCGCATCCGTGTTCATTTGATGGACTACCGCGAGATCCCTGCTGAATTCGAGAAAGCATTTGACGCCTTCGTCAGTATCGAGATGTTGGAGGTTAGTCAGTTACGGGTTCCACCTTCGGGACAATGTTGACACTTGAGCTGTTTTAGCATGTCGGATCCCAGCATTACCACAACTACTTCAAGCTTGTAGACTTTGCTCTGAAGTCGCAAAATGCGACTGTGGTCGTCAGCTCTTCGACCTTCCCTGAGTCAAGATACTCCCAATATCAGTGCGTGTCTCTGCAGCACTCCATGCCTTTGCTTCTGACTTAATGCCTCAGACCTGAGGACTTCATGCGTCGTTACATGTGGCCCAACTCCTGCTTGCCCAGTGCAACTGCACTGGCCGAAGCTGCCAACACTGGCTCACAGGGCAGATTTACTCTTGAGGGAGTTGAGAATCACGCTGCACGTACGTCGCTTCGGCATGTTTTGCAGAATCGTCCTCTCATGTTTTTTTTCCTAATCCTAGATTACCCTCGAACTCTCCGCGAGTGGGGTCGTCGCCTGGAGGCAAATGTGCGACAGGATTTGATCGTCAAAGACTACCCCGCTTTGCGAGACCCTCATGAGTACGAGGCATTCAAACGAAAATGGCAATACCTTTTCGCGTATGCTGGAGCTGGTTTCGCCAAAGGCTACATAACTTGTCACATGCTCACGTTTACAAGACCAGTAAGTGCTGAATCATGCGCTCGGTGATGGGTGTCTGATGCAATTAATTACTCAGAATGACTGCCCGATTGTTTGTGATTAAATCACGCTCGGGGATTTATTCGCCACTTCGTTCTTCCTGTACTCAACAGTTTACTGCATCCCGCAAGACACCACAAAAATTTCAATTTATAAACTTCGTTCATAGATTGCCCGATGTACTTTTTCTTACAACCTTCACCATTCGTTCCTTTACCTTCGTTTTTCTATACTCGCCACACTTTTTAAGCCGTACTACACGGATTCATATCATACTGTATCACAATCTTCACATCACACAGTCTAGCTTACGATCTACAATGTCATTTGATTTCTCGTATTCACGCAATTCAGTTGCCTCCAGTGCTGGAAAAAAACCCACTTTTCTCTTGCCGCTGTGTGCGAATACTTGACCAAGTCGCGAACCAGACTCAGTGACTCCTCCGACCTCGTCAACTACACCAGTTCACAACTTTAAATTATCACCGCGGGAGTGTCTTACCATGCTAAATCGCGTGCATAATGTGCGAGCTGACATCTTGAAATCTAGTCCTCGGATACCACCGCGGCATCAAGATTGCATTTGACGCCTGCCGTACTACATGTCAACTTTAAAGTCAAGTCTCTCAGTGAGCGCGGTTAGGTAAAGCGATACACACGATTCAAGCATCATAGTTGTGTTGACGCGTAATCATGCTAGTATTCTCGTCCGCGAATGGGAACCACCCCGTTCCATGGTCCCATTTGTGGTGCTGCCACTGGTGCATATACAAAGTCGGTGAGTCCGTGCCACAATACAGCATCGGTCAATGATGGAACTAAAGGGATTGGCTTGCACGAGTGATTTTTCTACCAAGCGAGCTGCGCATTCAGAGCGGGTACTCACGATGAGATCCTTGATGAAGGAAATTCAATCGCTGATTCGAGCCTGGACTCAATAGTGACTCAATGCACCAAAACCCTCGGCACTGATCTCCCTAGGGTGATTTAATGGGCACCTATTTAGTTGTACCGGGGGTCAAATAGAGTGAGTACGGTATGTATTTAATCTGATTGGAGTACGGTTCCTGCGCCAATTCCTGCACTTCACTCTAGCTCACTCTTACAGCCGTTCAAGTTGATGGGAACACACCTATCGACCCAACCATCCCAATTGTCAGCTTCTCCCCTTGTCAAAAAATAGGCGGGGTCCACGTCTCTTTTTGTTGTCCTATCGCGGTTGCCTGTTTACAGGGGTTCTGGATCGTCTTCCCGAATCAAAACAGAGCTGCGCCCGAGATGAGCACGCGCTTCGTAGTAAATGAAATGTTGACACGCAATCAATCCCTCTACATTAACACCGCAAATCTTCCGAGTGCCACAACGGAAGCGGCTGCGTGGAATTTCCTATGCAAAACTCTATCTGGAGAGGCTTGTGGACGGAACCGAATTTTGCTCACTCTTTGACAGCGGGGTGAAAGAGATAGAGTTTTGAGACTGCTTGACGGTGGGAGGGATATTCGAACGGAATCCATGGTAAGTCGCGGGCCGTCGGAGTAAGTTCGAGGTTTAGTCGAGAACGTTATGGTGTTCTTCCGACAGTCCCATGTTCTTTAAAGTGCAAACTTGAGTTCGCGTGGTGTGTATATGCACCACGATGATGCGGTGAGTCGAGCTTCCCTGGGGGTGCTGTAAGTTATATCCTGTTCTTCCCGAAGTTGATTTACGGACCATAGGTGAGCTCTATCATGATGATCGTATGGGGTGCTTATCAGTCGTGGTGGATAATCGAGTGCGCAGGAGGGCACCAATATTAGCTGGTTCACGCAGGAAAACGTTTCAAAGACACATCATTTGCACATGAGCATTGCGCGCGAGCGCATAACACATACATTTGCAGGTTCCGTATGGTGGCTATGGTATACGTGTAGACAGTGTGAGCTCAATAAGATAAAAAGGGGGGAAAAGCTATCCATAATGTGAACGGTATATCAGGTCGTCTAAGAAAGGGAACCGGTGGGGTCTAGTTTCGATGTCCATGTCTGAAGTTCCTTCAACGAGGGCGCAGCTAGCACATGCGAGTTGGCCGCCGTGAAAAGTGTAAAACAAAATTGTTTCTGCAGGTAGTCATTAGCCAAGAGAGTCGAAAGAGCATTACCCGTACTCACGCCGAGAAGAGCTTCCTTATTTGTGTCACACTCGATATTCATTCCTTGGAGGCTGACGATCCCGACTTCCTCGAGCTCGTTCGAACTCGTGTACACGTGGAGGTAGGGTCTACGGGCGACATGAGTGAAGACGTCGGGAGGGCAAAGGAAATAGGCATCACCGTCGGAGGACAAACCAACGCTTGTCCCAGGTGTCCTGGCTGGCATCACTAAGAATCAGCAAGTATCCTTTCTTCGTCGGCCCATCACTGCAACAGAGAACAAATTATTACTGACTGGGCCCCTGACAGAAGACCAGGACCCACCTGCGAGGAACTTGCGTGACGGTGGAGTTAAGTTTGACGCTCTCAACGGTGGCTCTGCTCGCGGCTGTTTTAGCAGCATGGCTGGGTTTATCCGTCTCTGACGGTACCTGACTGAGGACAATCTACAATAGAAAAGTATATTTTCAGAACCAGTTTCCAGGTTGTGTGATCTGATCACGCTCGACTTACCTCGTCAGGATAACCAAAACGTCGTTGCCACATAGCCAACGTCTTTTGGAGCAACGTGTCAGAGCCCCACACCGCAGACCCAGATTGATCAGGCCGTGACATCGCGGAAGACGACGCCAAGACAACGCGTACTGCTTGGACGTCAGAAGCTCTTCTTTCTGTCTTGACAAGACGATTGTAGTCCTCCACGACCGAGATACCCCGTGGCCTCCAGTTCTGCAACACCTCCTCGCCGCGCACATACTTCTCCGAAGTATCGAGACGCCAAAGGTCTTGAGGCGAGCGCGTCAGGGGCGGCAAAAGACGGACTTTGAATATCGAACTCATCCTCGACAGAATCTTGCCTGAACTGAGGAACGTCAGGAAACGGCTGGGAGGACGCGCGTCGCGCGTCTGCATTGTCACCGCGACGTCCATCGAAAACTGCACCGGCTCACTGCACGTCTCTACCGCCACAGCCCATTGCAGTTGCAGAATGACGCGGTAAGGATTTGTGGTCACACGATTCAACAACACTGAATCGTGGATGCTCGAATCCCACAACGCCTCCGATGTCAACGATCCTGTCCCGTCTGGCTTGAACTCAACGGTTTGATCCGCAAGCAATGGAAGAGTGACCATAGCCTTCGAGGTTGATTCGTGTATTCGGCCCTTGGGATCCAGCAAACGCACGTTTCCCAGCCGGACTCTGGTCAGGTCTGTCCATGGGAGCTGAGGACCCGAGTCAGAAGAGAGCTCCAGGTAAATACGACGCTGTAACCCCTGGTGGAGGAAAAATGCCCCCGGATCAAGGCTTCCCTGGGAAACCACAGGTACAGGGACATACTCTCCGTCCGCGGCCAGCTCCTTGATCTGAACACGCGCCGCGACATCATGCATTTGCTCGATGACGAAATCGGTCTCTGATCTGCGCATGATTTGAGTATTCGAAGACGCGTTGTCAGCTTGGCTCGTGATGGATGGCGGACGTGGGTGAAGTCGTAGTTCGCGCATCTCGTCCCATCGTTCCAAGCGCTCCAAGTAGGTTGGCTTGACAGCAGCGAAGAACTCTATGGGAGCGTATCCTTGTCGCAAGTGGTTTAGGACCTTGGTAGGAGCGACAATAGAGAACGTCCGCCGGAACTTGAGTTCCGACAGTGAAGATGTTTCCGTATCAAGCACAGAGGAAGAGAATATCTCCTCGTTCGCAAGTGACGGTCCCACGAACGACGATAATCGCACCTGTAAATGTAGGGCTGCGAAGTCGTGGGATGAGAGTCCTTTGATAGAATCAATTGTTAAGAAAAAGCTGATCTTGCTCCCCGGAGGCAATAGTGATGGAGCGGGAGAGGCGGGCCTAGTTGAGGCAGCGGATCCGGATCCGTGCTTTGAGGACATTTGGATTACACTGGAGATTTTGAGGTCCACCCTGCACGACCCGATTGCTTCTGCCGTGTAGCGGCAAAATATCGGTACGACGGAGGACGAGGAAAGGCGACGCGAGAGAGGAGCCAAGGATATGAGAGCATTTCCAATAAACGAGAACTGTGGAGGAGGGGAGTCGTAAAAGGGCTTGTCGGAGCTAAAGTGTTGAGTATATGATGGTCTGTCGATATAGGTCGTTAAATTTCGCATTCGTTGGAGTTGCTGTTGGAGTCGGTCTAAAGACCAGGTATAGATGGCACAATGTTTTTTGTCGAGAACTTTGATAGCAACGGACGGCTGTGTAGCGGAGGCCAGTCGGGGATCGGCAACGTCCCCGAACCCATCGAGACTTCCAATGTTATCCACGCCCGAGGTCGGCGCTGCCAGAGAGCCACCAGACGCAACGGTAAAATTATAAGAAACATCTTTGCCGAGTTCCTTGCTGTAAAAATCAAATTGGTAAATTATCAACCTTCTTTGCTTTTCAAAGGGCGAAGAACCCCCAAACCTGATAACGGTTGCCTCTTTCACAAGGACGGCATTAGATAAAATGGTCTCAGCCATGGAAAAGGACCGATGGGCCCGCCATTTATCCAGTACCTTGCGTATCAAACGTAACTGCTTTGCCGTGTAGATGACTGGGTCGAATCCGACGATATCGTCTTCCGATTCCCCATGCGCACGTGCGTTGATTAGCCGCCGGAGTTGTTGTTGAACCATCTTCAACTGGTGCTTCATGTGGTCCTTTTCCACCTTCAAGTCCTCAGCCTCGTTTGACTCCGATATCGCCTGGAGTCGAGACTCAAGCTGGTGCTGAACGTACTTGAGGGGACCGTCCATGTCAGGACTACCATGGCCAGCATCGACGCTTGTATCGTCCGTCGTCGCGTCGCTAGAGAAAGGCCGACCAGACTCGCTCCACACGTCGTCACGTTGGCTGAGACTGCTCTCAGGTCGTGGCTTCGAGTTGTGGTCGCGCATCGTCTTGACTTTGGTAATCCGTTCAAAGAGCTTGTTGATCTCTTCGTCCGGGAGATTGTCCAACGCAGGATCGAGGCCTAGTCGTGCCAGAGCAGCTTCTCGCTTAGCAAAGTTCCAGTCTACGTCGGCGTCACCTGCGGATGACGTTCTGGACGGCGGTCGAGTGGAGGGTGTAGGAGCCTCGCCGCCTTCGAGGTCTGCAGCAGATATGCTCAAGTGCAGATTGGAGCGAGCTGTCGCTCGATCACGCTGTTTCCGGACCTCCTCAGGGTTGTTAAACCGGAAGACATGGTTGTCGCCTGGTCCAAACCCGAACATCAATGACATTCACAGAGAATGCATAACATGGAACATACCGAGAATGATTCGGTAACCTGTCCGTAATTTATATGGCTGGAGACAGGGTCAGGACAAGGTCCCTTCAAACCGAAATCAAAACTGCTTGCCTGTCCTGGTGTAAGTTTCTTTCCGTTCAAGAACTACAGAATCAAGGTCAGTAGATTCCCACAAACCCCCAATACACGGCTTACCGTCACGCTATCTGGCATAGCATGCAACGTGACCTTGCCTTCGACATTCTCGAATGCGCAATGTTCTTCGGAAATGTTGTCCCCACTGAGCCGAATTGCGGCAGGCTTTTCGCTGTCCAGGCGTCCGACCTATCATATTATCTGAGTATTGGCGAACCATACAAGAACATCAGCATACATGCCATTGTGCGACCGAGCTTGAGTTGATAAAGCAAACACTCGCTCATCAATGGGTCTGTGTGCCAGTCATTCAGTCATGCGAACAACTCAACGACACATATGCTCACCTTCGTTCTGATAAGGAGAAGGGGCTCATTCAGTAACACATCAGATTCTCAGACAGAAAATACTGACCAAATTCACCAAGTGAGGCATCTATAGAACAGCTTAGTGTGATGCGAGCTCAACCCACAGAGCAATACTCACCTTCTTCGGGGTATGTACGCCCACGAGGTTCTTCTCCACCGTGATGCCCAACTCCTCCAACGCCTTCTCCCGCTCCTTTTGCACCTCTTGCGTCCTGACCAACTTCTCCTCCCATGTCTCGTTCAGGCCCTGCATCAACTTCTCGCTCGCCTCCATCTGTTCCTGCAACTCCGCCTTCGTGACCGTCTTGATCTTCCCATCCTTTGTCTGATATGTCACCTTCTGTTTCTCCGGGGGTATCTTCGGGTCGAACGTATCCTCTCCACTCGACGACGCCACGCGAGCTCGGAGCAACTCCAACTCTTCCTTGAGCTCGCGCACGAGCTTTGCGTTCGGGTCCTCGTTCACCACCGCCTTGTTCTTGATCTTCTTCGCCTGATCAGCATACCGTAGCGTACTCAACGTCTCCTCGTAATCAGCTGGCGAAATGGCAGCAATCATGGCCGTCTTCGAGTTTCCACCCAAACTATCCTTGAGAAGCCACGTCAAGACCTAGCGTTGGACGACCAGTCAGCCAGGGGTCCTGGGGACAGACCAAAGAAACAGAGGAAATGATGTGCTCACAGAGTCACGATAGGGGACGAATTCATCGCCTTTGCCCTTCTTCCCCTTCTTGCCCACGTCCTGACTTGCGATGGCGAGTGCAGAAATGACCTTTCCGAGCGTCGTGAGTGACTTGTTGATGTTTGCTCCTTCCTTTAGACGTTGACCAGTCGCTCCTGTCGAGTTAGCTCTCTCTGAACCTGCCAAGTCGACCAAGCTGGCAAACGAATGTCAGCTCGATCAGAATCGCGGTTCAAGTGAACACGCACTTGATTCGAGATACTTTCTCGGTGTCCAAGTTACTGCTAACGTCGTGTCTCTTCATGGTCAGCAACAGCGTGAACACGGCGTGCGATCGAGAGGACCTAGACGCAACTGCTCCTTGAGCATTCCCATGGTATGTGATCGAAGCAGCATGAAATGACGACTCACGTCTCGTTCATGTTCGTCGCAGCCACCGTACGCGCCTTGTTACCCTCGTCCATGAGCGTCATCATCTCCTCATAACTGCTCACGACCAACTTGGACAAATCCTCGACGTATGGTCCAAGACTCGGATGTTCTCGAACACGCAAGTTCCCCCCATTCTTGGGGTTCAAGAGGTCGCGTACCTTCTCGTTGTATATCTGGGACCCAAGGCAGTTGCCGTGACGAGTTTCCTTGAGGAGGGGTGCGAGATGACGTACCTCGATGTATGATACCTCTACCGTGAAATGGACATTGGGATCCAGAGCTAGCTTCTCTTCTACGCGTACAAACAACTCCGAACATGTTAAAGGTATAATTCCTTTGTCGGGTCCATCTGAGAGGGTGGGGTTAGTCGATGAGTGGCAACACACGAGTCGGCAGAGTACGTACATCCCATCATACTGTCATGGTGTAGTTCGTGAGTTCATTGGAATGCTGTGAATCGTGCATCCTAGTACACACCTATATGATTTACCAGAACCTATCAAGGTTTGTACGTCAGGACATGACGCTACCCCCGCACAGGAAGTCACTCACCAGTCTGTCCATCTACGCGCGCGCGTGCGCCGCATTTCAGTACGCCAAACAATCATCCGGCGACCAACCCAAAGAGCACTCACAAGCCAAAATACACGCATTAAATCCCGCAAACCCATGGTCCAATAATTCCTTCCCAAGGTCGTCGTACAACGTCTGCTGAGAACAATAGCCCGGCTCGTCGCGAGGTCCAGCAGACCAGTAACTTTTGTCAAAGCTGAATGGCATCGTTTTCCTCTCCGTGGCACGCTTGGTGTCCTGGGAAGACCCTGTCTCTGGGGGATCGAGGAACGTCTGGTTGCCCTGCATGCGAATGAGCGGTTTTGCGCCCCGTCCGAGCTCTGCATGATGGATTTGAGAGAGAAGAGGAAGGAGAGAATGAGTGGTGAGGGATTTCGAGAGATGGCGGGTGTATGAGGCATACCGCGACTGTTGAGAGGTCTACATCGTACAACGACCTTGATGTTTCCGTCTCCGACTTCCGCCATCGTTATGGTCTAGACTGAGCACCCCCAGAAGAGAGACTAGTGGCCGTATGCCTCTATGCAAGAAAGATTAGACGTGTATGACAATGAGAGCAAAAAAGCGAAAGGAAGGATAATATGGTAGTAGTAGATGGAATAAGGCTTTCACAAGGAAATGCGCTGGCCCAGGCGGTGGGTACCGGTCATTACGCATCTAGCTTGTTTGGTACACTTCAAACGGCAACTCGCGTGTCTGCGAGTCCACAACGGATGCCGCTGATCACAATAGATAATAACTGCTGCTACAATAGATTTGTCAAAACAGAATACAGCCGGTGGTATACGGGGAGAAGAGTAGTATAACAACCACTGCAGGCAGTACTTCTATATCGTGAATGTCGGTCGAGATGTCACATGGTCGGTTTCGCGTGGATGGGCGTGCCATGGTGTCTGTAACCCAGTGGCAGACTCACGATGATCCACAAAACAATGCAGATAAGAACGGGTGTAACAATGCACTGACAGTCGTGCGAGGTTACAGGAGATCGAAATCGTCGAGCTGAATGATGACTGTTAGAAATGAAGAGGAAACAATGGCGATACCAACCTCGTCGTTGTATGTCATGATCGTCCTCTTCAGCTTGGACGTGTCTACCCAGGTGACAAAGTCCTCCATGTGCCTGAGGGTCTGATAAGATAGGTAAGCAATACCGAGCAGGAAAGACGTGCCTTGTGACGAGGAAGGCTGGATCAGTGATTGTATCGGGACCGACGCGGACATGGCCCTGTTCTATGAATTTTGCGGCCTGATGTTCGTGTGCGGGTGGGTGATGAGATGAATAGGAGAGAGAGAAGGCACGTACTGCACTGACAGTTTCTGCCATTTTAGACATGCACATGAATACGGCGAGGCGGCGACGGCAAAAAGCAGCGACGGTGAGCTTGTTATCGACGTCGCTCAATTTTGCTTGTGAGTTGAGTACGCCCATGTCGTAGAGTTTTGACAGCAGTTGACCCTCCATCTTTGCACGAAAGGGGTCCTGAGCTGGTAACACGGAGAGACGGTGTGCATATGAGCGGAGTGAGCCACATAGTTTGTTATACCTGCTCGGATGGTGAGTCGCGTGGATATGTCGGCTGTATGAACGTACTTGTGATAGTCTTCCCTGTTCTGGAGGTGGTATCTTCGGATGACCTTGATCTCGCGTAGGCTTGTGTCCTGTTTCCACTGCTCGGGTTGGTCGACTGTCGTTGATGGGGATTGGATCGACTTACTGAGAGAAAGTCTACTTTTTTGAGTAGCTTTTCTTCGTGATACTTGAACTGTCGAACCATGAGGAGGAGGATATGATATTGGTATGAATACTATGATATGTTTTTGATGTTTTTTTCACCAAGAAGTTCAGCAACGAGTTCTTGGTGGTCGAGCACGTGGCGGGTGGCTATTGCTGTTGTTGTCTGCCTCGTCGACGTCCGACCGAGACTGACATATATTTCTTAAAAAAACGCAGATACCGTCACATCTCTGAATATCTTCAGTCCTTGATATCTTTGTCGTTTATTTCTTATATTTTCTGCATTTCCCCTCTCCGATTCGATCCAACACGGCTCTCTCTCCTCCGCGCCAAAATTGCACCCGCCCTTTCCACCCCGCCGTCTGCCTCGACGCTCTGTTCTCTCCTCCCCCCCCCCTTCCCCCAGGTTGACCATCCCAAATGAACGTCCGTTCGGGTCCTCCTGACCTCCTCCGTACTCAGCAGAGCATGCCACAGCTCGGCCAAGTACCCATGAACTCTCCCCACTTTCTCCCCACACAACAGCAGCACCAGCAACAGCAGCAGCATATCGGCCTTATGCAAAATGCTGCTAATTCATCTATTCCAATGCTACAATCCGCCATGCAGAACAACACTCCAACAACCCTTCAAGCGACGGCTGCAAGGTACCAGATACATCAGTCTGCTCTACAACAGGGTCAGAACACCCAGATGAACGCATCCGCGACTCCCCCCGGCGCATCTCACATGGTTCACCTCGGACATAACCCGCTCCAACCCATGGCTTTCCATGCAGGCATGATGCAGCAAGGCATCAATGGCGTACAGGTTCGACGTGTGCAGTCTCATCCTCAGGGCCTCAACCAAGCTGCATCCCATGTCCCCGGTATTCACCCCTCTCACCCCTCTCTCAACGGCATCAACATGTCCATCAATCAACAGGCAAACATGTCCGCTCACCTGCGACAACAATCTCAGCAACCCATCATGTCCCGTATCCCTCCTTCCATTCCGACATCAATGCCCCAAGATTTAATGGCTCGCCAACCAAGCGCTACCGGTGTACCACAGAACCCTCTCAGAAATCCGACTGCCCCTCCACAGTTAATCGGTAGTCTATCTCAAGGAATGCCGCAGCAAGCCCTACAGCAGGGCTTATCGCAAAACTCTTTTCAGCCCTCCGTCCCCGGTCATCCTCACCACGCCCCCTCCTCCCTAACATCGTCCCCTCGTCCAGGTACACACCCACAACAGCAGCATCCCGCGTCGACCATGATCATGAACCAACCTGGCCCATCCCAATCAGCGGGTCCTCGTCCGATGAGTCATCCAGAGAATGCATTCGTCGGCCTCCAGAACAATCATTTCCAGCAGAATATCGTACCCGGCACAAATCGAATACCAAATACGAACGCTGCCGCATTCCCCTTTGCTTCCCCTGCGCCACAAAATGAGATACCCCAGTCCATGGGTGAGGGCCTCCCGACATCGTCCAATCCATCGATTCGCCCTTCATTTCAACCGACCCCTGCACAACAGTTTGAGCAGCTTCAACAAAACGACAACTTTGGGGGTCATTTTGCTCTGCAGTCGCAAGGAAATCCTCCCCCGCCAGCACGTCCCCCATCACATCCCAGTGCACATGGCAATCCTGTCCCATCACGGCAAATGCCACCTCCCCATCGACATTCTCCGTCAGATCCTATGGCTGCGCATGTACAGCAACAGCGACCACAATCTCAACCACAAGGACCACCAGGTCGCCCACCATCTCAGGGTGGTCCATCCCACACACCGCGGAGCTCTCAATCACAACTTCCGCCTACCCCTGGAATCCTCTCTTCCGCGCGGATAACACCTCATACCCAACCACCTCAGTCATCTCCTCGCCAGCAACAACGGTCCCCATCAGTACAGCAGCCTATAGCACCTCGGCCACCGCAGGGGCAACCTAATCCGGCTGGCACCAATGCCGCTTCTTCGGAAGCGAGTACGTCACAATCGCAACCCTCCGTCATTCCACGGCCGGTGTGAGTTCTTCATGCTGCTATCGTTTTTGGAACCAGATCCTGATTCTTTGCATGAGAAGGATGACCATGCCGGTAGGGCTCGGCCAGGGGCTCATTCGCTTACTACAATTTAGCGGGCAACTCTCGAATGAGAATCCTCAAGTCAGTTCTCTTCCTCGGGTGCCCGGCCGGGCTTCTTACTAACTTGCATTTTCGCGCCTTCTTCGGTAGAAACATCAATTATCATTTTGGACGGGGCTCGTGCAGGAATATTTTACGCCAAAGGCGATCATGAAGGTTACCTTGTGGAAAGATAACCAGAGGAACGAAGCAAAGCCATTTGGTACGTCACTCTCCGTTCTTTGGCAGTGCAAATGACAACGTCGTTATTAATCCCCGATGACACCGCAGAAATCGGCGTTCCCATCTTGCCCCGGTTTTTTCTGGTGACCACGCAATCGGGTGTCAAGTCGATGGCACTGTCGCTCGATGGCGCGCGAGAAAGACTCGTTGCCCAATACCACGCTGTCGTCGAATGTGTGAGCGCCGTGTGGACGTACAAGTACAACAACGGATATACGGTCACGCTTCGAGGCCCCCTGACAGTCCACGTCTTCATTGTCCCAGTCACGACCTCCCCTTCACAATCCCAGCAGGCTTCATTTACGCTCAGGTTTGACCAACTCCAGTTTGACGCACATACGCACGAAAAGTTCATTTCCCTCGATTCTATCAACGGTCAACGGAGCATTGAATCACCTTCACCCAAGACGCGTAATGCACCCACCCCCACACCGAACGGTGCATCAATTGGTCAACGACTAGATGAGGATAGACAATGGGACGAGCCACGCGTTCTGATCGATCAAGCATCAATACCAGGTGAACCGGTCAACGCGTTCGGCATACCCCAAGCTACTATGCGATGTCTAGAGGTCCGTGCCGCTCGAAATCTCTGCAGTGATGATCCGAACCCGTCTTCGTTTTTCTAGCTTGCCGAAAGCGTCAGTCAGATGACAGACTTGATCACCTTCGCAAACGAAACGCGACTAGGGCCGATGGGTAGCTACGCCACTCCCGAATACATATGAATACCCCACCTGACAAAATCCTCCACGTAGATGCGCTCTCAGCGCTAGCAAAGAAACTCCGGGAGGGACAACATAACCCCTCCTTCAACGGTGGTTACATGGTTCCAGTTCCTGGCAGTGGTTACGGACCCGGGGGTTTCCAGGGCTATGGCGGACCTCCAACGTCAGCACTGTATCCAGGCATGTCGCCGTCGCTTGTTCCGATACATTCTATGCCATCTGGCCATTCACCTCAACACATTCCGCCGCCGCCCTCTGCTGATACCCCCCAAAAGCAGAGTAAGCTCCCCAACTCCGGCCCCGCTCCCCCACCACCTAATCAGCCTCCCGCTCCTTCGCAGGCGGGACTGACCCCCACGATGGCCACGGCAACGCTCAAGCGCAAACCCAACGATACCAACTCGCCGACAATGGGCAACGCTGAACCACAATCAAAAAAGACTCGCAAGCAAAAGCGGAACGGTTAACATCTGCGGAAAACATCTTGTGGAATATCTTGTGTTGTCGCTATCGATGGAAGTACATATATTGATTGTGCATGGTCGTCATCCAGCCACTTCCCCACTCGTCTGTATTTGACTGTTACTTACATATATCTTTCTATCTCTCGTGCTGCTCGGATTACGGTTGGGGTGCTTCATCAATGTGTTATTTATAGCTTTCTGTACCAGTACCAATGCTTTCTTAACTGTTGCGAGAGATTATGCATATGCGGCGATTGGGTGGGTTGAGTGCGTGATCGATCTTGTAAAGCTGATCCGTACTACGGCATTACACTCCGCCGAGTCTAAATTACAAGCTCGCAATGGGATTGACACATGGTTATGCATTTATGTTTCAAGGCCTCGCATGCTTTCCAAATGATTAATGAAGCGCCATATCATCAGAAACACTACCAAATTCCAGAATATAGAGAAGGGGAACAATAGAGTAAAGGAGATGCATGCTAAAAGACAGGTTCATGGCTAAAATCGCATTGATCTCCATATCTGCATCTGTAATCACGAAAAAGAAAAATCATCAGCTTTCTTTTGTTCGTTTCGTTTAATGGTGATGCATGCTCGCCTTCCTTCAGCAAAGAAACTGCATGATCTTCGTTTACTACTTCTATAAGGACCGTCGTCACCCCCCCGGCCGCCGCCGCCGCCGCCGCGTCCGCGTACCCCACGTCCACGTCCCCTGTCTGCTGACCACCGACCTCGGGCAGAGGGATCGTCGCCCAAAAAGTCCTGTCCAAACTCTAGGAACTGACCCGAGGCATCACCCCAGTTCTGACCCGGCGCACCACCAAACTGTGCTGATGGCTGTCCTGCTCCACCTGGCGCTTGACCGGGGTTGAGCAAAGCCTGAGCTTGCTGCATCAACTGCTGCATCTGGTCTGGTGGTATCGACGATAGAATGTTTGGGTCGAAATCCATCGGGATACCCCCACCGTTCATGGCGTGGTCACCTCCGACCGCGCCAAGCTGATTCACGAGGTCTGCAACAGACATCTGTGGTGCTAACGCGTCTCCACTCCAGAAGACGATGTCGCACTCGGGCCCGACCGTCATCATCTTGACATCTCCATCAACTTCCTCCTCCGGGATCGTCCCCGCAGGCTCTGCAGGGCTGTCTGGTATCTGTGCCGCACTCATGTACAGAGCACCCAGCGCGGTTTGCTCGCGCTCCTCCTGGACGTTCTTCTCCACGCTCTGTTGGCCGCGTTGCGTCAGTTCAATATCTATCGGGATATCCATGGCTGTACGGCGAAGTGGGGCCCTTGCTGTCAGCGATTGAACACGTTTCGTTATGATCACGGGAGACTCACTTATTGGGTCCGTCCAGTCAATGAGTTCTTCGAACAAATGTGCATGCAACGCCGCCCCTTCTCCCCGATCAAGATCGCGAAGACTGTGCGCAGTATGTGTACCCTAACGAACAAACCCGCAACACGCGACATCAATGTACAGTACACGTGAAAATAGAGCAAAGCGCTGACATCTACTGGATCATCGTCGTAGACCGCTCGCTCGATCAGCCGGATAGATTCCAGTTGACCGTCCGGCGCCCAGGACACCGACTTTCTCTTCGCCTTACCGTTGGCGTTGTTGTTCGTTGTTGCAGGTGGTGTGCTAGCTGCCGGAACCGGGGGAGGCGTCGACACAGCCGGAGATGCTTTCCGTTTACCCATCGACTTGAGCGCTTCTTGAAATGGATCGATCGACGAAGGTTGTGCGACATTCGTGTCTAGCTCCTTGTTCGCGGGGCCAGGGGCCTTCTTGAAACTCGGTAACTTTGGTTTCGGTTTCGGAGCGGAGAAGAATGACGAGTCCGATCTTGAGTCCTTGACGGGCAGGGATATTGGCCTAGCCTCCTTCTTCACAGTTACCTTGGAGGACGACGGTGCAGGCGTCACAGCAACCTTCTTTGCAGGAGGTGCTGCCTTTGTAGTCGGAGGCTCGCTCAGCTTCCGTTTCTTCAGCTTCGAATCTGTCAACGAGTTAGCGCTCGTCCATTAACCGAACAGACTGACGTGACCTACCCTCCGGTTGATTGCTTTCTCCCTGTTTCGTGGCCGTTTCGACCAACTGCCGCCACTTCCGCTCTAAATTGGATGCCATATCCTTGATCGCTGCAGTCGGACGACAACAAACGGACAATAGTTAGATACATGAGGTTTTTCGCTTAGATTATGATACGACAGACGAGCACGTTTCAATGCAGGGGCAGACGTATGTATATCTCCATTGGACGCGAGGATCGAGAGGGTTGGGCAGAAACAAAAGCTCACCTGGTGCTGGCGGTTCCTTGACTAATTTGACGATTATCTTGCCCAGCTTCGAAATCTTCAATGCATCGACCGTCATAGGGAGCCTGTCCACGATCTAAAGAGAGCATATTAGGCTAATCCCGTGCCTCCTTAAGCCAAACAGAACTGACATGGAGCAATGGCATTATGGTTTCAACTAAAAGACTATCGCTCTTAGCCATAAGACCAGCTTTCAGCCATTCGCGAGTGACGTCCATCGCAGCGCCATTCTCTAACCAAGCTCGGAAATAATGATTGCCGGCGTTGTCTCTGACTTTCGTCAATATCTCTAGCCGTGTTATCGGGTCAACATCTTGAGAGCCAAACTCGTCGATCTGCGAAACGAGAGAGTTGACAGCGCCAGCTCCGGTAAATGAATGGGGCTGAAGAAGGGGTCTGATATCAGCTGAGAATTTGTCCTTTCGAGCCTGAGGGTTAATCGA
This sequence comes from Chalciporus piperatus, assembly GCA_038093975.1. Classification (NCBI taxonomy): domain Eukaryota; kingdom Fungi; phylum Basidiomycota; class Agaricomycetes; order Boletales; family Boletaceae; genus Chalciporus; species Chalciporus piperatus. The sequence continues at coordinate 44,485 of JBBPTG010000013.1, forward strand.
GATTGCGGGTGTACCTGTCGAAGTTGATGACGTGAATGAAGAGTAAAAGGAAGATAGGGTACCGGTCATGGAAGTGGAGGGGGAATGAAGGACATGAGGAGAGAGCGTGGCAGGCACTTGAGGTTGTGATTGTGATTGTTGATGCTGTGTGGAATGTGAATAAAAATGCGATGGAAGAACATATGAAGGATTAATCGATAATGTAGGCTGCTGATATTGATATTGTGATGGTTGTGGCCGTGACTGAGATGGTTGTTGCGCCGCTGCCCCGAGTTGGTTTGAAGACAGTGAATATTGTCGACTCGTTTCTGAGTCACTGATCGTCGTCAAAGCAGGGCTGTCAGAATATATTAGCTGTCGTGTGACGGAAAATGATTGATGTCCGTACTCGATCATTAATTGAGGCTGAGCGGGAGCAGGGGGTGGAGGAGAGGCCACCTGTTGGGACGTCGATGGCTGCGACATGGATGTGCTCGTTGCACCATTCAACGTTGAATAACTCGAGAGGGGGAGAGGAGCGGGTGCATTCGACCAGGACATGGCGCCGTAGGGCATGGCATTGTATGGTGCAGGAACGGTGGAGATGAAAAAGCTCTGATACGGGTGGGCATAGTACGATTGCGGGGGCGTTGATATTGACGTGGAGGTTGAAGGACCTGTGCAAGAGAGTATCAGCTGGCTTGTTGGACGTGCATGGGAGGAAGTGGGCGTAGTTGGTAATGGGCGCTTAGAAGAATGCTCACCGGATATGTCGCCCAATCCAAAGTCGGCCAAATCCAAGCTCGACTGCGCAGCAGCAGACCCTCCTGCGGCGCCGTTGGGCTGACGGTCTTTCCAGTCGTTGTTTGAAGGCGGCGGACCGTCAACACGAACGTGTTGGGAGTCGGTGACATTCTGGGGCCATTGACTTGGCACATTCGGGTACATACTATCCATCTGGACAGATTTTCTCTTTTTTCTGCCGTTCCTTGGTTCTCAAGCGTTTTTGGGCAACACTAAACGGCTTATTTCTGTGCAAACGAGACGCGGGAAAGCAGAGAAGAAACGCAGACGGTATACAAGCCTTTATCACCTTTCGCAGAGCGTCCAACAGGTCGCCACGCTCAACCGCCTGCGAGTTCTGTCTCTGTGATGGTGCTGAGGGTCGGTGCGCACTGACCAGTCGGAGCGACCATTAGTTTACCATCCTTTCAATCTCCGCTTAGAGCGAGGTTTGAATTAAGTCAGCGGCATGCCGGCACGGCCTGCTCCTCCCACTGGAAGCGGTGCGCAGGATCCTTTCTGGAGTGATCGTCCATGGCTCGAAAGCCGAGGATGTCTCTGTTCCATGGCCCTGGCCACGACGAACAGCTCCGAAAGTCTGACGTGCGTGGATCATACGGTCGTGGCCTCAATACGGGATGGCATGCTGCGACAACCCTTTATAATGAACTATTAGTCCTGGCGGCACGTTCCTAGGCCCTGGCTCTCTCGAACCCACACACGTATTTACTCGAGAACGAGTAATCATTTTGCAGGTACGTTGGATCATTCTCATTGACTAGCCGGCATAATTGTAGGAATAGCTATGCTTACCTGATGGTTAGTTGGGTTTCAATAAGGAACCTAATAATCATCAACAAACAAAAGCTTATAATTGCAGCTATCAACAACACTAGTCGATTTTCGCACTACCAAGTCCTTCCTTGTCCCTCTCTCCCAAACTACTACAAACGCGTCTCCCCACTACCAATGGCCCCCAAAGTTGCCAAGGAGGAGTCCTCGGACGCGGACACGATCAGGACTGAGGTTAGTCTCCGCGTCTTCGCACCGATACGCTCTGAACCCCCCTTCTATCGCTAGTTCATCTCCAAACTATCCTCCGCCGCCGACGCGATGCGCCAATATGGCAATTTCGCGGACGCGCTTGCCAAAGTTGTTGCCAAAGTTCCCCTGGACGATCCTGAGGTCGTTGAAAGCTTGAATGCCGCCATCAACGCGATTCCTGCCCCATCCAGAAAACGGAAGCTTGGTGTTGTCACCGACGCGGAAGACGGTGTTAAAAGGCGGAAACGCGAGAAAAAGCCGAAGGATCCTAACGCTCCAAAGGCCCCCCCTTCTGCATACATCTTATTCCAGAACGACATACGCAACGCAGTTCGCGAACAGAATCCAGACATTCAATACAGGGACCTTATGGGTCTTATCTCCCAACAGTGGGGCTCGCTTACCCAAGAGAAGAAACAGGTATTCACAAAAGAGCTTTTCGTCGATTTCTGATCCTCATGGTGGACCTAGCCCTTCTTTGACAGGGTGAGCGCAGCGAAACGAATACACGAGGAAGATCTGGCCAAGTACAACGCTGCGAATCCAAACTTCGTTCCATCAGAAGGGACATCCAAGAAAGCAAAGAAGGAAACCGAGGCTGCCGCGAAGTCCGACAAGAAATCTGCCCCTGTATGGTTTTCTTTTCTTATTTTCGGCTCGCTCTCTGACAGACTGTTGTAGAAGGCAGGGAAAGCGCAACCGAAATCAGCGGAGATTGTTGTGTCGTCAGATATTGGATCCGGGTCTGATGATGAATTATCTGCGGAGGAGAAAGAAGACGGCGATGAGAAGGCGTCAGACGAGGGGCTCTCAGACCAAGAGTCAGATCAAGAGCCCACGCCTCCCCCTAAGAAGGCGAAGAAGGCAGACAAGAGGAAGTAAAAATGTGAAGGTATCGCGTGTTTATAGGCTCGTCTCGGTTGAAGTTTTGCGAATATGATACGAATGTTTTATCGATATTTTCTTTACGCTACTGAATCTTTAGCGATCTTGCGATTCTTCGTTTCGTTTCGAATGCTAGTTCGCCCCAGTAAATCTGTCTTTGGGTTCGGGCCGCCGGGGTAATGACAATGCTATGTAAACCACTGCAAAGCGGCGTCCACAAACGAATCGATAAACCCCGCGTTGGCTTGACTGCGGGCACCGATATCCTATAAAGTCCAACTCCGTATTCTTTCTCTTCCTTCTCACAGCTTATCCTCGTCACCATGTCTGCTCCTCCTCCTAACATAGACACCCGAGAGTTGCCCTATGGCTGGATTCAACAATACAACTTGGAGTGCGTATCTCCACCCTCGCTGTTCGTCTGACGCTGATAATCGCCTGGGACAGTTATAACAAATGGTACGCACAACCATGACGACCACCCACTCGGTCGAGCTCATCAACATCTACAGGTTTTATGTGAATACCCGGGAGAACCCCCCACGTTCATCCTGGGAACATCCTCTTGGCCCGATGCCTCAGAGCTTTGCGCCTCCACTTGCCCCGCCCCCTGATCGTGGCTACAGTCGCTCCCCCTACGCCCCCGCCCCAGGATACGGGGCACCCCCACCCCAGGGATATGGTGGATACCAAGGCTACCCCTCCTATGGTCAGCCACCCCCCGGTTATGGCGCGCCAGGCGGATACGCCGGTGGTGCTCCCCATTACGATGGACGTCCTCGCTCTCGTTCCCCTGAGCGCCGAGGTATGTCCTGAGTTTCTTTGATCCTTCCTAATCTGTGTCCATCGCTGATAAATTGCCCCTCTTTAGAATATGTGGAACAACGACCTGTTTATGTACCGGCACAACAGCCCAAGAGATCTGGGCCTGGTATGGGAACAGCGCTTTTGGCAGGTTCGTAGGGACTCGCGTGGATAATTTCGATTGCTGAAACCTTGGAATGTAGGCGGCGCAGGTCTGGTGGGTGGTGCTCTCCTGATGGATGCCTTCGAAGACCACGAGGAGCGAGAGAGAGAGATTGGCTTCGACCAAGGTTTGTACCCAGTTCCTTCGTCCATCGCCTCCTTTCGAACTGAAGCGTTGCAGGTTATCAGGATGGTTGGCAAGACAATCAGATGGACAGCTGGGGTGGAGATGGTTTTTGATCACATCAGTGTCTCCCCGTTTGTTGCAGCTCAGTTCCGTCCGTTTCATGGATTTGTAACATTCACTTGTATATATGAGTCTTTCGGTTTGCAAATGGCACAACTTGTCTACTACTTACCATGTTCGCCTCGCTGACTTGAGCTTGAGGGTGCCTCGAGCCGATGCCATCAGTTGCTTTCAATATTGCTGTGCAAATTCTGTGCCCTTCCGGGCCGTTGGCAGGCATTACCCAACCATCATGCCAGTCAGACCGAGAATTCCAAGATCAGCACATCGGTACCGCCCGGCGGGTGCAGCTCGGTTGATGCAAGTTGGCATGAATCGAAATTATCGAATACTATCATGCCGGACCTCCTGCACAACTTGTAACACATCTGCGAACCTAGCCGATTTTTTGGCAGCCTTAGGAACCTCGTTTTGGACAAGGTGTTAGTAATCGTGCTGTAAGACACTCTTTGGGATCGTCTAGGTGCTTGCCAGCCAATGAGAAGGCTTGCTTAGCTACGAAAGAGTGCTGAACAGCCGTTCATTTAAGCCGCTGTGTCGATGCACTCCGATCTGATAATCTCGCTTGGCGGAAGTAGCAAGCAATTGAAGATGTTACACAGGTCTCCGGGTCAGTCACGTCCGAGTCACTGCCCCTGGGCGCTTTCAAATGCCCAGCTTATTGTAGGGCATAATTCGCATGCGGCCGGCACTTCGTTGTGAGTGTCCCTGGGTGTCCTCCATCCCCACTGCGCGCGAATGAATCACTACAACGGCGGAAACCCAGGCTTTGGCCTCTACCAAAGCCAACCGGGGATCAGCCATGGCATGGGGTGAGTTATATCAAGGTCAAGTGGGCCTGCAGCTAATCATCTCGCCTGGTCCAGCAACACTACTGTCGATGACCATCGATCAGACGACTCCACGGGCTCGGATACAACCATTACAGACTGTAGGTGGACTTCTGCTGTTCCTCGAGCGATCACCCCTGCCCAGGCCTATGCGCGTTCCGTCAAGACTGGAGAACCCCACGACCGCACCTTGCATCATACCATCGAACGAAAGCAACCAGATAAAACCGAACCACAGCCCGCGCCCTTACATATTATTGGCAACCCTGACGCTGGGCGTGGAGCATCGTTTGCTCAACACCTTTATGCGAGTGCAGTGAAAAACAAGTCCGGATCATCAGTTCCAGCGCTCGGTAACATCCCCATTCTACCATCGAAGGAACCTGCGACCTCGCTTTCAAGCTCCTCCAGTACAGGAGCGAGTCAAGGATCGCGTAATATCCCCAATCGAAACACATCACTCTTGCATCCGTTGTTTGACTCCAGCCCGGAAGTCCCGGAGAGGTTCAGCCCATCCGATCTTTACAACAGCAGCGTTGCTAGACATGGGCTCGCATCGAGGAATTCTACGATGCCTCAATCGAGTTCGGCACGTCCTCCTTCGGTGATGCCTGCGTCGGACACCGCTTCATTTGCGTCGCGCCGCAGTGGCCGCCCACAATCTCGGGGATCTTATAACCAACCACAACAAGGCATCACTCATCTTGAAATGCAGAACTCTCGCCCAATATCTTACCAGCCCCAAATCCAACCTCCATCACCACCTGCTGTGGAGCTTCAGGCCAGCAGGTTGTCGACCATCAATCCACCCTCGTTAATCGAAGCTCCCCCGAATGTCCCACATTTCCCTTCACCTCCCAATGCAGGTGATACGATTTCTCCTTCTCCGCCTCCACCTTTCGTGGAGCAGTCAGTAGACATCCCACACGGATCCTCGCCACCTCCCTTTGAGGAAAACGAAAGACCTACTATTCCAGCAGAAGTGATTGTGGCCGATGTTCCATCTGGAATGGTCGCCCATCAGGAAAGCCAGCTCGACGGCTCACTTGTGCAACCCTCTGATATTTCTCATGAAGCAGCCCCAACTTACACTCTTGTTGACGAGGAACTACCACCGCCAGCGTTTGATGATCTTCACCCAACAAGTAATACTGAGACATCAACTGAAATAGCTCCAGTGCCCCAGCCTGAGGTCTTGCCAATCCTCTCTGTGGTGGTAGTAGCACCATCGTCCTCCTCCTCGTCGTCGTCGTCGTCGCCGCCGCCGCCGCCTGCACCCCCACCACCGTTCATGTCTAACTCTAACGCGTATCCGCCGGAAAAGGCTCCGGCATATGCGTTTTCAGACCCAGACGGTGCATCGCCTTTCGTAGGGACGAGTCAAGGCACACGCCAAGGCACCAAAACCCAATTGCCATTGATCGCAACCGGTCGTACATCTAACCTACATTGTCCTGATCCACCAAGCACGTTCTCGATTAACTCCCAAATGTTCTGCCAGTCTCCAATGTCACCGCTAACATCACCTGTGAATGCTCCACCGTTGCATCGAACCGCTTTTTCGTCCAGGGGACCCTCAAGTCCTCGCCCTGCTTCGGTGCTATCGGCTCGCTCAGTAGATAGCCAGTCCACAAGAAGGTATTCAACTAGCTGAACTCAACCGTGTCTGAAACTCACGGACCAACAGTGTGGCCAGACCGTTGGGAACACAGGAACCGCCAAACGTAGACACTCTGACGCACTCAATGTCCAGATTGATGGAAGGGTCGTTGCCATCTGGTACGCGGAGTCTCGCACACGAAAGTGGTTCATCTACTAGACACAGTACCCTTGAACCATTAGGAAGTCAGCAAGCTTTCCCTGCTTCTCACCCTGCTTCGGCACCTCGAACAATGGATTCTCTCAACCGAGAAACTTATGGACCCGGGGCAGACCGTTTACTTCAAGAAGCCTATCAGCTCGCCAACACAGGGTCTGATGCAGAAGCGAGATATGGAACCCAAGGATCAGGGTTGTTATCTGAATCCCACCAAGGATACCCAGGATTCACCCAGACCAACGATCCTCACACAATGAATGACACCCCAACCGCCACCCAGAACTTCTCTTCACAGCATTCGCCTAGCACTGTCCCCCATCTCGGTCCTGTCCCTCTGAGATATTCTCAGGAAGGGCCCCAGACAGAATCTGTTCGTGCTACCGAGGTTGGATCAACGTTTACCCAGCTCGGTGGAACAGCGGCACCCAGCAGACTACCCTATTCAGATCGACCTCACAATGCCTCCGTTTCATCGAGTTTGCAATCCTCCTATTACTCCTCCAATCGAAATGTTTACGCTACTTCTGGGCCCGTGCCTTTCCAATCGCAAAGAATTCACCCACAGCCGCACTCCCCCGTGACAAACTTGGATCCCATGCAACGTAGAGGCCACGTTTTTCCTCCACCGCTTCCTCCGCCAATCGTGGTACAACCTAGCCGTGCTTTCCAAACGCCACAAACCTCGCAATACTCTCAGGATGGTGCGAAATATCAAGTCGGTCCCAGCACCGGTCCACCGGTCCTGAACTCTAATGAGCTCGCCAGGCAATTTGCGTATGACGCTCTTCTGGCACCCGCAGGTCCTCCCGCGTATGCTTTCCATGGCACCAATCAGCGTTGAAGCTTTATAATTTCATTCCCCCTGGTCTGTGTGTGTTTCTTGATGCAATACAAGTTACAAGCTATGGGTTCCATATATGTAGAACTTTGTGGCTTTGATCTTCGATATGCTGTATCCCCTATCGTGACTCTCAGGCTGGGACCTAGTGACTCGGATTCACGTTTCCATTTATATGCTCCCATGCATGGTCCCTGTAGGTTATACTGTAAATGCTTCTCCAACGCCGCATTGTCGAATGTAACTTGAAGCACATGCACATGGCCAGCCTGAGATAATCTAACACGTCTCAATCTACCGATCTTTCCCAAGCCCGCTCCAAGCCTAGATAAGCACCCCATGTGCAGGGATACACCGCTCGTTCAAGTTATTTGCACCGCCGGTAGGCAATCGGTAGGTAAGTACGAGAGCCTCGTATCCACACGAGCATGAAATTCGGAACTTGACATGCAAGGTAAGCATGAGTTCCTGCAATCCGATCACGTACTTGTGGGTCCCTCTAACCCACTCTTCTCCCGCTGTAATCGTTCGAGTCAGAGTGCCATCAACGCGTGACTCAGGCTCGCTTGTATGATTATGATATCGCGCCTGTGGCTGAAATCTGTAGTTGCACGTGATTTTTCCCCATGAGGAACGCCACTAATTAAGCGCGGGACGCGTCTGGAAGTTTTCTCCCCCTCTAGCGTTGCACCTCCCAACTGTTCTCGTCGTCCCTCTGCTCTCCCGTGGCCCTCCCAACCATGGTTCAGACAAGGCAACGAACTCGCAATGCGAGAACTCCCACGACGACGACAACGAGTACCACCGTGTCTCCTCTCCTCTCCAACGTAAACTCGGTGGAACCAGAAACCCCTGACACGTCTGATGGGGAGGTGGTCGCGACAAAAATGACCACTACCCTTTCAACTCCTACTGTTACGAGGAATGCACGAAAGCGCGCAGCAGAAGATGAACCAGAGTTGACTGTTGTAACGAAACGGAGAAACGTGTCAAATGCTGTGGTCGTCAAGACACCCGTACGCGCATCAAAGTCAAAGGCGAGAACAATCGGTTCCATACAAACAACATCGTGATTTATCAAGCTCCTGATGTAGATCGAATCCACCCCTATGCCAAAAAATAAAGGCAAGGGTAAGGCGAAGGCCGTCGACACACCACCCCCCAGTGATGACGAGGAGCTTATGTCTGAAGATGAGATCGAGTCTGATGATCACTATGATGAGTCTGGCGGCAGTAGTTCCGCATATGAAGAGGTGGAAGAGGTGCCAGACTCGGAAGAAGAAGAGGAACTCATGATGACAGCGGCTATCGAAGCATCCTACAAGACTGCACGGCGCGAAGCTCAGCCGAGATCGGATTCGGGTCCATCAACTACTCGGGCTTCACGTGCAAGCCGTCCCCCAGGGGAGACTCCTGTTCCCGAGACCGAGGTTGAATTTGTTGAGGACTCTGCTGACGATGCAGAAGCATTCATGTCGGAAAGCCCCGAGGAAGAGTCGTCGTCGAAAGGGAAGGGAAAAGCTAAGGCTAAATCCAAGGATGACGCACAACCAAAACCTCGCAAGTTCACGACATATACTGAGAGACTAGAGCAACGTCGTCACGCTCGGCAACTGCGAGCGGAAGCGAAGAAGGAGGAACGCAGGTTGGCTCAAAAGCTCTGCCGCTCGTTGACTTGGGTGCGTCCGCCGTCTTCCCGAAATGAAGGTTTGCTAAAAGTGCGTCTCAGGCGGAAAAGGTCTCGTTAGCACTACAGAGATTCCATCCAGAGCTCAAAGATTTGTGGGGGGATGTTGAAGAACAAATTCCCGTCGTTGTGCCACAGAAAGCTGAGCAACCCGCTGGTTTAAAAGTGACTCTTTTGCCATTCCAGCAGGAGTCCTTGTATTGGATGCGACACCAGGAAAAGAGTCTATGGAACGGCGGAATGCTTGCTGTAAGCGGCGTTAAAAATTTGCTGTGTTCCCATATTCTAACTCTTTGATCCTCCAAGGATGAGATGGGGTAAGCTGACGAGGTTTCATTGTGATGCGTCTCTGAAAATCACATGTCTTATAGAATGGGGAAGACCATCCAAATGATTTCCCTCTTCGTCTCCGACTTGAAGAGGCCTAACCTCGTCATGGCGTGAGTCTTTTCACTCACATGCACTCGTCCCTTTATAATATCAACCATCCAGTCCCACTGTTGCAATTATGCAATGGCGCAATGAGATTGCTGCCCATACTGAGAATCTGAATGTTCTTGTTTGGCACGGGGCCTCCCGTATCGTGAATCCTAAAGAACTGGAAAAGTTTGACGTCGTAAGTCAATCTCATATCGTTCCCGTGCATTTTTTTGGCTGATGAGGGATTAGGTCCTTACTAGCTATGCTGTGCTAGAAAGTTGTTTTCGAAAGCAGGAGAGTGGGTTCAAGCGGAAGGGCCACATCGTCAAAGAGCCATCACCTCTTCATCAAATCAAGTGGAATCGGATTGTGGTACGTTATTCTTAAGTCCACTGTGCATTTTCCTTGAATTCGCATATATCGCCGTTCTAGCTTGATGAAGCCCATAGCATTAAGGAGCGTCAAACCAACACAGCAAAGGCTTGCTTCGAATTAAATAGTAATTATAAGTGGTGCCTGTCGGGTACTCCGCTGCAGAATCGTGTTGGAGAACTTTACAGTATGATTCGTTTCCTCGGAGGGGATCCATTCGCCTACTACTTCTGTAAGTCCAGGTCTTCAAATCCTTTTTCGTCTCACAAGTTGCTGTACAGGCAAGCAATGTGAATGTAAATCTCTCCATTGGAAGTTTTCGGATAAACGAAGTTGTGATGGTAAGTTGGTTCTGGTTAGCGTCCATTTCAAATACCTTAGAACCTTCATCCTGTAGACTGTGGGCACAGTCCGACGCAACACGTAGGTCCTAGATTTTCTGTCTGACGGTCCATTCGTCTCATTTTGTTCTGCAGACTTGCTTCTGGAATAATGAAATCTTGACACCCATTCAGAAAAATGGCATGGAGGGGCCCGGCAAGGCGGCTTTCAAAAAGTTAAGGATGCTGTTAGATCGAATGATGCTCCGGCGCACAAAAGTTGGTGCTTTTCCTACCATGCGCATACCAGTCGTTCAACATATCTTCGGGTAGATCCAACGTGCCGATGATCTCGGCCTTCCTCCTCGAACAGTCATAGTTAAGAGGGACTACTTTAGCCCCGAAGAGAAAGAGTTGTATCTTTCTTTGTTTTCTGATGCTAAGCGTCAGTTCAGTACCTATGTGGATTCAGGCACTCTCTTGAACAGTGAGTATTCATTTGTGTCAACCACTCCACCTCCTTACTTCTCCGATTAGACTATTCCAACATCTTTAGTTTGTGCGTATACGCCTCTCAAATCCTATCGTCCATAGCCGGGCTCATCCTATCCTCGACAGACTCACTCGTATGCGACAAATGGCCTGTCATCCCGATCTTGTCCTGCGAAGCAAGAGCAACGGTAATACGTTTTTCAACAGCGAGGAACTCAACGAAGCCACTCTCTGTAGGCTATGTAACGATGTCGCTGAGGACGCTATCCAAGCGAAGTGCCATCACATATTCGACCGCGAGTGCATCAAGCAGTATTTGGAGACCCTGGGGGACATCACCGTGAGCCTTCCGTTGTTCCGATCATCCTCGAACATCGCCTGAACGACAACGTGGTCCGTTTAGCCCGAATGCCCGGTTTGCCATCTCCCCTTGACCATCAACCTTGAAGCACCTGCGCTAGAATTAGAGTCAACCATGCCAGCCACTAGACAAGGCATCCTCGGTCGGCTCAACCTGGATACCTGGCGCTCGTCTTCAAAGATTGAAGCTCTCGTCGAAGAGTTGTCAAACCTTCGTGCACAGGATTGCACCACGAAGAGCATCGTATTCAGCCAATTCGTGAACTTTTTAGATCTGATCGCGTTCAGGTTACAGAAGGCTGGCTTCCAGGTTGGCAACGTTGCTCCTTGCTTATGAGTGTTTTTCAAGTGTTCGTCCTTTGTAGATCTGTCGACTTGAGGGAACGATGTCACCTCAAGCTCGTGATGCCACCATTCAGTATTTCAGTATGTCCACGTGCTTCCCTTGACCCACACAACCTAACCCATCATCCTTAGTGTCCAACGTCCATGTAACTGTCTTCTTGATATCGCTGAAGGCTGGTGGTGTCGCACTCAACTTGACAGAAGCATCGCGCGTCTACCTTATGGATAGCTGGTGGAACCCTGCCGTAGAATACCGTAAGGATGCCTGGCGTAAAGCGGAAGCATGGTGGCTCATTCATCTGCAGAGGCTATGGATCGTATTCACCGACTTGGTCAACATCGACCTGTCCACGCCATCAAGCTCGTCATAGAAGACAGCATAGAAAGTCGTATTATTCAGGTACGCGATTCCTTCAATGAACTCTTCAGGCTTAATAAAAACATCTTGTAGCTGCAAGAGAAGAAATCAGCAATGGTAAACGCCACGTTATCCACTGATGAATCGGTACGTGTCGTCGTTCTCATGAACTGCCGTTGTCATTGATGCGTTGGGCCTGTTGTAGGCCATGGGCCGCCTGACCCCCGAAGATGTGCGTATGGATTTCTCGTGTGTTCTTTATGAGGTTGGCTCATCTGTTGCATCACATCAGCTCAGCTTTTTGTTCAGGGTAAGTTGCTGTGTGCATAGTAGTTTCTGGTCCCCTCAAACTAATCTTTCGTTGAACAGCTTTGAGTGTTGTTGACGACAGGAACTCGCCGTTTTATACCCATTACACGTCATCCTTGACACTATGTGACTTATGTTTTCTACTAATAATGTTGACTTTTCGTGTATATTGCAACCAAGTGTTATATACACCGTCGTATACACGCGGGCGGCGGGACTAAACATGTGAAAGTCAGATGTGGTCCCTTGCCGGAATGGGCAGTCCAACTATACCTGTAGGGGGGTAAGACTTATCGGACTTTGAATTAGACTTAAGTGGACTTACCTTTTTGGGAAGGACATTCCCATCACTCAGAATTGTAGTGTTGGTAGTATTGTGGTAGTACAGAGTGTATTCAAGTACCATCAGCCCAATATAGGTTTTTTTTTTCTTTTGCGCTTCGCGCGAATTAATTCAACGGCCCTCCGGGCAACCCTGGACCCGCCGCCAGACTCGCAGTTCAACATGCCCTCGTTGCAACTGTAACAATGAATGGGGCCATGGGGGCCATCTAAATTTTGTCACATTTACATTTTATTGTTCACCAGGTCTCTGGCAGGCTGGAATCATCCAAGTAATTACTGTAATTACTATGATGCTGAACGCAGTCAGTGGTAGTACATATGTCAGATCACACAGACAAAATCACGATTGACAGTCAGGATACGGAGCAAACAGTGAGAATGGAGGGAGAGGAGAGCTGTGGAGCAACAGAATACAAGCTTTGAAAAAGGGGTTTCGTCGCTGACAAAGACGGTAATCCGGACCGACATCCCATCAGTGGACGCACAATTTTGAAAGTGAGACCTGGACCACTTTCGGGTCCAGGAATTTCGTAGTCACCCCTACAGGTATAGTTAGATTGCCCCGGAATGACGGGGTAGTACAAATCCGTGACCCAACTTCCCCAGCCAGGGCCTTGTAATTGGATACCGCTCAGACAATTGGAATGGCGTCCAGGAATTTGAAGGAGCTTACTCTCGATGAGGTTGCGCAGGTGCGTCCGATAAGCGCAGTGCTGCTCTCGCTATATGCGTTGACGCGCTCGACGTGCAGCACAACAAGGAAGGCAACCTGGCAAGTTCAAACCGTCGTCCCATTCCACTACAACTCATTCCTCATACCCTTACAGTGGATAGTCATCGACGCCAAAGTCTACGACCTCTCCCGTTTCGCAGACCTACATCCCGGAGGTTCCAACGTCCTGTATGCAGCCGGCATTGGTAAGTCACCCCTTTGGCATACACCTATCGGCCTCAACTCAACGTCCCCGTTCAAACGTTCATGGGTCACCCAGCCGGCAAAGACGCTACTGACGTCTTCTTCGGTCTCCACCGCCACGAAGTCCTCCTACGTCCCCAATACGCACGCCTTCAAATTGGCACGATTCGAGGGCAGACCGAGCAGATTGAACCTCTCGCGCCTGGGGCAGTCTCCCTCATTCCCTATGCCGAGCCAACGTGGCTCAGTCCTGGGTTTCATAGTCCCTACTACAGCAATAGCCATCGTCGGTTCCACAAGGCCGTCCGGACGTTCTTCGTGCAGGAGGTGTACCCTGAGGCAATTCGGTGCGAGGAGAATGGCAAGCGGATTTCGCAGGAGTTGGTTGACAAACTTGGGTGAGTTCGTGATTGCTCGTGGCGTAGGACCAGAGGTGTGACGGAGTTGCATTGGCGTTTGGCATGGGACGCTTTTACTTTCAGCGCAATGAACTTTTTGGCGATGCGTATCGGACCAGGCAAACACCTGAAAGGTCTTACGCTCATGGGCGGCGTCATCAAAACGGAGGAATTCGATCACTTCCACGAGGTGCTCTTCCTTTCCCTATGTCGTCCTCACTCTGGTTCGCTCACAGTGGACCTTGTTCGACCTAGCTCATCCTCAACCTCGAGCTTTCTCGTTTCGGCACGCGTGGATTCGTGGATGGGCTGCTCAACGGTGGCGTCATTGCTCTCCCCCCGATTCTCAATTTCGGTTCGCCAGAGATACAAGCCAAATATGTTCCGGAGATCCTTGGGGGGAAGACGTTCATAGCACTTGCGATCACGGAAGCATTCGCTGGAAGCGATGTTGCTGGGGTACAAACCTTTGCAGTCAGAGATGGTGACGACTGGGTTGTCACTGGGACGAAGAAGTGTGTAGCTTGTTGCCTGAGCCGGTGGTACGACGCTGATTGACTTTATCTGGCACAGGTGGATAACGAACGGAACGTTCTCTGACTGCTTCACTACGTTATGTCAAACTGACGTACGCGTTTCTTTCCTCGAAAACTAATTCCAGCCTGACACCATGTTATCGATAGCAAGGTCTTTTGGTCCTCCTCATTCCCCGCTCCGAGCAAGTTTCTACCAAGGCCGTCAAGACATCTTACTCGTCTACAGCTGGAACAGCATACGTGACGTTTGACGGGGCACGCGTTCCCTCTTCCCACATGCTCGGAAAAGTAGGACAGGGACTCTACGTCATTCTGAGTAACTTCAACCACGAACGATGGATGGTGGCTGCAACGAGCTTGGGAGCTCAGAGGGTGGTCGTAGAGGAGTGTCTCAAGTATGTTTTCGTTGGACGTTGATCGCCCCGGTCGCTAACTATTCGTACGCAGGTGGACGAATCAGCGCATTGCGTTCAAGAAGCCACTCCACTCCCAAGCTGTCATCCGTGCCAAGCTCGCTCTGATGATCGAGCGCGTGGAGGCATGCCAAGCTTGGATTGAGAACATCACTCACCAGATGAACAACGTGCGTTCTCCCCCGCCGAGTATTCTTTACTACTGCTCAACGGGTTTGGTCTGCAGATGAGCTACGCCGAACAGTCGGACAAACTTGCTGGGCCTATTGCGCTCCTCAAAAAGTTGTTCGACCCACTTCATATCCATATTCGTGTCTTGACTCCCATTCTGTAGATTCATTTCCCGCTCTGGTCGCGAAACGGCTGAAGATGCGACCCAGATGTTCGGTGGACGGGGTATCACGATTGGAGGAATGGGAAAGATCATCGAGAACGTGCGTACCCTTGACTGGTTATTCGTGCAACTCTTACCGCCCCTCTCACCCACCTCTCGTTCTTAATTTCATCTCCACATCCTCTCTCAATCTGACACCCCGCACGATCTCGAACGCTGATTTGCCTAATTCACAGTTCCACCGTACCTCACCATTCGATGCCATCCTCGCCGGTGCAGAAGATGTCCTCGGTGATCTTGGAGTTCGACAAGCGATCCGCAAGATACCCAAGGGTGCCCGGCTGTAAACCGATCGAAGAGCGTACTGTACTGCTCAGTACATGTGGTTGGTTTGGGCTATGTTTCTTACTTGCAGGCTATTTTTTTTGCCATTCGGTTCAAACGATGATCGTGCTTTATCCAGTAACTCCATGTACACATTATGTATGGATGTACCTCGTACACTCCAACGCCTTCCGAACACGGATGAACACAGGGAATAGTAATGCGACTACGCCTTACTGTATGCGTGGCCGACCGGATAGACGAGCCCAAGAAAAGAAAAAGAAACAGTGGAATAACAAAAAGTCCAAAGGTATAATAGTCGGGGTGTGTCCGTAAACGTGCAAGCGTCCATCGCAGTGCATCATGAACAACATTAAACATGCGTCTCCATTCAGTCACTTCACCATAGCCCAGCAACGCCAAGAAGGACCGCAGCGCCCATCAAGGCTTCTAGGCTGCCCCGACTAGCCCTGGGAATTGCCCCCGAGATATGCGTGGGCGTAGTGGCAGGTGCAACGTTGCTCGTCGCAATGAACGTCGTTGGCGTGGCAGAACCACTCGAGTTTGAGCCGCTAGCCGGTTGACCTGGAAGTGCGAGCTGTGGGAGTGTATACCCTATATCGACACAAGTGGTGTAAAGCACTATCAAAGCGCCAAATCAGTCACCTTTTCATCCCTCAGAGTCGCAGATCATGAAAACACATACGATTGAGCTGACTTTGTGCTGTCGCATAGCTGGTCGCGTCAAGGGTCGTTCCGACGCATTTGAGACAGTTGTAATAATCGGTCTCGAAAGTGGGCGTACAACATGCCGTTACTGGACACCCCTGTACGGATCAACCTTGGGCGTCAACAATCCGGATATGAAGCCGAGGCAAGGCCCAAGGAGAAAATCGATAGCCGTATTGTAACTCCGACAACGTTGAGCGCAGAGAGAGGGAAATGGTACTCACCAGGCCGATCTCGCTGCTGACGGGATTGCAGACGGAGGTGCATTGAGAAGGGACTGTGCCGGTGCCAACACTTATTTGCCTCTTCCCCAGATGTCCGATGGAGCCATCTGACACTGCTCGCAGGTGGAGCATGGGCTCGAGCATTGCAGCACTGACGCCGACTGCGAGAATGAGCGCTGAGAGGAAGAGGTTGGCGAACCACATCGTGGAGGGGGACGAGCGAATGAAGAACCGTAAGAGAAGCTATAGGAAGGGAACTCGGAACGGACGATGTCGAGCGAGTCGGCGGGTCTGCTTGTGAGGCTCGTACGGCAAGTGGGTGGCAGTGGGCAAGGTTAAGCCCGTGCTGAGAACAGGACGGTCTGGGCTCAAGACATTGGTCCCACGGACCTGTTTATAACTTGACCGGTGAAAGAAACACCCGAGAAGTTGAGGTCAGCATAACGCCTCATCTGCGTTGGGTCGAGGCGATGTGACTGCTATCGATAAAACCAATGTGCTCCATGATGGTTTGGGATGTGATTCATAATTAGCACACTCTCACTTGACACGGCAACTTGTCAATGCACATTCGATTCATAACTAAAACAGGTCGATAATTCAATACTTTGAAGATCTTTCGTGGTTTGTTTCGAGTCAGAGTCAGACGTCGGAAAACAGTTGACAGTGGAAGTGATCGTCCCGTTATGTAATGCACTCAGTCACTTCGACTCGTCCAAGTCGTAGTATGACCAGCAAAAATCCGCCAAGTTTCTTTCCAACAGCTGCGCTGGTTCGTACTCGTCTTCAGTCTCCTTAACATCAATTCATCTCTTTCCAGGACCATGCCGCAGCAGGACTAGGCGCAGGCGTCGTCGCCGTTCTTTGCATGCACCCCCTCGACTTGCTCAAAGTCAAACTCCAGGTATCAACATCGAAACCTCAGGGCGGTATCGGAAAACAAATATGGCATTCACTACGAGACATCAAGACAGAACAAGGCTGGAAAGGTCTCTACCGCGGCGTAGGACCCAACATAGCAGGCAATGCATCCAGCTGGGGCCTGTACTTTCTCTTGTGCGTCCCATGCATTCCCGGAATACGCGTATAAATACTAACGGCCTCCTTTGGTTAGCTATAACATGCTCAAGAAACGCGCCTCGGGCGACGACCCAAATTTCCACCTGTCCCCTGGAGCTTACCTACTCTGTTCTGCCCAAGCAAGTTCGCGCACCCCACCTTCTCCACGACAATTGGCAGCATTTCTGACGAATTTACAGGTGCTGTGACGGCTGTTATGACAAATCCGATTTGGGTAGTCAAAGTACGCATGTTCACGACTCGCGCAGACGATCCGAAGTCATACAGGGGACTCTGGCGTGCGTACTCCTCATCGTGTGCTCTCCCATGGTTCTGATCCACTCCCGGAATAGACGGGTTCTCTTCAATATGGAAGGCTGAGGGAATGCGCGGTCTATGGAAAGGGACAGCGCTAGCCCTCGTCGGAGTCAGCAACGGTGCAATACAGTTCACGGCCTACGAAGAGATGAAACGGTGGGGATTCGAGCAGAAAAGAAAACGATTCGAAAGGGCAGGAAAAACGATGACGCCGGAGGATGATAAATTGGTACGTAGGATAGCTCCGACGGCTCACCCCATGAATGACTTAGGTTCCCACATCTGCAGTCTAACACAGCGTATACCGTCATGTCTGGCGCAAGCAAACTATTTGCACTGACAGTCACGTACCCATACCAAGTGATTCGTTCGCGTATTCAAGTAAGCACACTTTCTCGTTATTCGTGAACATGTCTTACGAACGTTGCCGCTGAACAGAATAATGCCACCGCGCACATATACCCCGATATCCCGACCGCCATCAAACGAACCTGGAAAGGCGAAGGTCTTCAAGGGTTCTACCGCGGCCTCGGAACAAATCTTGTACGCGTCCTCCCAGGAACATGCGTTACCTTCGTTGTGTATGAGAATCTAGCATGGCTATTCCGGACGACTGCTGCCAGGAGACAGGAGAGGCGGAACGGTGAGTCTAACTGAGAGGGCGCGAGGTTGCAGAGCACGATGGTAATATTGAATACTGTATATTCTTCATCTAGTCAGTTCGTTGGAACCATAGACACCACTGTACTTTACACGTCGATTTACGGGATACATACAACAAACTATTTCCTAACTCCATCTCTCCATCACGGAATGGATTTCACGGCATCTGGTTCCAAGGCTATATCAGCAATCTATTCACGCAACATCGTGGACGAAAAAAAACGTTGGCCGGTCAAAATAACTATAACTTCAATCAAATCACATCGCACGGAACGCCAACACCCCCACCCATTTGCAAACCCCCTCAAGACGAGGAAGCGAGCAGAGCAAAGGAGAGACTGGAGTCATGGAATGCTCCCCGTGCTCGATTCATTTTTTCTTCATCCCACCGACGAACGAACAATGGCAAGAGGGGACACTTTAACAAGAGTGTCACTCACCCATCGCGCGCGCCGATCGCACAACTACCAAGGCCCCTTCATATATTATATCCTGAAGAACGAACTGATCAGTACGCAGAACTGAGATGGAATGGAGCACATAACGAAGTGAGGAAAGAAGGACAACGAAACCGGTCAAATAACTATAACCACACACTTTCATCGCACAGAAGCGCCTACTCCTGCGTCCGTACCTGCATACAGCCTCAAGACGAGTTTATATGCTGAACGAAGGAGAGACTGGACGGCGAAGTCCCCCACGCTCATTAAAGTGTAAATTCGGATATCATCATACCGGCGAAATCGAACGAAACACGTCAAATATAAACGGGACGCTGTACTCACCTTGGATGTGGAAGTGATGGAAGAAGATCATCGTTCGGAAGAAAATTCTGTCTTCATACCCTCGTGTTTGCATTTGTTGTCCAAGACCTTCTGACTCTAACACGTACAAACAACCGCTCCTTGAAATAGAACCCTCGTTTCCCAGGTCCAAATCCTTCATTCCCGAACATGCAACACCGCTGTAAGTCTCTCCAGCTCCTTTCACGTCTTGTAGCATACGAAGACGAAATAATTTATCAATAACAGCCCTCTCCATGCTCGGTACGCTGACATGCTCAGCGTACCGGATACCACACACCACTACCCGCACCATCATCACCCGAGCCTCCAAACTCCCCGCAGGTTCCTCCATCCTCATCAACCGCGCCTCCCGAATGCCCACCCCAATCGTCATCCCCCCCGCCATACGGAACTGGCAAACCGCCGATCCTCGCCCCGACACGTCGTCCAGATCATCATCCCCCGACGCTGCGCGCACCGCCCAAATCGAACGTCGTCCCACGAATTCACAAATCCCGTTCGACATGGTCCGCGTTATCGATCCGAAGACGAACAAGTTGTCTCAGACGACGCAGTCGCTCAAGGAACTCATCGGCGCGACGAATCTGCATCGGTATTGTATCGAGCTCGTGTCGCCTAACCCGGAGAATCCGATCGTGCGGGTCGTGCCAAAGGCGGAGGTGGAGGAAAAGTATAAGCAGATGAAGAAGGCGCTCAGGAAGGGACAGAGGAGTAATGGGGCACCAAAGGAAGTTCGATTGATGTGGGGAGTCGCGAAAGCGGACTTGGAGCACAAGCTTCGAAAGGGAAAGGGCCACCTGGAGAAAGGCCACCGGCTCATCTTTTCGATAGCCTTGAGGCCCCGTCAGCCTCGTCCTACTCGCGAGGAAAAGGATGTGCTCATGGGTGAGATTGCAGCAGCGGTAGACGGCCTCGCCGTGGAGTGGAAACCGATGGGGATTTCTGGCAAACAGACGCTTCTGTATTACAAACCACCTAATGCTGAAGATGACCCGCAGGAATGAGCCTCATGTTGTATACCCACCCAAATGATGATTTGTCTATTCCTATTATACACCGTTAAGATACTTTTCGCGTCCGTTGAGTCATCCGTTTCCTCTTCACCTCAAGAATCATCCGTCTACGCTCTCTCCACCCATGCCCCGCCTTCTTCCACTCGTGCCGCCGTACGGGGAGCCCACGGTCCTTGTGTATCTGCAGCGTATGCGGCAAGAACCGCTCCTTCTGCTTGGGGAACGCGTGTGGTTTGCGATTCAGCGTAGGCATGCTCCGATGATTCATCGACCCTTCCATCCAGCTCCCAAGAAGCAAGCTTCTGTATGCCTTTGGAACCTCACACCCAGCCTCCATCATTCCCTGAAGGATACGCCCCATGAACGGGTTGAATTTCCGTACCACTCCCCGCCGCGAATACCGAACCATCGCTTTCCTTTCCAACTGCCTCCAATGTGCAGGTCCCGTCTTCGAAGCTCGACGCACCATGCCGGATTGCCGACTAAACATGGCAAGCGCAGCATTGAAGAACCGAGCGTCCGGTTCAAGGTGGTATATTCGAGGCTGCGCGTTGGGAACGAGACGCGTGATGGAATCGTAGATGTCTCGAGCGGCGCGGAACATGGCGCGATAGAGCACCGTACCCATCCGGAGGCCGAGTGTCCTCCGCGAGCGGTGCTTCCGAGCGATAGCGCTCTTCGCAAGAACATAATAGGCCCACCCTTTGACCTTGCCTTTGTCAGACGTCTGTGGCTGCCACCTGTTACCCCCATCCGCGTCCCGTATGCCGGCACGCAAATCAAGGCCCTTCCGGGCTTCTTTCCCATACAACTGCAACATGATCGTGTATGCGTGAATGGGGAGACACCATCCTTCGACGACCTCATGACCGTCTCCTGCATGCCTCACCCAGCTCGCTTTCTCGGCTTGCTTCGCGAGGAGATAGACACGCTCAGCAAGGCCTGTTTTGCCAATTTTGCAAAGCGCGTTCAAGACAGTGGTGAAAAAGTATGGCCCGAGGCTGACTGCTCGGCGGATGCGTTCTTGCCGTGCACGACGCGCCATGAGTGCACGGTCATGTGCGCTGGGTGGCTGATCACCCCAAGATGGGTGGTCGACGACGGCCAATTCGGGAAGGACGTGGAACAGGATATCGGCAACGACATGGGGTTTTCCCGACGACGTGAGATGGGCGATATACGACGTTAATGTATATGCATCTGATGGGATGTTGGATAATGCGGGGGATGAAAGCGAATGCTTCGTGAGTTCAGGTCGAGGATTGTGTGAATGAGCGTCCGACGACACCGTAACGGCAGATCTAGACTTCTTCTCCTGCAGCTTCCGTAGTTCTGTGAGGGCGAATGAGACTAAATGGTCTTGCCTCAAGAGCGTGCCAGACCGTACGATGATGTTGTATGTGGCAACGTCGGGTCTGAGGGAAGGTCGCCGGAGGTGTTCCATGTGATGAAGGACATCCCGGGCAAGCGAAACAGACAAGCGGTGGCGAAGAGCATAGTGGATGAGAGAGTTGTACGTCTCACGCGACAGCGAGGGCATGACTTGTGAGACGGAGACGCGCTCGCCTGGGTGCTTGCCCGGTGGGTCTTTGCCCTTCTTCGTCGGAAGGTCGTTCAGAAGACCGAAGATGACACGATGGAAGTATCGGTGCGCATTGATCCGCCGTCTGTCATCACCCCGTTCGACCGTCACTGAATTTGGAAGCTTCGGAGAAGAGTAAAGAGCGCGAAGCAAATGGGATATGTCGGAGAAAGGCATGGACCGACTCTCGATGAGCCCAGCCAAGTTGGCGAGAGCCTGTAGCGCATCCTGGCGATTTGCTTCGGGGTCATCAGTGAGTTCTTCCTCGCACCGTTCAGTAATGGCCTTCAACAGCTTTTTCGAGGGTATTCTCGAGCGGTTGAGCTCTTGCCAACGGTCGACCAGCTTTGGCGAAGCAGCTCTCTGGCATTCCTCCTGTGCCATTATCCTCGCCTTGATCTCCTGTGCGCTCTGGGCCTTGATCTCGTAGTCCTTGATAATGAGGACAAAGAGTAGCGATCCCATGATGATCTCGCCTTGTAACAAGCAGAAATTGACGAGAGCCTCGAAAGCACGGTCCGAACACTGCCGACGATTTTCCCGAGCCCTGAGCAGAAGCATCAACGCGAAGCGGGGTCCGTCCTCTTTGACCTTGTCCGGGTCAATCGGTAAATCTCGAGAGAGGAAATTGGCAGAGCGGAACATGGTGGTCCCTTTCTCCTTGAGCACGCTGAATACGGTCGGAGGAGCTTGCAACAGTGCCTCTGTCACTTTCACGAGAGTCGCCTCTCGCAACGGAATACCCTTGTTCATCAAAGCCTGCGCAGTCTCGTACGCTTTGAGAGGGGACTCGTTGCGGAGCATGTGATGCAACATGACATGGGCAGAGAGTCTCGGAGAGATTGGTTTGTCGAAAGTGATAGGCGCAAACTCGAAAGCAGGCATGAAGGGGAGTTTGAGGGGTTCGAGTTTCGGAGGGTTTGCATGCTGGGAGGATTGAAGGGAGTTGATGATGTAGGATGCGTCACGGAACGTGCCAGTACTACAGGCTTGGCGAACAGCGTTGGCGGCAACTATCGCAAGACGGGCGGATGGGAGGGGTGACTGTAGGTGCGAAGTAGAGGGAAGGGAAGAGTGGAGTTCGATATTATGGTGCAGTTCTGGCGGAGAGGCCTTCGAGGGTTGGATGGCCTCTGGAAGGTGAGGCTCGGACGCACGATGTGGTGGGTTGATAGACGATGTTGATTGAGATAAGGGTGAGTGTTGTGGGGGACGCGAAAGTTCGTCTGGAGTAGGATGGAACGAGTCGTCCACTTGAGAGGGTCTATGCTTTAGTGACACTTGCGGTTGTGAGCGAATGAAAGAGGAAGAGAAAATAGAGCGAGAAAACTGAGGTGAGATTAACAGAGTCACGGAACCCGAATGGAACAGCAGGCGATGGGGAGACCTTGCCCGACTGTGTGCGCTACGAGCTAGGCTTGACAAGGCCCATTGCATGTGTTTCGCATGAGGCCTGGACGACAATTAAGTTGGTAATTTTGATAGAGACATAGGAATGGCTTACTCTGCCCAGTCTCGCAGCAGATAAACGTTCAACTGTGACCGTAGTTGGGTAAACGAGCAGTCGTCGCTGGTGGTAGTAGTAGTGGTCGTACAAGGGCACGTGACAAGCGAACACCCTGTTTTTGAATTGAAAGTTTCATTGAAAGTTGCAAGTAAGTTTCACTGCTCGTCCAGCAGAGAAAAAAAGAGAAAAAACAGGATCTGCTCGACAATAAAAATGAACTACGACAGACCACCCCACAAAGGAGGAGGAGGCTCTCACCGCCGACGACATAACAGAGAGAGAGGTGAGGTCTTATGAAACCGACACCAGGCGCACCGTTCGAATGAATATCTCTGCACTACAGACGACTATGATTACCATGACCGTCGCAGAGAATTCGACACCCCGGAGCAGACCATCAAAGCTACCATCATAAAGTTGGGCGAAGTCGTGAGTCGCATTCCCCTGCACCGACCTCGTAGCGCTGACGCGAAGACTAGGATCCCGCTCAAGAAGTTCTCCGGGTTGCGAAACAGATTCAGGAAGGCCCAACCTCAGTTTCAGCGGTATCGGAAGGCATTCGTTCGGCGTATGTGTATCCTCAGGTCTATCCCGTCTGATGCTGACCGAACGCAGCGTTACGGAGCAACCGTACAAGATCCCCTATTATGCAGCCCTCCTCCGTTTGCTGCATGACCCAGCACCCTCTGAGACTCAGCCAGAGGCAGCTTCTGGGTCCACCTCTGCGCCTTCGCTTGGCAAACAAGTGCTGGAAGACTTTTGGAAGGGATTCCAGGGCTACCTCGACAAGCTGGCATGGCGAGAAATTCGTCTCTGCGTATGTCCATCCGTTCAGACTAGTTGTCCATACTGAACCCTGTAATAGATGCACTTCTTCGCTCATTTGATGGTAGCACAAGTCATCTCTATTGAATCTATGTCTGCACTTCTCCAATCATTCGCCGCTGTCCTGGACGAATTTGGCGTGTCATATGGAAGGGGCAAAAATGCTGCTTTGTGTGCTATAGAGGGATTGCTGATTGTACGTCTCTTCTTGTCTTGGGTTTCATGCTCACAAACCCCTTGTTTCTCAGGCCGGACCCGTCATCAAGAAGAGTTTGTCGCCAAACACCGCTGAAATCATCAAAGCGATCCAGAATTTCAACGAATCAGTCGTTTCCTCCAAGGTTCTCGTTCAGCCCACGACATCTCTCCAATGTTCCGATGCTGCGCTTCTCGAAAGTGCAGATGAGGTGTGCATATAACCATGTCTCTCCATTCATCGACTCAGACGTGCTGCACCACAGCTTCTTGAGAGTGGCCTAGCGCTTCTGAAAGTACTTGACGCGTCAGACTTTATGGACACGTGGAGTAGCGTCCCCCAGCCATATCTGGAGTACCCAGACCTCGACCCTACTATCTCTTCACCCTTCGAGTTGCCCTCCATCCTTGTACCGCCCGAAGTTATTGAGCTTGATGGCCTTGCGACTGATGCGGGCGAAGATGCTCAAGTGAAGAAAGAAGAATGGCCCGAATATTTCTTCCGCCTATTTGACAACACCGTGCGTTGTAGTTCCTCATCTCCGCCATTTGTTCTTCACGCTGAAACTTCCTCCAGATATCTCCAGAGTCTGTCAGCATCTCTGGATTCCTCATCCGTTCAAACATTCGCGATATAGTCGACATTTTCGAGGTTAACCGAAAGGAGTGTGCAAGACTGCTCCTCGAGTACCCCAAGTGGTGCACATCAGGGACATTCAAACCCAGGGCTGGAGCCCCTCCAACCGAGGAAGACCCAAACGCTAAAACTTGGCAACTTGAGAGTGTTGTAATCGAGGTAAAACTTCATTCTAACCGTCTGGACTGGTGTTCATTCCACCCTGACAGACCGTCCTTGGCTCGCTGTTCTTACTTCCCGAGCCACCGTACAAGTCGGTTTACTACATTGCACTCATAACTGAGTTGTGCAAACTTTCTCCGTCTACCGTCGGCCCTGCGGTCGGCAAGTCGATAAGAAAGCTATATGCTTCTCTTGGAGATGGACTTGACCCCGAGGTTGCCCGTCGGTTCGCTGAGTGGTTTTCCGTTCACATGAGTAACTTTGGGTTCCAGTGGGTGTGGAAAGAATGGTGAGCACCTCTGCCGAGCTATGGATGGTATAACGGGACTGCGGTATTGACGTTCAATGCTTGCTGAACAGGGTTCCGGATCTTGCCCTAGCTGAGGATCATCCCAAACGAGCCTTCATGCGCCGCTCAGTCGAGCTTGAGATACGGTTGTCATATCATGATCGGATTCTCAAAACTCTCCCTGAACCTATGCAAAACGATCCGAGCGTGATTCCCAACCAGCCACCGGGGCCCGACTTCGAGTATGAAGATCCCTGTAAGTTCTCTCCACAACCTCCCAGAGTCATTTCCCTATCCTCACTCACTGCCCGCAGCGAACCCTTACAACGATGCCACTCAGCCCCTCCTCGATCTCCTTCGCGGCCGCTCCCGTGCCGAGGAAGTGATGTCTCATCTGGATACGCTCAGGACAACTCTCGAATCCACTCCATCCGCACCCCACCCACACACATCCGTCGACACTCTGTGCCGCTCCATAGCCATCCAATCCCTCCTCTCCATCGGCTCTCGTTCCTTCTCCCACTTACTCAACGCCATCGAGCGCTACCTTCCCCTCCTCCGTAACCTCACCAACCCCACGCCCGCCCAAGGTGGTGGAGACATCACCGAAGCCAAGAAAGACATCCTCAACGCCGTTTCCACATTCTGGAGGCGGAACCGCCAAATGGTCGGTATCGTGTTGGACAAACTGATGCAATACCAGATCGTCGACCCCACGGACGTCGTCGCGTGGGTGATTGGGAACGCCTCGGGTAGTCAGATCGGGGATGGAACTGACGCTGGCGCGAGTAGTCCGCTTTGTGTCGGGGCGTTTGAGTGGGATTTGATCAAGGGTGCGTTGGATAAAGCGAATGGGAGAGTGATGGTCGCGAGGAGGAAAGTGGCGGCGTTGAGGAAGGAGCAAGATGATAGTATCGCGCGCGTCAAGGCGAGTGGAGGAGCGGACGTGGCGAGCATGGAGGTGGATGCCGATGTCAAACCCATCGAACAAGGTTTGCGATCCTTTTTGCTTGCAGCTTACGCATCGAACTGACCAGTGGACACTACTTGCTACACAGATGACCCAGCAGAGAGCCCTCAGCTCACTACCGCTATGAAAGCATTCACAACTCTTACTCGCGAACAAAAGGGTGCGCTCGCGAGGACGATCCAGGGTTTCGTGGCGTGTCTCGCACCTTCACCTGGCGTCCACCAGAACCCGTATGGACAGAGCGTGATTGGAGACGAGGCATGGGAGAAAAGGTCGACGTGGTCCAGTGAGGAGTGGAGAACCTGGGAGACTTGGGCATGGTATAGACATTTCTGCAGAATGGTCTGTCCTTTTCTCTCCCTTCTCTTTTGGCATCCACATGGGCTGACTCGAATGTCATCAGTACGCGCCGTACCTTCGCAACTATGCGACCACGCTCGGCACTGTCGGTTTTGCGAAGATACAGGATTCGGTAGATCCTGCTGCTGCGTTGATGAAGAAGACGTGGGATATTGCGACAGGTCAAGAGGCGTAAGGTCGATCGACAAGAGAATCCTTTTCAACGTATCGCTTTGTCCGTCGTGTGTGCTCCAATCCTGTACAGTGTCTTCCTTCCGATAATGTCAGTAATGACTTTATGTCTATCACAAGCACCGTCGTATCCACACACCAACCCTCTATGTAATCTAAGACCCATGCATGTTCGAACAGCTCTAAGGTATCGAGATCAGTCCTTTTTATCCTTGACTTCCTTGGGTCGACTTCCAGTCGAGTACCCAATCGTCCCAAAGAATACCAACGCCGCCCCAATCCACATCTGAGCGTTTCCTTGTCCACCGTACACCGCGACGCTGAGAAGCAGCGATACCGCTTTGCGTACGGTCAAGATGAGCGTCACTGTGAGCGAGGATACGCGTCCCGTGAGTCTGTTGACGCCAACGACGCAAAACAGCTGTGTCACAGTATTCAAGAAAAGATAGACGAGCATGGACGGCACCGGCATCCCAAGCCCAAGCCCAAGACTGTCCAAACTCTTCGGGATGTAAGTGTCCACGAGCGGGAGTGACGCGAGCGAGATGCTCGGACTGGCGCTCATCTTTACGAGTTCGGTCGTGATGCTCTCTCGGGAGAAGTAAAAGAGAGGGAGGGCAAGAGAGTGGAGGTAGAACATGTTTTCTTGCCAGGATGGTTGAGAGAGGGGGTCGGAGGCGGCTTGGGCTTCGAACGGTTTGATGTATTGCGCGAAGACGTAGTCTTGAGTGAGCCCGAGGAAGCCGGAGAGGAGGAGGGCGAGGCTGAGGATGGATATGCCTTGGGTGTAGAGGGAGGCATCGAGGGAAGTTGATTGTGTGTTTGGAGACCGGGATTTGGGTGTGGAAGCGGACAAGGTGGTGAGGAAGATACCGAGCGTGACTATGAAGACGGAGAGGACCTGTCTTGGGGTATATCTAGAGAATGAGTATTGAAGATGAGACGTCAGACTGTAGAACTGCGAATGGATGGGATGCGCACCGTTTCTTTGCGATTAACCAACCGAGAGCCATGTTGATGATCATACCACCGCTTCGGAAGACGATGTGTACGGTCATGGGTATGTCATATGCGAACGCGGCATTGTTGAGGGTGGAAAGCACGAAGAAGAGAGCGACTTGGATGAAGTAAGGTAGGAGGGGTACTCTTCGTTTTCTCAAGCGGGGAAACCATGTCGTTTGAGTGGTTATCGAGTTGGGTTTGTCGTTCGTGGCGGTGGTCTTGACGGGGGCCGAGAATGAGAATTGGCCGGGGAGTGCGTACAGGGATACGATGAAGAACTGGAAGAAGGTGGCAAGGACGCCTGAATGAGGGTTCTCGGATGTGATCCGCTCCATAGTGATCGCATTGCTGCTGGGTCTTCAGCAAACGCGAGCCTAATTCTCGCTCAAGAACTCACCTGCAGCAACCACCGAACACCAGCGAGAGGGTGGTGATCCAATCTGACAGGGAGATCATCTAAAGACAGGTGTGTGGATGAGGGAGTGTGTCCTCTCGCGTCTGACCCAAGTCTGACCATGACATGCATGACTACGCGTGTCGATCACTCCGCGATGTCCGAGACCGACCTAATGACTTTGCACTAGTCTGAATCGAAATGTCACCAGATTATAAGACGGGCTCAGTCTCCCCCGTTGTCCATTCCCTTCTTTCTTTCCCTCCACCAACTAATCCTCGAGAGTTGCTCTGGTCTTGCGTTGATTTTCCAATCCCGTGACTTTGTCGCGTCGCCCTGTGTATTTTCTTGTTTGTTCTGTTCGAGATATAAATCGGCAGTGCCGCAATCAACCCCGTCCATCACCTCCTTTGCTTCATTTCTTTTCAAGACGTCTGAATCCCCCTCAAAGGGGCATTCCGCGACAATCTCTATCAAGTCACTCCCTTTCAATCATGTCCGTCGACCGTCGTCACCCCGCTTCCCTCATTCCCGCCACTCTTCACGACCGTGATTTCGTTGATCTGATGCGCAAGCGTGTCTCGATGGATATGGTCCATCACATCGCTCTTCAGGCAGCGCAGGTTATCATGGTTGAAGACCAACAAACCGCCGAGGCACCCCCGCCCTTGCCCACCCCACCACATACCCCTGTCAAGGCCGTGCCATCGGAGAAGCCCGCCCAGGACGCTGCTCCACCCTCTCCGCCCATTCCCCCGCTTCCTAGTCTAGAAGATTTTATCGTGCAGCTTATCGTAAAATCGAACGTGCAGGTGCCCACCTTGCTTGCCACCCTCATTTACCTTCATCGCCTCCGCTCTAAATTGCCGGAGAAAGCCAAGGGTGAGTTTAACCATTCCGTGTTCGCCACGCTGAGAACGGTCCACTAGGAATGCCTTGCACGCGGCACCGAGTCTTCTTGGCGACTCTTATCGTTGCAGCGAAATATCTTAATGACTCCTCCCCAAAAAACAAGCACTGGTCTGCTTATGCATCGTTTTTCGATCTCGCCGAGGTCAACCTCATGGAAAAACAGCTACTCTTCCTCTTGGACTACGATCTTCGGTTTGGCGAGAACGAGGCCCTCAAGCACTTTGCACCGTTCATGCAAGGCCGACAAGACAGCCTGGCATCTCCTCAGGACGTTAGGATCATCGCTCTCGAAAAGGTCGTCAAGGCTGGAAGGGCGAGAGCACAGGCACAGTCTCTGCCGACTCCTCCCTCCGAAAATCCCCCTCCCATTCCGGTCCTTCCTTTTCTGCCGGCCCCAACCAACGCTTCCATCGTGTCAACAGTTCGCGGTCTTGCTAAGCGCATATCTAGCAGCCGTTTAAGTGTACTTCACAACGCTGCGAACCGCCAGCCTGTGCCACCTTTGCCACCATCCCCCTTGTCGAGCAGCCACAGCTCCGATACATTAGGTGCCACGGACTCCGAGATGGACTCCTTGATCGAAGATTCGGGCTCTTCATCTGATTCAATCACGAGTCCAGAGGACGAAGTCGACGACAGAAGGGTGGTATCCAAGAAACGAACCGTGCTTGCATGTCT
Organism: Chalciporus piperatus; assembly: GCA_038093975.1. Taxonomy (NCBI): domain Eukaryota; kingdom Fungi; phylum Basidiomycota; class Agaricomycetes; order Boletales; family Boletaceae; genus Chalciporus; species Chalciporus piperatus. The sequence goes on from JBBPTG010000013.1 coordinate 74,301, forward strand.
TCCCGCTCAGACACGCCGGGAAGGCAGGAAACCTTCCGATACCTCGTCTATCAACTCTGCAGCGACCGCGAAGGCGATCGGACATTCTTCTCCGACGAGTCAAGAGAATCGCAGCCCTGCCGTCCTCGAAGCGTATTCGATCAAACTGGTCAATCGTCACGGTGGAGCACACGGAAAACGCGTATCCTCGTATGTGTACGGGACGTCGACCAAGGCCAGCATGGGTTCCCCTCGGATCAAGGAGAGCATCAGCGCGTCATCTGGTTTCCTCAGTCGTATGTGGATCGCAGCGACGAAGACTCAAGACAAGGACGTTCAAGCGACGAAAGCATGCGCTGTGCCTCCTGCCTTGACCATCATCGAGCCTCCTGAACACCACTGCCCTCCAGGTCACGGCAACGCTCTCCGACGGTTGGTTCACTCGCGGTCGTCGATCTTCCGAGCGGCGGCTAATCAACATCTCCTCGACGTCTGAACTCTTTTTGGGTGTGACGACCATTCAACGGACACCAAGATCTTGCTTCTATCAAAACTTCCACTCTCTTTCTTGCATCGGGCGATCTTTTACATCTCACATTTCTAACCTCACACTACGCATTGTGCTCGCGGACACTCATGGACTCGACCATTCTGTTGGCTTGTATTCCTATACATGATGTGGTGCGTTTCCTATGGACACCCAGACCGCTGTAGCCGTATCGTTGTATACACATCTGTGATCTATCTCCCACTCTCGTTCTGTATTGAGCAATGTATCATACCCTGTCGTTGTGATTGGCTCAATGATCATCTGTGCAATTACAATGCATCCGTTGTATGCAGTGTGGCTGTTGTACATGTGAAGTGTGAGTATGAGCGAGCCTTATCCAATCGAGTGTGAGTCGTTCTTCGTCGTCAGTAGAAACCAAGATCAAAAGACAGGCAGTTATAAAAGTTGGACATAAGACGCCGGGAAGAGCCCCTCCTTTCCCTGTCCCTCTATCTGACCAGACCACCTAAAAGAGATTTGTTTCGTCAACGACGTTCCCAAGTCCTCTCGTTCAAAAAAAAAGAAAGGACATACCAATCATCCGAAGACTTGGCAGTAACCAACACCCTCGTCCCGGCTCCAATCGCCAAATCCCCCGGATCCCCACTACTATAATCATACAACACCTCTGCCCACTCTCCCTGTGGCTCTTCCGGCTCAGGCTGCGGTGCGACCGCACGCCGTGGGAGGGACGGTACAGGCGATGCGGCCCCACTGCCAGTGTTCGTCGCTGAGCCAGCGTCTGATGGCGTGCGTCGAACGGGGGGCGGTCCAAAGGTGCTCTTTGGAGCTGAAAAGGCGGGGGGGATGACTGTTCCCGCCGACTGGTGTTTCTTGAGCGAGTTAAAGACGCTGGTCTGTTTTGGTGCTCAAGGAAAGGAAAAGTACGTGTACACAGACACGGACAGACTCACCTTCCTCGTCACGAGCTTATCTACCTCCGCGCCGGGAGTCACTGCGTATTCCTGGGGTGCACGGGAAGGGGGGGACAAGGACGCGCTTGCGACGCGGCTTGGAGGGTCGGGTTTCGAGGTCGATGATTGTGAGTTGTTGTTGGAGAATGCAAAAGACGCAGCGGCGACGCGGCCCACTGCGTTATGAATGTCTGCGTTGGATGCCTACAAAGGAGGGAGAGAGAGTTCGGGTCAGTAACATGTACTGCATGAATACACACACACGCATGGGGCGATCATCAAAGAACTTTCAGGGACAAGGAAGAAAAGACGAAACATCATGCATCATGATTCCCTTCCAAGTAGTTCTCGAATAACAATAACCACACACACACATTGTCACGCACCATGTTCGCAACATACGGATTATTCGACTTCCCGTTGTTACTCGCCGACATCGCTCGCTGCGCAAGGGACGCAGCAGCAGTCGTCGATATCACCGGGCCCGCATCGTGACCTTCTTGAGCACCGAATATCTCAGGTCTGGACTGGAAGTACCTGTTGTAGATGAAACAAACAAACAGATATCAGATTCAGAGCGCTAAACTCGTTTCAGAGAGACGAGGAGTTCGACACTGCCAACGAATCAATCGCGATTCGGGAAATGTGCAGCCGCTCGGGCGTCGATCAGGGCCAAGATGCCTCAGCGGCACTGCTCTGGGATTCGACTCGGGAAGGGATGGGAGTGAGATATGAAACGGAGTGGCCCCTTACTCGTCTAACAGTCCAAAGAACGCCTCTTTTTCCTGTGCTGAAAGTCTCGTAAACACCATGGCGAGCCGTCAAAGGCAATCGCAGTCTTCAGATGAATGAATGGCGTTACGATCGGAGGAAATTAACAATTATGCGGCCTGACGTGTCCTCGTGCCTGACTTCGGTTAGTTCCAACCTCCCAGCGGAAAAGTCGGGACGACGATGATATGGATGTTTTCAATAGCCTTCTTTCTACTGTACAGCATACAGACAGAACTACTTCATAACAGACCATATAAAGCGAAAGCGAAATACCATCGGAGTCGATGTGTGTCGTGAATGTATAATACCTGCAGACGAAACCGGAACAGGAAAACAGGAAGAAAGCTCGACGCGTATAGTCACGCTAGGGAGAAGGAAATCGAACATCCCAATTCAAGAGATCGAGCCCCGGCACAAACGCCCCAAAGACGAAAAGAGAAGGAAAGGAGATAGCGGGGGAACGGATTGTATAAGATAAACACCACGAGGCGATAATGATCATTAGGAAACGACGAAGCAGGTCGAGCGAGAAACAACAGAAGCATCCGTGTCCAAAGGGGGAAACATCATGGACCGTTGTAGTTAAATATGTCATACTCCCCAGGAGCACCACCCGAACTATCCACGAGCGGGCTCATATTTTGAGGCATGGGCATGCTGGCCATGTGTGACAGGCGACCCTGGTCCGGTGCCGCGTGCTGTTGGCCCATCGGTTGCCCATATGGGTAGCTTCCCGTCATACCCTGCTGATGTTGCGGCCAGCTTTGGCTCGAAGGTGACGACGTCGTCCCAAAGAATCCACCACCAGCGCTACTTGGTGAGGTCATCGAGTACCCATTCATCTGCCCACCAACCATGCCCATCTGTTGTTGCATCGGCTGCTGCCCACTCTGCGGCCAGTTGGGGTTTTGGACTTGAGGACTGAATTGTCCCGTATTTTGAGGCATGACACCATGCGAATGTTGCATCATCGCCTGTGAGTAATCGTTCTGCTGTAACTGCGACGACTGAGACAGTCTCGATGGCGCGCGAGGTGTCATCGGTGAATGAACGCCATCGGAAGGGGAACGTGCGCTTCGCGCGATGCCAGGAATTGTCGAGTTGGACCGCAGGGCGGGGAACTGGTCACCTGTCGGTGCCGACATCGGCGAACCACCTACACCACCAGGTTGCGACGGCCCTGCCTGGGCCATACGCTGCATCGCGTACGCTTGCTGTTGCTGCTGCTGCTGCTGCTGTGGATTCATCATGTTGGGCACCGCGTTCATAACCCCGTTAGTATTCCGCATATGCTGCTGCATGAGCAAGAATTGTCGTTGTTGATTCATGTTCATGTTACTCGGCAGCCCTCCTGTCATTTGCGGGGGGAACGTCGAGGCTGCTACGCGCGGATCTATTCCTGGGTTGGTATGGGGCTGATTGAAGGCGAACATGCCATTTTGAGCAGGTTGGGAGGACATATGTTGCTGTTGTGACATGACCGGTGACTGTTGAGCATGAGGGGACACTGGGCTCGGACCACCACCAGTGCTCATTGCCCCGTTAGCAATCGTCGCCATATTAGCATTGGGCGGCATGCCAGCCATCTGAGGATTGCGTTGCGGGGAAGCCATCTGCTGGTTTTGGAGCTGTTGTTGCTGCTGTCGTTGCTGCGCGAGCATATTCTACAAATCCAATCAGAACGAGTGACGAGAGTTGAAAGATTCCGAGTACCTGGAACATATGTAGCTTCTGCATCTGCTGTGGCAGAGGGAGGGAGGTAAACTGGGGCATTTGTTGAAGAATATACTGCATCAGCGGGTGGTTAGGATTTTGCAAGACCGAGATAAGTTGTTGTGCCTGTGATCCATATCCACTGAGTGAGTTTGGCTGTCCTCCAGCCATAGGTCCAACGCCTTGTGGTGGTCCTTGTGGTGAAGTTGAAGGCGGTGACATATGCCGACCAGCCTGCATCTGTTGCATCTGTGCAGCTTGCCGCAGTTGTTGCTCCCTTGCCTGCTGAATTTGAAGTTCCCGCGCACGTGCGCGTGAGCTAGCGGCGATTGATGCTTCTGTGACTGTCGCTCCAAACGGTAATGATGGGGTTGCTGTTGCTGATGGTGGGTGCATCGCAGGGCTTGATACACGCGGGCTCTGCGGCATACCTGGGGCACTTGACATGGAGAAATTGGATGGGTTGGGAGCAGAGAAGGTGGTCGGGGGATTTGGATGTGATGGAGTAGCAGCAATCGGTACCGTAGAGGTCTGCGTCACCTGTACTTTGTTTTCGCCAATGTCACGTCGCTTGCTCGCAAGGTCTGGAGGTTCGTCTGGTCGCATACGCTTTAAGACGCCATTGGGGGCTGCTGAGGGAGCGGTTGGAGAACCGTGTTGCGCAGCATTGAGAAGCTGTCTCCGTGCAATGTCCTTTGCAAATATAGTCGGCAAGTCGGAGTATAGTTGATGTATTCGGGTCATGGAAGCAAATTCGACGGCTGGGGGAGGTTCCATAATCGGTAGCGTGATGTGGGGTTGCTAGAGATTGTCGTCAGAAGACTATATGTGCGTTCTAGTAGAAGAAGCGCGTACGTTATGCCGTTGATCAGCGGCTGCAGCCAACCAAGTTAAATTCACTTGAAGTCGCAACGCATATCTGGATGAATGTAAGAAAGGGGAATAACGCGTGTACTGGACAGTAACACACTGTTGAAACCGTGAATCTGAGACGGGAATACGACGAACTTGGAACTCCAAGGTGATCCTGTTGAGTGGGCACAGGTATGGATGAAGGTGGGTAAAATGACTCAAAGGTAAGACGCACTTGATCAATTCAGCATTGACGTCCAAAATCCTGACCACCTTTGAATCGTTGGAAGAATGTCCCGCCGTCGGGGCAGACACGCTGGCGGGAAGAGAAGGGACCAAAAATTCGCCCGAGGAGGCCCTTGAATGGGATGGACCGGCAACAGCAGCAGTACCGTTGAGTCGGACATCGTAAGACTGGCCATGATACGCTGAAGGCTGCCTAGATGTGGACCTGTTGCCCGAGGGTGAAGGTGAGGCGACGCCGTTTATATGAACAGCTGGTGGATGCTGGTCGCGACGTTTGTCGTGGACATTGTCCGCCTTGACTGCATTCGAGCTTGATTGTGACATAGGATAGGCTTTAGACTCGTCTTCGTCCTCTTTGCCGTCTTCGGGAGCATCATCAAGGTCTGGGCCGGGGGAGAGCTCTGTGAGAGGAGTGAGAGCGTTCTCTGCAGCAACATCCGGTTCTTGCTTGTCTGGTGCGGGAGGAGTGTCGTGGGACTGCTGGGGAGGTTGAGGAGATGTGTTTGGGTCCGGCGGGGGTGAACCGGAATCTGGAGCAGGTGAAAGGGAAGAGCTCTTGTCGTCGTGCAAGTCCTGTTGGGGAGGTGGGGGGGATTGGATGTCGTTTGCTATATGTAAGTCATGGGATGGGATGGGATGTTCCGAGAGGACTTGGTTGTGCAGGTCGTGCAGGTCGTCGTGGAAGAAGGCGGGATTGTCGACGTTGTGGGAGAGGTCGTCCCAGTCGAAGTGGTTGGAGTCGTGATCGCGGGACAAGATTAGATTTGGCTTTTGGGTTTGGTCGAGTTCATGGTGACTCCGATCGAGATGGATCATGTCCCTAGAAGGGGGCGAAAGAGGCGACACAATGAGTTTGAAACAGCCAAGCAAGTGCACGAAATGGTGTTGTACTGGAAGTGAAATTGGGGATGTTCCTGTGTCGGAAGGGGGGTACGAGGAGGGGATGATGTCTTCTTGACTGTCTTTGAGGAGTGTACTGCCGAGTTAGCAGCAAGTTATTTGTCGTTATAAAATCCCAGCTCAAAATCGGGCGTGTATATCAAAAACGTTGCTGCCCACAGTCAACAAACGACCCCGTGTGACTTTTGTGCCTCTTTTCGCAGTAGACCTCCTCGCCGTCGCACTCGACATCGTACACGTCCTTCTGGTCGTTAGAGGACACTTGCATCGAACTTGCATCGAGGGAAAATCATCGTTTGATTCAATCTCCTGCGGATCCCACCCTTTATACCCCTTGTGCCGGATATTTTGATATGTGTCGACCGCTTTTCGGATGTGTATAAAACGCGGAATCGAAGCCGAATCATTCCCGGGTTCGATCGCCCTGTCTCAATTCTCTCAGCTCCATCCCCCTCCCTCCGCTGCCTCCCTACGAGCACCGTCAGGCCTGTATCTCCATCTCCAGACCCGTCCGTCGATCGACTTTGCCGATTAGTATGCGCTCCAAAGTTCGGACCACTCATCTTGCTTGGTGGTGACGCGGGTTATCGCTTCCTGAGCCGGCCCCACTGTCCCCATTGGATGTAAATACGTTTCATACGGTCCCATTCCCTAAATTCCACCGCCGTTGCGATCCTTGTTCACAGTGACCACCTGATTGACGTAAACCCTTTTCGTGATCACACTGCACTGCCACCCGTCCGAGGCGGTTTGTCAGGAAACTCTCAAGACTTGAGGTACATGAGAACCATTCAGCCCGATCCTATCGAGTATCGGGTGCCGAGTTCCCTGCTGCAGGACCTACGATTCACTGAAGCCCAATCTGAACCAGACATTTTTCTTTCACTGGTTTCGTCATCACGGCCGACTTTAATTTGTTATCTCCCTTTGAATGCGGCTGGTATATGAGTTGTGGGTCATTAGGGTACGATGAGTGCCATAGGACTTATTGTCCTGGATGTGGATCCCTTCCCTGAGATCAGAGAGTTGAAAGTACTTAGTTGTTCCTGGTCATGCACAACTAAATCACCCACCGAGGTGATCTTCAATTCGTCTCGTGCCTGGCAAGCGTTCATTTGCACCCGACTGAAACCGAGCACACTGCAATTTGCAAGCAAGGCAGCTGCCAAAAAAGAGTGACTCTGAAAATCTGACGGAGGGGAGATTTACTTTCATGACAATTTGTGGGCATAGATGTCCAAATCTTGCTGGATCCACATAGCAGATTCACATTTAAAATTGTGCAACTCTCTGAATTGCGAATGATTCAATGAATATTTGAATGGCTGGGCTCGCCGAGGGAGCAGTCATATGCATGTTACGGTATGACGGGTTGGTGCGCTAATGAGTATGATCGACGAACGTTCACGTCCCGGCGGCCAACACACAACTTGTTTGCGATGGTGACCGTGAAGCACGCTCAGATACCATCCCATGCACTCCGGAGTGTAGTGAACGTGTCATTGTTTATTCGCGTGACCATCGCGTGACTGTCACGTTTGTTTCCACGATGACATGATATTCTCACGGTGTTTGTGAGATTTGTTTTTGTGCAAGTGGACGGGGTGGAGTGTTGTTGACCATCATGCTCGCGCTGGTTAATCCGCTGCATTCTTCGGAACACAGAACAATCGACAGAAACATATCATCTTTATCTGCTCTCCCAATCTCTGCACCATCCTCATCCTCCACACGTCCTCACAGGTCAAATCACAGAAAACCCCCAATACAGCAAACTTTTGCCTCTTCTGCTCATCATCCAAACCCGTCACATTACCCCTCATCAAAGTCCTCTTCCGCCTCGTCAGCTGTGGCATACGAAGCTCCATCTGCTCAGCCGAATGTCGTGCCACAACATTTCCAGTCTAACGCCTCCAATTCCTCCGTTCCCTCCACACTTCGAGATAACGCTCCCACACATATCCCCAATCCCCCTCTCCAAACAACCCCCCCTCCATCCGTCGACATCCATTCCTATGCTCCCACAGAGCTTCTCAAACTTCTTGCTTCACTGCTCACACAGATCGCACGCACCAACGATGCCCTCTCATCAACAGACTCGGCCGCACATACGCTCTCAAATCTCTCCCAAGCTCCTCCATCAGACGATCCCGCCAGAGCACCCGTTTGGCGTTCCCTTACCTCCGCATCTCGCGCCGCTCTCTCTAATCCCGCCTCCACTCTCACTTTCCATGCCCGTAATATCCCTACCATCTCCCTAGAGGCATATCTCCTCCGGATACTTAAATATTGTCCGACGACAAACGAAGTCTTTCTCGCCTTGCTCGTCTATTTCGACCGCATGTCTCGTCTCGCATCGGAGGCTATCGGACGCACTTTTGTAATCGACTCATACAACGTCCACCGTCTTGTCATCGCAGGTGTCACCGTGGCCAGTAAATTCTTCAGCGATGTATTTTACACTAATTCGCGATACGCCAAGGTTGGTCTTTTTTTCTTGATTCGCAGATCATCAGTCACTAAGTTTTCCCGCGAAATTCGAATCTATTTACAAACGGTCTAGGTCGGCGGCCTACCTCAAGCAGAGCTCAACCAATTAGAGCTACAGTTCCTTCTTCTCAATAATTTCTCTTTGGTGATATCTCCAGAAGAAATGCAAAGATATGCTGAACAACTCATCCTCTTCTCCCAATCACAATCTCATCCACCTTCCCCATCATCCATGTCACAAAGTTCCGCTACCCCGTCCAGTTCATCACCGCGCACCCCTTCAACACAATTCCGATCGCCACTATCGCCGTCGTCCTCAACAGGCCCCACACTCGCGATGGGTGCCATTGACGCCTATGGCGGTTCGGTCGTGCCCGACCGTACACCAAGTATGCGTGCCACACGTCCGCGCGATGACGATGCGAGTAGTATCCTGAGCGAAACATCCACTGAGACCGAAGGGGGTGATACGACGGACGACGAACCAACGATACGACCACCAAACTCGGGTAGCTCATGCTCTGGCGACGTGGAGGAGCCACAAGGCGAGGGTGTATTTCGAGCAGACGGTATTCGAGACGACGATTTAGAGCGGGACAACAGGGATAGAGATAGAGGCGAGGCGACGCCAGAGCTGAGGGCGCAACGGCGCGTACGGGAAGTCAGTGAGGACGTCGGGATGGCAAGTCCCTAGGCTAGATTTTTTTTCTTCTGAACTTGTCTTCTCTGCTTACTTTTCTTTAATATTCGGTTTGTTTTAGTCTCGTCGACCGTCCACAAGTTAGGTTGTATTAATTCTCGTACATACCTCCGGTCTTTTCTCATATGTCTCAGCTATGGCTCGACTAAAGTGATATACGAAGCGTATAGTAGTGTTTATACCTCTTTCCTAAATCCCGATGGTACGTACTTATGTATGCAGGACAGAATCGAAACAAATTTAGATGCTCACTGAACTTCCACTGGAACAACAACGTACATTACACGTTCCGGGGAACTCGAAGATTAGTGTAACAACAACGGTATCCAAAGTACTGTACTTATGAAGACCATCTAAGTGAACAGCTACAGCAGTATGAGCGAACGCTGGATATAGGTAAAAACCACGACAGTAACCCTCGGGATATATCACCCCTGCCAATCCGAATTACCCCGTGCATTCCACACTTGTGGTCGATCCATTATTTGCCTTGACTTTCAAGAGATTTCCTCGTCCTTCTCCCCCTCCCGCCCCTCGTACGTGCCACGTCCAAATTCGCCCCCTCCGCCTTCAAACCCCTCACGCGTCTCGCAACCCCATCCACGCTCTCCTCGACGGTCACCAACCCCGGAAGTACCCTCTTCAACATCTCGTCCACCTCCTCGCGCCTTGCCCCAAGGACGCTCCCCTCCAACCGCAAATGCAGTAACTCATACTGACGAGCCTCCGTGTCACTGAACGATAGCATACACGCCGCGTCGATGCACGGCCCGAGGACCCGTAACCTCGGACAGCGTTCGAGGAGAGAGAGCAAGCCGTCGAACGTCACCGAGGCGTGGTCGACTGCAAGTGGGTCGGGTCCAAGGGTGAGTTCCTCGAGGTCTGGCCAAGCGGAGGCGATCGTCTTCATGAGATCGTCGTCGAGGCGGAGAGAGCCGATGTCCATCAGGCAGAGCGTCCGAATGTGTTTCAGGGTGAAGAGAGGCTCGAGATCATGTGCATACAAGAGGTGTTCGCGTCCGGGTGTGGCTGCTTGCAATCCGAAACGTTTGCCGGCCCCGGTGTCGTGAACGAGCGAGAAAGCCCGCGTGTGTGGAAATTTGGCAGTGAACGATTGTAAAAACGAGCGCAGGGAGTGTGATGTACAGAACGATTCGATCTCTAGGTGAACTTTCGAGAGGGAAACGTCGGGTAGGAGGAACATGTCCCCTAACGAGGCGACGTCGTAGTCCTTCCAGCACAGAGTCTGCAGGTTATAGAAGCTTCCTGGACGTAATCGATCACGAAGCGCGTCCAAATTTAGTGATGACCACCGCATGTCGACTGCCAGATAAGAAAGGCTCTCGAGTCCAGCAAGGTGTACCATCGCTTCATCATCTAGCGTGGAGCAAGAAACCGTCTCCAAATAGCGAAACCCGCAGAGTACGCTTGATATGGCGTTGGCCACCGACCTGCCATTGCCAGTTATTTTTAGATGTTTGAGATTCGGGCAGGTGTCTCCAAGTGACAGTTGGATGGCCCCATCCATGAATAGCTTGGCATCAATCTCCAGAGAAAGCAACGAAGGGCTGACGAAAAGATTGAAGGCCAGAGAAAAGGACCTGTGAGTTGTTTGCCATTCCAGGTTGCGAAGGTTAGGGGTGAGCAGAAGAGGCTTTCCTCGCTGAGATGCCATCGCTAGAAAGATTGCCGAACACTGTTCAGGTTCATGTTGACCGGAGAGTGTCTTCTGAGAAAGAACGCGAATACGACTCGCGCGATCCATGAACTGAGCCCAGTCAGAGCCGGATACCGTACGACGGTTCTGTGCATACAATGCGAGTTTGTGAGATGGGTCCGTAAAGTCGTTCTCCCGAAACACTCACGAAAGTCCAAACCCGAGAGGCTTTACTCCTTACTTGGGCAGGAAGAATGTTGTAGAGAGGAGTGATGCTCGGTAACTTGGACCAGATGATCTCTTCTGCAGGACGCTGAAACGAGCGGCAAGTCCGCGCTATAGAAGTGAGCGTTTGGCCCAATGGCTTGCCTGAGTCATCTGTAATAAACTTGAAGATGATCAGAAGGATCTCGGGCACCAAGAACACCGGGTGCATATCGTGGCTACCAGCGGGGGGGGGCTCGTAGTGAGTGTGGTCTTCATTCAGTTCAGCATCGCTACCAGATCTTACCGTTGGGTGCTCGGTGGGGTATGGCACAAGGTGATCGAAGCACAAGAGAGGGCTTGCGGTTTTCAGACGCGATCTAGCTGTACGTAATCAGCCCCTGATACGCGTCTTCGCTCTCATACTTGGGTTCCAAGTCTGGTTGTGTTGGTCGTCGTGCCAGGGAACCTCGAAAAGAGTGTTAAAGTAGTTTGGTCAGTTAATAAATACATCCAGTGGACTATAGTTCGTCTCTCGGGTTCTGTCCCTCCAATGGACGGCACAAAGCAGGAGTCGTGCCTGTAATTTGATACTCGCACTTTTCCAACTCAGCGATAGTTAGCAGCGCGTTTTCCGTACCGCACGAAAGGACGAGCTGAAGGAGGCGGAGAGCGATCAGCGGGGCCTGCAGATCACGACTGACAATAATTACCTCGACGCTGCGGTGTGGGCCGTTCCAGCACTTCGTGCCTTGCGTGTAACGTTGTTTGGTATAGTATTCGAACTCGCCCGGTTTTGCGAGTTGATTCCATGAGGTGAATTTACTGGTGATGATGCATGAGGCTTATATGCGTTGAAAAACGCGGATTCCACCCTGTGACTTACCCAAGGCTGAAGGTCGATCCACCTTTGTTTGGTTTTTGCCGCGCCTCATCAAAGAGGCATACTTCGTAGGTGTAACTGCGAGAATAGTTCATCAGTGACTGGAAGTTGGGACGCGCAAGTTGACGAACTCTCCGGTGTTCTTCTCGAGGCACAACCCGTCGAGCTTCTTCCATTCACCTTCTGGGCCGAACCCTTCTGGGTTAAACAGATCCGAGAGGTCTTCACGGGCCGTTTGCTCCTCGTCGCGTGTCAGCTTGAGGCTGTGCTCCGCGTCAGAGAGAGCTTGGCGGGAGCGGTTAGATTCTGAGCGGAAAATATTGAGTGGGGCCGCTTCAAAGACACAGTCTCGTTACCTTCAGAAGTGTCGGATGCACCACTCCCGACGCCCAACAAGGAAAGGACAGTGTCGCGAAGAGAAACATATGTTGGGATGAGCGCGTCAGGGAGATACGCAGATATGTCAAAGACTGAAGCCAATGGGCTTCGTTAGTCTGGTGCGTCACCTTGAAAACGTCGCAGGCTTACGAATAGATTGCGAAGCGGCATGACCAACAAGTCTGTCGTGCTCCAAGAGCAAAGAAACGTGATCAGTCTTGAGCAGGCGATCAAGCTCCTTCTCAATTTGATCTGGACTCCAGATACCATCTTCTTGCTCTTCTTGCTCGACCTTGGAGGTTGCAGCCTGTGGCTCCTCACCGCCATCCTCCTTGCGAACGTCGTTGATGTGGGGGAGCCCTGAGACTGACTCCCATCCTCGCACAGCCTCTAGAACCGCCATGTCTTGGTAATTCGGGTTGTATCCTGTGCGCAAGGAGTCAAGGATATCACCAAGGGTCTTTTCCTTTTCCAGATGTTTCTTATGCTCTCTCTGCAGAGATTTCAATGCTGTATAGTGAGCAAGGAGCGACTGGTAGAGAGCTGCAGGCGGGTGACATTAATGTTCCGATACGTTGGAAGAGATGGAGTTCACCCACGTGATTGCTTCTTGTGTTCCAGCTCAGCGGCAGACATAGACTCTGCGCGTTCAGCAATACCTAAGAGTAGGTGTCAGCATTACGCCATGTGTAGGATGCTGCTCGTGACCTCTCAGTCTTTCTACTTCTTGTTCTTTAGACACGAGTTCACGTTCTAGGTCAGCTGTGAGCGTTTCCAGGCGCTTTTTCTCTTTGTGTGCATACGCAATATACGTGGCACGTATTTTCGAGCCCTAGGAGACATGAGCAAGAGGATTCATTGGTATCCGGGCACGTCTGGGACGCACCGTCTTGCGTAGTCTATTCTCAGCCTCCACCTTCTTGCGGTGGGCCTCGCCAATCTCATCGCACGTGTTCTGACAGACCCCTGGGGCTTCGTCCGATCCGTCGCAACATTCAGGTTCTAACCCGCTGTCAGAGTATGGCCGTCGGATGCCCTAAGAATCACCTACCACAAAGACCGTCATGGACTCGCGAACTAGGGATTGTCGCTCCAATATGCCCTATGTTCTTGCAATAGAACGTGGTTCCAGGACACGCGCCGGTGCCTGGACCTCATGAGCGCGTCTTTTCAAGGATAGTTTATGAGCTTAACTCACCAGGCTCATCGCTGCCATCTGGACAGTCACAGTAGTCGTCGTTCACTGCACTCCAGGCAATTTCTTTACTGCCGTCCAAACAAGTCCATCTCCCTGATGCGGCAGGAGTATACTTGGCTTGAAGCGCTGGGGAAACACCGTGAGTCCTGTCCAATGCTGCGAGCGCCGGCAGCGGTAAAGCAAGTAGCAGCCAAGGAATCATCTCACTCGCTGTTCCCCAAACGACTTGTTCTTGACGCGCCTTGACTTGCTGGCAACGTGGAATATGTCATTGATTACATAATCGTCAATTGAAACGGAGCTCAGAACTTCGGTGTTCGCCGATACGTCAGATCGAGCGTAGAGAAGCAGAGACCTCCACCGACATCGACGACGACGACGAGGCCTCGACAACATGGTGAGCAGTCTCGTTCCACCCTGAGTATCCGGTCAAACGTGTTGGATGCGTCGCAACAACCAAATTACCGGTCGTATGCTGGATGCACTCAGGGTCTCCGAGATAACACGCATGGGCTGACACTCTCCATCAGGCCAAGGCAAAAACCCCTGCCCCAACATCATCCGGAGGAGGAAAGTCTGCGAAGAAGAAGAAGTGGTCGAAGGGCAAGGTTAAGGACAAGGCCCAGCACGCGGTCATCTGCGACAAGCCAACCTTTGACCGTATCATGAAGGAAGTGCCCACATGGCGCTTCATCAGCCAGAGCATCCTCATTGAACGATTGAAGGTCAATGGGAGCTTGGCACGCATTGCCATGAGACATTTGGAGAACGAGGGCCAGATCAAGCGCATCGTCCACCACTCAGGGCAGCTCATCTACAGTCAGTCGTCGTGCTTGATGGTTGCCAGCCCCTTGCTGAAAATCTAACCCCATTCTAGCCCGGCTAACGACTGCCTCGGACTAGAGCTCCGGCCACTTTCTTTTGCCTCCTATGCTCGCCATAAGCCCATGTACTTCACCTACTGCAACCAAAATCATGCTTCTGACTGGCATTCAAACCATCATATGACCACAGATTGAACTGCGTCAAGCTCCCCTGCGAATAGTGAGACTTGGACGACGCGAAACGTGCTGGAGTGTTCCCCCGATCATGGATACCCTTGTACGATTTCGATTAGTGATATTACGCCCTGAGACTTGTGAGAGGGCTAGGAAGGTCCAATGGCGGCGATCTGAGATGATCCCTCCCGTGCGTTAATTGGGGGGTGCCTTCTAGACACCTCTTATCATTTGGGATAAGTACATATCCACCAACGCGTTGACGGTTTCGACGAGATGATTGGATGACGTGACGATGTTCCGCTCGTCGTCGGCGCACGACGTGGACCCACATCTCGAACTGTCACACACATAATCCGTGGTATGTTTAGCCCGGTGGCCTAGCCATTGACAATCGGGCCGACAACTGTGACTCAAAAAAAAGCTCGATGACTAGGACTTTTGATAAATCAGTCTTTTTGACTCTTGGTCGGTTGGTCGAACGGGTGTCTTTCCCAAGCCCTCGATGGACATAGTTTCCAAAGTTCCAGTCGTCAAAGCAGATGCTACGCTGGCTATCGAGGACAGCTCGATCGTTCTCAGCTCTAATGCAACTAGATATACTTCTTCTCGGCCTTCAATGCTCGGCGACTCTGGGGATATTGAGCTGAACGCTGTAATAACCGCCAACAGTTCACTCACCGACGTACAAGCTCCCTCTCAAACTAAAGCGAGGACGTTCAAATCTCAAGAACACCTACAATTCCTATCTCTCTGTTGGTTCATTTACCTAGAAGGATGGAATGATGGTTCCAACGGACCCCTGTTGCCACGGATTCAGCGGGTGTACGGGGTATGCTCGTCTCATCAAATCACCGACCATCGCTGACGCGGTGCAAAGGTGGGATACGCGATAGTCTCTTTGACATTCGTTTTTGCCGCTGTGGTACGTTGTGTCTCCTACAGCCTCAGAAAAGACAAAGAAGTCGAAGAATGCTTCAGGGATTCGTCACAGGGGCTGTATCAAACGTCTTCCTCACTGAACGGATAGGATTTGGCAAGGTAATTTGGTATGTGTTTTACACGAGCCGCTCATAATGCGAGTATTTTAGGTCATGGTCTTGGGTACGCGATTCGAGGCGAAGAATTTCATCTTTCATCTAACGCCGCCTAGGTTCTTTGTGCCAAGTCGTCGCCTATTCCATAGAAAGCTCTGCGCCTCCGTTTCCTGCGTTCGTATTTGCATACTTCATCAATGGCATTGGTTTGGCTTTGCAGGTGAGTATCTTCTTAGAGTACTGGCACTGTGCTGATGCCGCAAATACGTCAGAATGCTCAATCTGTAGGCTATGTAGCTTCCTTCAAGGAGAACCCTGAAACAAAAATGGGTATTTTTATGGCTGGTGAGTCAAATGTCATCTGAAAATACCGTTCTGACCCACTTTCCCTAGTCTATGGTGTGTTGGCCAGTGCATTGTTCTAACAGATAGTTGACGGCCATCAGGTGCTGGCGCGCTCTCCTCACCACTTGTGGCCACACAGTTCTCCCAGCTGAATCGCTGGTCCTTCCACTATCTCACGTCATTGGGTCTATCGTTGGTCAATACGGTGGCTCTACTTCTTGTTTTCCGGTTGAAGAGACAAGAAGGTCCGTGCTTTGCTAATTATTGTCTTCTGCGAGGCAGCACTCATCCTTCGGTTTTAGAATGTCTCGCCCAAATCGGAGTATTCTCGGAGCCACAGACCAGCACCAGCGAACATAGTCATTTCCGGCAGATATTGACCCTCAAGGACGTACATCTTCTCGCAACCTTCATTTTGTTTTACGTTGGAGCTGAAGTCACAATGGGGGGTAAATATCCGATGACCCCATGTCCATCAAGCATCTTTTATTCACCCCACCTCGTCCAGGATGGATTGTCACTTACATCATAGACGTTAGGGGCGGTGGCTCCTCGTCAGGCTACATTTCCACAGGATTTTTTGCAGGTGAGTCGGTTGCCATTGGCTATGAGTTGAGTTCATGTGGGGGAAACAGGAATGACGGTCGGTCGCATTGGGCTACTATGGGTTAATGAGAAGGTCAGAATCCACAATCACTCTTTCCGAGCACAACTTGACGTTCACAGGTCGGCGAGCGTCGGGCGCTGTTCATATACTCTATAGGTGCCATTGCGTGCGTGGTACCTATCGCATCTTACAGCAACCTCGCTGACGTTTTCGATAGCCTTGAGTTTGTCGTATGGTTTGCGCCATCCCGTGTCGGTGATGCAGTCGCTGTCGCGATTATCGGGGTGTTATTGGGACCAATATATCCCATCGCCATGAATCATTGTGGTCGAGTGTTTCCTCGCTGGCTACTAACTGGTGCTATCGGCTGGATTGCGGGATCGGGTCAGGCAGGTTCTGCGCTTGTCCCCTTCATAGCGGGGGCTATCGCCTCAAAAGCTGGGATTGCATCGCTTCAACCCGTGTAAGTGACACAACATATAGTTAGGTCTGGCACTTAATGTCCGAATAGGTTGGTGGGCATCTTGGTTCTCATGACAGTTCTCTGGGCTCTCGTCCCAAAAGGGGCACGGCGCCCCGATTAAGCTATGGTCAGTCTCGCAAAATATAGCCCTGCTATCGCCAGTCGTAGCAGGGTTAGCTATTATAATTTTTCGTTGCTTCTCGGTAGAGTTTGGGGGTAGAACGGTAACTTAAAGGTCTCGGTCGTCGGTTATTCCTTATTGGTAGACATTGTGTTGGCTAGTGTTGTATAAAATATGCGTTTCAGTTTCTTTATGTACCTGCACATCGGACTTGGTGTTTTATCGTTAGAATTACAGGGAGCTTGTGCACCGTATTACCGGCCAAAACGTGGCCTTGCCTCTCACATCTCACCACATTCTGTAAGGCAGTAGTCAATATACAGCTCTGCACTTCATGTCGGTTGTAAGCTCACCCGTTATTTTGACGACCAGCTTGGGCCTGTTATTTGGACCAGTGGGCACGTTTTCGATCTTCCGAAGGGTAAGCATGCCGTCAATCACCCGACCGAAAACGACGTGCTTCCCATCAAGGAAGTCACATTTGTCTGTAGTTATGAAGAACTGACAGCCGTTTGTGTTCGGACCGGAGTTGGCCTTGAGGACGTTAACTCCGTACAGGAAACAGAAAGCAAATCGCCGTACCATGGACAAAAGACCTGGACCGGTATGCTTCTCCTGGAAGTTCTCGTCCTATTCGACGTGTTAGCATGGATTGGTTTACACAATGAGAGTTGCGACTAACGGGGAAGTTCTTCCCATAAATCGAGAAGGCGCCAGTGCCATCGCCATTTATGAAATCACCACCTGTCGAGGAAACAAATGAGGCGTGATGGGGAAGAAACCCATCGAGGGCGTACCTTGACACATGAAGTTGGGCACTCTGATGGAGGTCAGTGCTCAAGAAGATCTGATCTAACAAATGAGCCATACACTCTACAGTGACCATCAGACGTATTAGAATTCGAGAATTCCGGCATGCAACGCGCAAGCATACACACCTGTGGAACGTTGCATTCTTGTAGCCTTGTGGACGAGCATTCCGTCTATCACGTCCTTGACATGATTAGAGAAGGTGCTGGGTACGTGCAAGATTCAACCCACCTGCATTCACCAGTGCAGAGCTGCCTGAAGTTCTCTGCTGTCCTGATCCTCGTGTAAGTGGCATGGCTAACTGTGAGAGCCTGACGTACTTTGGAACGATGTCACTGAAGAGTTCCATCTTGATGCGTCCTGCAGGTGTCTCTCCAATCTTTATGTCCATGAAGACGATCGGGCGCGTTGTACTTGTTGAGGACATGTTGGACGTGATGGCAGTGGTTCTTGGTCAAGTCGCGTGTCGGAGACTCAGCTGAGATTCCTAGTAGGAAACTCGTTCAACCAAGTTACCTCCCTACATTCAAATTTTCAACCCTTGGTATCGAAAATGGTCATATACCAGCGCTGCGAGAGACGCAGACAGAATGGCACGCTGAAATGTCGTGGATTTCCCAGTCGTAACGAGCTCGCAAGGTGTGGAGTACTAACTGGCATCTCGTGCACTGCGACCTTCCTCCTTCGGATCTACTACCACCATGAACACTGAGAAGCACTACTACATCGGCGTGGACATCGGGACAGGCTCTGCCCGAGCGTGTCTCGTTGATGCCAACGGTCGCATCGCAGCTTCCGACACCCAAGACACGAAAACCTGGCGCGATGAGAACGATCACCGTATCTTTGAGCAATCAACCACCAACATCTGGACCCAAATCTGCGTCGCCGTCAAGAACGTCTTGGCGAAGTCAGGTGTAGATAACAGCGCAGTCAAGGGTCTTGGATTCGATGCGACGTGCTCACTCGCCGTCAGCGACTTCGAAGGAAACTCAGTCACCGTGACAAGGGGGAAGGACATCGGCTCCTTTGGCGAAAGGAATATCATCCTGTGGGCGGACCATCGAGCTGAGAAGGAGGCCGAACTCATCAACTCGACTGGATCTATCGTTCTCAATTATGTTGGCGGGACTATGAGTGTACGTCCAAGTTTTACATCTTACCCCTGTATCCGATGATGATGTTGATGATGTCCGACCATAGCTCGAAATGGAGGTCCCGAAGATCCTCTGGCTAAAGAAACACATGGATCCGGCCCACTTCTCTCGCTGTCAGTTCTTCGACCTTCCGGATTACTTCACTTACAAGTGTACCGGGGACAATACGCGGTCATTCTGCTCCACGACGTGCAAGTGTTCCTTTGTTCCTGACAAAGGTTGGCAGGAAGACTTCTTTACTCGGATTGGCCTCGCCGAGCTTATCGACGGGGGTGAGTGGGGGCAGATGGGGGCCGCCAAAGGTCGCGTCAAACCCGCTGGAACACCAATCGGCCAAGGCCTCACAGAGCAGGCTGCAAAAGACCTTGGTCTTTTGAAGGGGACAGCAATTGGTAGTGGTCTCATTGATGCGTAAGCTTTGACCATGAGGATCTCCGGTATGTCTGAGATACTAATCCTCCTGGGCAGGTACGCAGGTTGGATGGGCACTGTCGGGGCCCGGTACACTGAAAACGGACGCCTGTCGGCGGCTCCTACACTTGACGAGTCACGTCATCGACTCGCTGCGGTCGCGGGGACAAGTACGTGCCACCTCGTGCAAGTGAGTAAAGTGTAGACATCCATCGTATATGCGTTGATACCTTTCTCAGAGCAAGGAAGGTGTATTCGTAAACGGTGTTTGGGGCCCATACAGGGTGAGAGGAGTCTTTCTGTGCGCCAGCTCCCTGAATTGGATTGCATGACCCAGGATGCGGCTTTCCCTGGATGGTGGATGAACGAAGGCGGTCAATCTTCGACTGGTCAACTCATTGACTTCGTAATCACCACACATGCAGCCTATCCTGAGCTTCAAGAACGGGCCAAGCAGGAACAAAAGAATATCCACCAAGGTCAGCCAGTCAGCCGTCTGATGCTATTCTGTGGGTGTTGATTATACTGACATCATTCTCGCCATAGTCCTTCTCGAAGTGCTCGAGAGACTACGCCAGGAGAACCATGCCGAATCGCTCACGGAGCTCACAAAGGACATTCATTTCTATCCCGACTTTCATGGTAGGGTGCTCTCTTATATCGGCCATTACTTTCTCAATCCTGTCTAGGAAACAGGTCGCCAATCGCTGATCCTCGTATGCGGGGGGCGATTATTGGACTCGAACTCGTATGTTCTGTTCCTCTTCGAACTTGAGCATTTCGTCCTCACTGTTCCAGGATGCCTCCATAGCCGATCTGGCGAAGAAATACTATCTGACCCTCGAAGCCATCGCTTTGCAAACTCGTCACATCATCGAATCCATGAATACTGCTGGACATGACATCACTTCTCTCTACCTCTCTGGAGGGCAGGCGCGTAATGCTGTCCTGATGCAACTCTTTGCGGACGTTTGCGGGATTCCAGTCGTTCTCCCTGCTTCCCATTCAGAAGCTGTTGTCCTCGGTGCGGCGATGCTTGGAAGGATTTCTGCGGAGAAAGTAACAGCCTCTGAGCACATGTGGAAGATTATGGTGAGTCTCTCATTTCATCTGAAAAATTGACACGTCTCCTCAAATCTTGCACTTAGGTTGAGATGACGCTCCCAGGGACGCAAGTAGCTCCAGCTGCGCCTCCGAAGGTTAAGAAGCTCTTTGACGCGAAGTACAAGATCTTCAGAGAGACAATTGAGATTCAAAAGCGATGGAGACGTGAGATGGAAGAAGCTGCGAATTAGGAATACTTCAACTTAGAAGAGTTTGGGCCAGCCCTAGGAGCATGGATTGTAAATACCAGAGTCGAATAGACATAAGTTGATGCACTCGGGGTCACATCGGTATGCAGATTATTGGTATGTAACACCCATGCCTAAAATCCGTCCTCCCCTTCAACCATGATTATCTTCATCCGCCATCCCTTGTAATCATCGTCCATCTCATCATCTGCCCAATCGAAATCTTGGTCCCCAGTACTTCGACCCCCTTCGACTCCATTGCTTGTCGTCCCTCCTCTGGAGTGCTGCTGATTGGACAATGCGTTTGATACAGGGAGAGGAAGGCCACCAGGGAGGTGGCCTTCCTCAACTCCACCTATGATATCCACATATTCATCCTCCTGGAGTTTCTTGCGGAGTGCAAGCTCAGCTTCATCTTCCTGGTAAGAATCTCGATGTCAAATGTCATCGAGTGAAGCCATGCGGAGAGCTAACCAAGTCGAATTCTGACTCTCCCTCCTCATACCATGCATTCTCATCAGCTTCCTCGAACCCCCCTGCGAATGCGCCCCATCGTTCGGGAGAGGGGCAATGCCAGATGAGGATGGTGCCTTGGTTCGTCGTCGAAGCAAGGCGAGGTGCCGATGGGTGCCACTGTGGGTGTGGACATGAATTTGGTGCCAGAGGTATGAGACGAAGGCGATGAACGTACGTGGACGTCTACCAACGGTTCTCTCCCTCCATCCAACGCACTGGCGAACTGGCCATCATTAGAGATATCCCATATATATATTTTATGCGTCGCCGGATCCGCCGCACCTACGCGACGAGGCATCCAGAGGCGAGTGACGAACGTGAAGAGAGGGCGAGATGAATGGAGTACCACCAATGAAACGGGCCTGAACACTTACCTCCGGCTAACCACTCCCCGTCGGGACTGTATGACATGGAGTGCCATGCGACTTTCGAGATCGGGTCGTTGAACTTGTGGGTGGGCTCCAATTCTGTCTCTAGTATCTGGTATGTATTCGCGGACCCTGAACTATTTTCGGGAACAGCAACGCCGTTGAGCATAGAGCTCGTGTTTCGCCCTTCAATCGGAGGAGTGGACGATGAAGCACCATTTTTCGAGTGGGCGGATGGCGGAGAAGGATAATTAGGCAGTATGAATTGTCGAATGGTTCTATCCGAGGAGTTCGTTGCCAGCCGTCTCAAAATAAGGGGTAAGGGGACACATTCAGTGGAATCCAAGCATGACAGTACTTACCGACCTCCCTTAGCAAACTCCAGGCTCTTAATGACCCCAGCTCCCGAGATACGATGTCTCGCAACAAGCTGAAAGAAAAGGCATCAGCTACGTACTGCTCTGGTTAAATGAGGATATAGGTAGATCTGGGTCCCATCCAACATGAATAATATCCGACCACTTACTCCTTTCGTTCGGACGTTGAACACACACACACTGCCTGCAGAGGTGCCAACAAAGACATGTCGACCTGTCGGATCGAACCGGGCGGTGGTCATTATGGCCCTAATAGAACGGAGAAGAACAGGAGAAAGTGTGAAAAGGTTCAAGTGTGAGTTGCTGCCCGCGGGGTGTAAATGATGCTACGTACCGAGCCCTTTCGTTTTCGTCCTCTTCACAGAGTTCAAACCGACCGCGATGGGATGTGCGTAAATCGACGATGTATGCCTCGCCTGTGCTGAGGAGGGCGAGAATGATCCGGCTGTGGGTCTCGGTGAGGAAGGGTTACCATGTTCGATGCAACTCTACTCGCCTGTTTCTTGGGTGAAAGCTCGCTGTGACCACCGGGGCGTCGAATCGAATGGTCGCATGTCTGTGAGGAGGATCGTAAGGTGACGCGAGATCCCAAATGAGAACGTTCCAGTCTTTAGACGCAGTGAGGACATATCGAGAATTGCGTGACCAGCTGCGACGGTGAGGGTTACGCGCACGGGCTACAAACCAGGGCGGACGCACTCTACGGCAGTAACAGCCTTTACATGACCCTCACACCATCTAACTGCGCCCCTAGTATCGAGGTCCCATATGACAACTGCTCCGTCATTACGCGCAGCTGCAAGAAGCTTTCCAGAAGGGTCGAAGCGTGCAAACGAAGCACCCGATACGAGGGATGTCTGTACAGTTGTGGGGTGTGCAATAATAAAAGGGTCTGTCTAGCACATGAGTGACAAGAGATGTAGTGGGACGAATGGGCGTACTGAGAAGAGACGCGTTCATGATCGTTGGTTGTGGTCAAACACCGACTGAGTGACTGTCAGTGACTGCGATCGGGTGGTTGTCCCTGTCGACGATGTCGACTTCAATCAAACAGACCCTCGACTCGCTCGTCGTCCCCGCTGCATTTGCGCGGCATGACAGCGTAATAGACGCCACATGGAAATCAAATGTGGAGACTTTGCTCGGTCGATTGGACTCGTTCGATGTCTCCGCACTATCAATCCCTGAACAAGCTGATGTTGTTCGCGCTCTCGCCCCGTTGACAGCAATTGCCCCATGGTCGTCCACATCGACACGCTCAATCGCGTCCGGTACACCGTCCTATGTTTCAAGGAATATCCTTGCTAATTTTCCCGACAGCTCGTCTTGCAACAGTCCCTCCTTCACGTCAACTAATCACGCACATCCTGACGTATATCGTCAAACCTCTCTTTGCTGCAACACCCCATCCCCGCCTCCACGCCTCCACAGCACGGATCCTTCCCCGCCCAGCAGATACACAGGATACCTACATTGAACAACCTTGGAAAGAACATTCCGGCCTAGATCAGGTCATACGTTGGTGTCTCCTCAATTCTGAGGTATCTACGAGGTTTTATATTTAGCCATTGCTGACCGGATCGTAAGTCTTCGGCGTATGAAACAACATGGCCACTTTTCCTTCCCCCGGTCATGACTTTCTTGGACGATTACCAACTACCGCACAAGTTCCTTGGTGCCCAGCTGGTTTCCGAGATGCTAAATCGCGTACCCCCCGAGTTACTCGTTCGGACCGGCGTAGATGCGTTGTTGTTCAACGTGCGTAATTGACATCAACATTCGTTGTCGTGCACTCAGACTAATCTGATGAAACACGCAGTCCTTAACGAATTCGCTGTCACACCTCGGAGACAAGTCGACACCGGACTTCATACATCTAGTCGTTTCGACTACCCTTCAGCTCATTGACCTCACCACTCCGTCTGCATCTTCGTCTCACTCGCCCCGTGTCGACCAGTCCCAATCATTGTCTACTCGCTTCTCCCGTCTCTCCACACTGCTTTCCACCTCATTGCTCGCCACGGTGATAATGTATTCTCCCACATTTCTCCCGCCTCCCTCTGCTTCATCAGGTCCTGATCCCGATCCTTTCGCCGACCCGGGGCACACGGAAGCCGATTCAGGACAACCTGTAGAGGATCTGGCGCAAATTCCGGTCCCACAGAGGCAGCATTTGAACCCAACCCTCATTGCAGCAGCGCAATCTTTGCCATCCATTTTGTCGGCGCTCGGGGTTGGAGGCACTCGTTTTCTCAAGGGTATCGTCCCAGTCTTAGCTGAATGGCTTACATTACCTCTTTCAGGTGTTGTTGAAGGGGAAAATGACCCTCCTGGAGAGGTAACTGCCCCGAGTGCTGGCCAACCTGGGTCTGTCACAAGGACTCCCACAACCGAGGTTGCACTTCAACTTGCATCATTAGCCAGCATGTCCGTCCTGTTCTGTACGTGCACCCCAAGGATGAAGAGGTGGGCGACAACAATTGTAGATGCCCTTGGACGATGTTGGGTTGGGTGTCTTGATGCTGAAAGGTGTGAAGGTTGGAACAATATCTCAAAGGCCAGTATATATGCTTTGGAGCAAAGGCTGAGAGAGGTTGCTATGCAGTTGGCAGAGAAATATCCTGAGGTTATGAAGGTATGTATTGAAGTGCAATTTTATTTCATGAGAATACTATTTGTTTATGAGTTATCTCTTATAGGATCAGTATGTCAAATTGATGGGTTTTGATGCTATTCTGTTTGGAGGTTTGATAGAAGAAATCTAGTTGCTAAGTTTGAGATGACCAAGCAAAAAATGATTTATGAGAATGTTACTGTTAGATTTACTACTCTTATGACAAGCCATGTGCACAGCAATTGCTGTCGAGAACTACCTAGCAAGGTCTCTGCTCTGTCATAATTGTCCTATTTTTCATACTTCAGGCCAAACTCATCATTCATGTGATTTGTGATTTTTAATTTTATTGTCTCATATACTGTTCCTTATCATCCCATATATCCAGACTATATTTTGCAACTAGCAAGGTTTTGGCCAACAAAGTCGGTGTTCCCAAGTTTGTTGACCCAGTGCTACTACTGCATTTTTTCCACGATAACTTTTGGCTATGGCATTTAATTCTGTGCAAATCAATTACCTTGTTACAAGGTCACTCCAAGGTCATAATTGTGGTTGAATGGTCGTGATTTTGTACTGTGTGTGAAAGTGATGCTTGATATGGGTTGCTGGTTTTGTAGTGTACATACCTTGCTGTCCTGATGTTATTTATGATCATGGAAGTGATGTACTATAGTTGCGGACACGCAAAGCCCACCAGTTCTATAACACAAAAATATGAGTTTTCACAGGAAACTGAGAGTGGATTTGGACTTGGATTGTCAAAAGGATGCAAAAAACACTGCTCTGAAGTTTTTCCCACAACAGTTTGGTGCACCAAATTTTTGGGCCAATTTCTGGAATATTGTGTACCCCTTTTGGGCTCTGGGGGTGATCTGAAGTGGACTGAAGCAAAACACGGTGTCTCAACTTCTCAGTTGACGTTCAGTTGACGAAGAAATATCAAGGTGAGGCCAATCCAGATGCCTGTAAGCCTACCGCCCCGACTTGATACCTACTGACTGTTACGATTCCCCATTCTTTCTCCTTTTCCTTGTACTAAGTCCTAGTCGCTGGTTTGAGTCCCGCCTAGGCCTCTCATTTCTTACTTTGCTTTAGTCAGCAAACATTTTGTAATGTTCTTTCACCTTCCATGCTTTGTCATCGCTGACTCATACACTTACCGAGCATGACTCATTCTTATTCGTCATGACTCGTTCTTACTTATTCCGACTCATTCCATGCCTGCCCTTAACTATCTAGTTACCTATATAAACCACCACTTCATACCTGTAACTCTAAGTTAGACCTACACAATCTAACCTCGTTACTCCTCGTTTCCCTTGAACCCTCTGAGAGTCACTGTCCCACTCTTGAACGGACGCTAGGCCTTAACGTGGACATCCCATTGTTAGGCTACACTTGAAACCCTCGTCTCAGACTAGGCTTTTGCGTCTACACTTTGACCTACCCGGTACAAGCGTAACACTGACCGCACGAGGCTGAGAGCATAAGCTTAGTAATTAGGTGACAGTTGTCTAATTGGGAAAGGACTAGCATTCAATACCATCACACCACACATTTTTGGACAACTCTGATAGACCTTTTCTTTATGGGATCATCAACAACTCAACGAGAGGAGTCGTTTGCACATTTTTCAGGATTTTTAGCTATTTCTTTTGTGTTGCGCCAAATTTTTAGGGTAATTTTTTTTTTTTCATTTTGAAGAATTTAAAGAATCGGCTCGTGTAATTCTTTTCTACTTACTCTCAGCATCATAAATACATGGTTTTCAGTCAGGACTGATGTTTTGTGATGTCGCAAAAACTCAGTGACTATTGTGGTTGACTTTGTGTGTCCACAACTGTAGTATTTTAGTATGATACATGGAAGCGAACAGTAACTTTGAACATGATTCTGTGTGACCCCGCTTGCCTGATAACAGTAAACAAAGTCCGGCCCTTTATCTAGTTCCATTAGTATGCTGTCATACCCATGCCCAATTACCTCCAACCTCCATTCTGACTCCTATCACCATCTCCAAGTTCAACTCCAATATATACTTTGGGCTTAGCTTCAGCATGACCTCTCCAGACTCTATCTTCTCCAAACTCCAGGCAGACTTCATTTGATGGATCCAGATTCTTCTCCCATCCTGGACATGACCCCAGGATTGACAGCCTCCATTTTCCTACATTTCTATTTCTATTTTCACTCTCCATTCCATCACCTGTTGTCTCAGATACTTTTTTCCTGTAGTATACCCCTTTCACTGTGTCATATCTGTACCTTTCTGACCACTTTCAGTCCCTTCCAACTTGTTCTGACCCTCATGAAATTTTTTCAAGTCCAGCCTAACTCATTCAACTAAACCTCTGACACATACTTCTTTGGACTTCATCACTGACAGTCAGACCTGCAAGATCAGACAGTAAAATGAGTCTGACTGCCCGTGACTTAGGGGCCATTATCTGTTACGCTTGTACCGGGTAGGTCAAAGCGTAGACGCAAAAGCCTAGTCAAAGACAAGGGTTTCAAGTGTAGCCTAACAATGGGATGTCCACGTTAAGGCCTAGCGTCCGTTCAAGAGTTGGAGGGTGACTCTCAGAGGGTTCAAAGGGAACAAGGAGTAACAAGGTTAGATTGCGTAGGTCTAACTTAAAGTTACAGGAGGAAACTTCAAGGGTTTATATAGATAAGGGAACAAGTTAAGGGTAGGCATAGAAGGAGTCGGAATGAGTAAGAATGAGCTATGACAAATAAGAATGAGTCATGCTCAGTAAGCGTATGAGTCAGCGATGACGAAGTATAGAAGGTGAAAGAACATGAGAGAACATTCGCTGACTAAGGCAAAGTAAGAAACGAGTGGCCTAGACAGGACTTGAACCAATGACTAGGACTTAGTACAAGGTAAAGGGAAAGGAAAGAATGAGATGATCATAACATTATCATGATCTTGATCATAATGGATGCTTGGTGAGATCTTGGTTATGTGTAGATGATCCAGACTTTGTATGTCTTACCTTTGTTCTTGTGATGCTTTCTTTCCTATGTTTCTCTGTTACTTCTTCAACTTCTGGTTTCCAATACTTTGTAATTGTAGGGGTATGGGTATAGGTATGGGTATGGCTCCCAAAATCTTCATACCCTTCAAGGATATTCAGGAGCACTCAGGGGCTATTAGAAGTCCTTACTCATGTCATATTTAAATTACTTTACATCACTTTTCAGACATACAAGTATTTTTGAGTTGAGGGGTACCCATGGGCACCCTCTACTAGTATCTTACCCATATCCTCCATGAAGAGTATGTACCCCTGAGGGATATGAGTATGGGTATGGGCCTTGGTACCCATGGGTTACCCACACTCTTGTCTAACAACCTCAGACTCTTGATTAACTACTATGTTAGAAAAAAAAAATTGAACTCCCAGGCATTGTAAGCGCTTGGAAGGCCCCAAGATGCCGCCAGATTCTAATTGTCTTGGAATTCAACCTGAAAATGTCTCAATAGGGGTACAGCCATAATGCTGTGTGCGTATGCAGAGGTGCACAGCCCAGCACTGCCATGAATTATATAATCCACTGTGCCAGCTTATGTAAGCAGTCTCATGTATTTCAAATCTGTTATTTATATCTATTGTTTGATTGCTGTACAGTAAGCATTGTCAAATAATTGCAAATACAAGCAAACAACGGAATGTATTATAAAGCAATTCAAGTCAACATTTATTTTCTCATGTTGTTGTTCATTTTCACTCATCATCAGATTTTTCATTATCAAAACAATAACACTTTGCTTTCAAGACATTGGTATGTATAGTATACTATGACTACTTTTTCCATTCTTCATGAACAAATCCTGATAGTTTGTTTGGAAATCCAATAGGTGTTTAGGTTAACACATTATTTCCAGGAAGAATAAGCTGGAAGTTCTCAGTGTCCCCCATTCAATAGAGGGTGAATTACCAATGGCACTTTCATTGAATTCACATCAACCAGAATCGGCTGTTCGCTCCCAAACTCAACTCAAGACAACATCTTTGTCCTATTGTAAGTTCATTATGTTTTTTGTTCTCAACATACCCATAATCACTTTTCTGTAGCCACTCCAAGAAAATTCAGTGTCAGTGCTATTGAAAATGGCATATCACAAGAGGTATACTCCTTGTTGACTTTCAGCTACAAGACTGATCATGACATCACTTATATCCTGAAGATCCTGCCTGCCAGTGGCATGAGTAAGAGCCAGATGGCACCATTGCTGCTGCTGCCCTCGAACTTTGAACATGCCTCAGCTGATGGCATGGTGATGCATAAAGTTACTCCTCCCAGTCAGGTCATACCTGATCTTCCATCTTGGACTCCACTGAGGGTGTCAGAGGATGGTGAGGGTTCATCAGCATCCGAGGTCGATGAACCTTCAACTGTGGTCTCGGCTGGGAGGAGTGAAACTACTCGAGAGAGCCTGAGGACGCCAAGCAAACACCCCGACTCTTCAGGACCCGCAGCTCAAGTGAATTCAACATCACTTCCGAGCCATCCGAGGCAAGACGCTAGGAAGAAAGCCCGGTTTGCTGGGGTTGTCATCGCGTCGAAGCGTCGACGTCCACCACAGTCCGACGCCCCGCAAACGCGTCCCGCGCCTCGTCGTGAGGCTGCTTCCAAGTCGACCACGCTGAGCTTGGTGGATGCGTTAAGACGCACGTTCGATGCCAACACGCACGTCGAGGTTTCCCCGCCTCCAAGCCTTCCTCGTCGCCTGGGTCGATCTCGCACTGCCCAAGAACAAGATCACGACGCGTCGACCACCCCCGGGCCGCAAACAGACGTTACAGCTAGTACTGAGCCCGAAGATGAAATGCTGCAGTTAAACAACCGTTTACTTGCTCCTCGCACGCCCAAGAAACGTCTTACGCGATTGGCGAGAGCCATTGCTCTCTCCGAGTCTAACAACGACTCCGAGGACGCCGGGCCTGTCTCTCGAGATACCTCCGTGCGTCCTGAGCGTACTGCCAAGCGACTGAAACCAATAGCGTACGATGCCTACGCTGCGTTGATCGACGCGACGCTTGGAACGGTGCAAGCACCTATCAGCTGGAATGCCGAACCAGACTTCATCACCCAAGAGGTGTCCACCTTCAGGCAATCGCAGCCTCCCGAAAGACCGTCTACCGATGTTCCAATGGACGTCGATGATGAAACGTACACCGCCAGGCACGCGGGGCAAGATGTCGCGGCTCCCCCTGGTCAAGCGGGCGTTGCGGGGGATCCAAGACCAACATTGAGACTTCCTCAGAAGGCGGTGCTCTCGCCACATATACCGCGCGGAGACAAGTTCAAAGAACGCCTCGTCGCCGTGTTCGGCGAAAACGCGACCGTCCGCATGGACAGGGCTGCGCGCCCCAAACCCGTGAGCCTATTTTCGCAATGAATTTTCGTTGTTGACTGATCTAACACGTCCCCGCCAGGCTGCCATTGATCTTTTCGCCTCGCTGGATGAGCTTGACCGAGAACCGAGCCCAAACCCCAGCGAATCTAGCGCGTCCGAAAGTCCTACAACGGAAGACCTCATGAGCACCATCCCCAGTACCCAGCTTACCAGCCAGTCTCCTGAGCTTCCGCCGACCAATTTCCCCTCCGCTTTGCACGCAATGTCCGAGACAAGCGAGGAGCAGATCAGTGGCTGGATAACCGCTTTGCAGCGCCTCGTCAAAGGCAAAGTTCGTGTCCATGACGAGGTGAGCTAACGCTTCTTTCTCAATCTCGTCATTCCTAACGCTTGCACAGGATTTAGAGATGTTGAGCGTGGTTCTCGCTGAAATAGAGTCCGTCAAGGATAGTCTGGATGCGCGCAGTTCTATGGTCTGTCTTTCAATCCAGTTTTCTTCTCCTGTGAATGCTCACCCAGCACATGTCATTTAGACCATGGAGTTATATACAAGTCTCAAGCAACTCTCCGAACTCGAGGAAATACCTTTTGGCGACAGAAATAACCTGCGCCCACGCGCAGGGAAAATTCTGCTCGGTTGGCCCTCCTCCGCTTGAGAAGCAAAGTAAAGGAACAAGGCTATCCAAGACTTGGGTATACCCGATCGTCTTCCTTGAGATATCGCATTCATTATTGCTGTCGTGTTCTTGTCCCTTTCTTTGCACCCTTTAATAGCGAAGAAGGGAGCTGGGTTCCTGGGCTTCTAATATTTCAACGGTACATTCTTCCAGTTCGTAACTGATATTCCTGGACGTTTTATATGCAATACCAACGTGCTGGTTCAACTCGTCATTTCCCAACACAGAAGGAACTGAAAATCGCGCCCAAAACTTCCTCAGTACTGACATCGAGTCCGGAAACTGCCCCAATTGCACGAGCCGCATAGCGCAGGGATTCTGCGGCAATGTCAATCTGCGAGAGGGCTGTGTGAAGTTGATGGTCAGAGTGGCCAACATTCCCAGAACGCAAATGACCTACGATATGATTGGAACTCTTCTAGATGCCTCACCGCTGACTCAAGGTAGTCTCGGTGGCGCGCTTGAGTAATGAGTGGAGAACCTTCAAGTGTTTCCGGATATCTTCAGCAATGCATGACATGAGGACCAAAGACAACAGTGACTGTCGAGAAATCACTTACTCGTACCTCTCCTTGAGCAGGGATCCCAGGCCATGCAAAAATTCATGCGTCCCCTCGCCAGAGCGAAGGCTGATATACCATACATGCTGCGTGGTCCCGAGGGTATGTTGAAGAAGAGCATGCTCCAAGGCCTTCCTCAGTTCATCCGTGGATACATCCAGTGCGAGATCAGATTTATTAAGAAGGAAGACCGTGTCGGGTCTCAAATGGCCAACGACATCATCCGGTATTTTGATCTGCACCCGGTCATCTATCGTTTCTGTAGCAACTTCTTCCAACGAAAGAACACAGATCGAAACATCAGAACCTTCAATACTGATGTTCTTAGCGATCGTGCCTGGACCAAATCAAGAACAGACTTACACGTTCCCGGCTCGTTCAACCCCAATTCTCTCGATGGCATCCTCGGTTGTCTTCCGAATTCCCGCAGTGTCATTCAATATAACGGGTAAACCCCCGATATCGAGAGTGAGACTCAATACGTCTCGTGTCGTCCCAGGAATCGGAGAAATGATAGCCGCGTCTCTCTCAGCTACGCCAATCCCCGAAATCGTATGTCAAGGTTATGAAAAGCGAACGAAGGGATCGCAAGAACTAACCAAGGAAATTGAAGAGACTACTCTTCCCAGCATTCGGGGGCCCGAAGATGGCAAGCTTAACTCCAGACCGGAGAATTTCGCCTCTGCGGTTGTCAGACAGCTGCAAGCGAATTGATTCGATAATCTCCTGCGATCGCGCACAAGCTAGATTTTGATTTTTCTTTCAGTTACTGAAATCACTCGAACATAGTAGAATGCGCACCCTGTTCGAACATTGCTGCTTGTCCCAGCTCGTCGACATCCTCACCGAAATCGATGAAGCCTTCGACATACATCAGACAATCCAGAATCTGTGCTCTCAAAGCGTCAAACCGAGCTCGTTGGACGCCCTGTTACAAAACAACAAACTTGTGAGAAGAGATGTTTGATGTGACTGGTTGTACCATACCGTCACACTAGATACCGCAACACGCCTTTGAGCATCCGTCTCGGCGTCGATGAGATCGCGCAGACCCTCCACCTGAGTCAAGTCCAATCGTCCGCCCTCGAAGCCACGCCTCGTGAACTCTCCTGGTTGAGCCGGGCGACAGTACGGTAGTTTTGAGAGTGCCCGAAGGATCGCTGAGAGCACTGCCCGGCCGGAGTGAACCTGCAACTCAACGACATCCTCGGTGGTAAACGATTTCGGCCCTGTGGCAAGTATATTAAATCGACTCAATTCACTTTGAGGGCAGGGGAAAGAAAGAACCTACCTCTGAAGAAGAGAACTAAACCGTCGTCCAATTTCTCTCCTGTGACGGGGTCTATGACCTCGCGAAATTCCGCGAGCCATGGGACAGGTTCTTTGTCCGTAGTAGGGTTGCGAACCGATCGAGTGGCAGCCTTCCAGACCTTGAGGGCGTCGGGCCCTGATATTCTGATGACAGCAACACCACCTTTTCCGGGAGGGGTAGACAAGGCGTAAATAGTTCGCCTTTGAGCATCAGAGAGCGTCGGTTCACGCGGAGTACCAAGATTAGTACTGTCCCGAGTGCAACCCAGTTGATGGTTGACACTTTCAGACGACCGATATGGGTAAAGATGGAGGCTACGCGAGTTCACGGTCCTCGAAGAATTTCTATGTGGAAAAGTTGGAATGACATTCAGCAAAAGGGGCGGCGCAATCAAACGTTGCGCTCTGCCAATGCCATGGGGGCTGACCGTCGACCGGATGAATCTGCTGCAGCTTAAACATGGCCGCAACATATACGGGACGACTTGCGAGGTATGAAGAAGGCAAGCAAAGACTTGGACAATTAGACAATTGTGCCAATTCTCACGAAACCATCATTATTGCCCTTGTCGGTAATCCCGGCAGTGCAACTTGAACTGCATCATTCCACTGCACTCTCGTCGTCCTCGACGGTCAACTCAATCTCTCACATAACTTCGCTTGCATAGTAGTATTCGCCATGGGTCAAACGCGTGCGTCATTTCTAGATCGTTAATGCCAACTAAATTCACCCGACAATGAACAGCATCCCAGTTCATGGAGGACATGCAAAAGCGGTCCAACTGTACGTCAATGATATACGTCGTTTTACCGCTCCAAGTGACTTCGAGAAACTAGTCACGTCCGCCGAGCTAGAACGCCTCAAGAAACGATTCATGAAACTCGACAGGTGCCACCATATCATTCACAATCGCACTCTGTTCTTATATTTTCAGTGATGGCTCAGGATCCATCGACCGAGACGAGTTCTTGCAAATACCACAGATAGCTACTAACCCTCTGGCATCGCGAATGATAGCTATTTTCGATGAAGAGTGCGTATCTTGTGATCATCTACTTGCCCTTTGCCCAGCACTTCAGCGTCTAATTTCCTATTACTCACATCTCAGTGGAGGAGGGACAGTCGATTTCCAAGAATTCGTCGGCGGTTTAAGCGCTTTCAGCAGCCGTGGAGGCAGAGAGGAAAAACTAAGATGTTAGTCTCGATCTCTCTCCCTTTTCTCCGCTCCTTATATTTCTCCGAGCAGTCGCTTTCAAAGTATACGATGTCGACCGTGATGGTTTCATCTCTAACGGAGAACTTTTCCTCGTCCTCAAAATGATGGTCGGCAACAACCTCAAGGTATGTTATGCTTGTCCTCGTCGCGTCCCCTCAATTAACAAGTCGGTGCTTAGGATCAGCAACTCCAACAAATAGTTGACAAAACCATTATGGAGGGTGACCACGATCGAGATGGAAAGCTCAGCTTTGAAGAGTTTGCTCAGATGGTCTCAAACACGGTGAGTTTTATGTCTTCGTCCTCCGTATTTACGTCTTACATATACCCTATTAGGATATCGTGAAGCAGATGACATTGGAAGATTTGTTCTAGGCGGTTATACACCGTGATACCCACGGCATCACGCAGCGCAATACCAAGGTTACACGTGAGTTGATTAAACGGGCGAGATGCGTTTCGCCTGTTTGTACTATAAAGCTGTTATTATCGCGTCTGTATGTTAGAATCTGCATTCCATGAAAAACTGATCCCAAACTCCAGAGGATTGTCTCGCTGTTTCTCTCTCGTCTTCATCGCACGTACTGAATAAGTTTAGCGTACATACTTCGCTTCGAGGTCCACTGTGAACAGCAACCCTTCCATCCATCCTTACTCAGTACCCACCCTCTGTCACGGTCGTCGTGGAGTCCCTTTTCCGGAGAGAGCAGGAGCAACTCGGCCACTGATCCATACGTTAACCAAATCGGATGTTGTAGGCTCTTGTCCCGTCGGCGGCCGAGAGCGACCGCGGCACGAGAACGTGACAACATTCCCGGCCTTGGACAGTCTTTACTACCTCGAAATACTGTAATCACTGCCTACCCCCCGAAACCTACCTCACCTACCCACCTTTCGGCACTACACTTTGTGGTGATGGTAGTCCACCTCAGTCCAGCAATGCTATCATTCCTTATCCGGGCCACCCTCGCGTCCCGCAGCTCAGGATCTCTCTAGATCCGAGTCTGCCGGCGTTGTATGATCATCCGAGTCTACCTGAAGCCTGGCCCAGTCATGATACCCTTTTCGCACCCGTGACGGTATATGGATTATATTCTAAGCTGCTACAGTTGACTTGCTCATAATGCATACGAGTGGGGCGGCAAAAAGGTTATGCACTATTAGGATTATGCAACAGGGTATTTGTCACGCTGCGTGACTATTTTGTGACTAATGTGACACCACCCAGCGGTGTGACAATAGAATACACTATGTCGTGCTACTAGTATGGAAGTTAAAAGCATCTAAGGTAGTCTGCTTTCCATTGAGGATTTCATCTCGCCGTAAAACTGCACGGAATTTACAGAGTTGATGGGACAGGGCGAGTGAGAATGTGGGATCACCATACTGCATGCACCCCTCTTCGAGCTGCTGACACAGTTGCATCAGATCGGCGCGCGAGAACGAAACGGTCGACTCCTCGTCTTCATCGTCTTCATCGTCAATCACGATCACATTCGCCTGTGCCATCTCTTGACGAACCTGTTCTGCAATTCCCTCAACACTGCCATTTGATTCAGCCCAATCTTCGCCAACTCTCTCTTCCACTGGGTCAAGCATTTCATCAATGGTTGGAAGTGGACCGAAGATTCGCTTTCGCGAGTGAAGATTAGAGTGAGATGTGTACCACCCGAAAAGTCCTATCAAATCTTTTATGCAAGTTTCGAGACAATGGATCCCTCAGGACAATTGATCTACATCCACCAACCTGCTATTGGCCCTATCTGATATTGCATATTGTACCTCGCCAGCCAATGCATTATGTGTTATGCATTTACACTGTGTTTTGAGTGGGAACAACAGTCGGAGACCCGAAAGTCAATGCATTATGGCCTTTATGCATTGTTACATCATGCATTATGAGCAAGTCAACTGTATCACGTTCGTATCACGAATAAGTGCGTTGTTGTTTCACCGTCTTCGATTCCGGTTTGGGTAGGTCTTAGACGATCGGCGCAATGACAGGCCTAGTTTGAGACGAGTACAGCCGGAGACGGTAAAACGCGATACGGATACCTCGACTGTCATAAGTTGCTGTAGGAGAACTGGTACTCTTCCAACTGCAGTTATTACTGAACATACCAGCGTCACGAACATACCAGTGAGACAGATCCGAGGAGCGTATTCGGTCTTTCATGATGGTTCAATCTTTCATTCAAGTTTTAGACTCGTGTCCTCAGGTGGAGTAAGATAAGCTTGAAAGTCAACTGTCAACCACTGAGCTGGTGGCGGCCGGGGAAGATCCATTCACCCTTCATGCCTTGTTCCACTCGTGTTCCTTTTTCCTCTATGTCCCGATCCACCCCGGTCGGAGAAATAGAGCAGCAGGAAGATGATATCTATTATCAGGGGTACAGAAAGCTTGAAGCTTGAAGTAGTGAGCAATCGATTAAATAATTAGTAACGACCAAATAGTTCGCAGAAAATGCTGTACATGGTGGTGGGTAACAACGACTCGAGCAACGGTAGGAAGAAACAAGAAACAGAGCATGGGTGAAAAGCAAGAGGACCATGCTCCGCCAGTGACAGATGCCACTGGCGAGGTATACAACAGTATGGGTGTCAGGAAACAACACAGCCGTCGGGCCGTGTCATGGGTGACATATTAGAGTGAATTCTATGTTTCGCCCTGGGGCCTCTCGCCGCACACGTGCACACGTGATTGACCAGGCGTATCACGCGAGGTGCATATGAGGTGCATGTGGCGCGATACGATAGACGAGGGTGAGGGAAGGAGATAGTCATGGTGGTACAATACACATAGGAGGGGGGGCTGATGAAAGAGAGTACACGGCCGGAACGAGAGTTGGGATTTTCTGATTGCCCAAGAGATGCTGTCAAGACGCGTGGATGGTTTTACCGATCCCAAGAGGCTACTCCCACCATAAATGGTGAGTGAGAGCTCGGCATTCCAACATGACCGAAAAATGAGGGATGAGGTTGCTGCGTAGACTGCGACGCTTGCAAGTAAAATGGATCCGTAGAAGTGAAAAGGGAGGAATCAACGGGGGAGCCGATGCTTGACGATAGAATGGGTGTGGAAGCTGGAACCGAAAAGAGTCTCGTCGAAGATCCGTGGGCTTCTCCTTGATAGGATGACCACAGATATGAATTTTGAGTACGTGGTGAATCGGGTGTCACCATGTCTTCCACGGTACGTTCCTCGTCCATCTCCTCGAGGTCAGACCAGCCATCATCGCTTTGACGGCATGCAAAAGAAGCACTCCGTCTACGAGAATGTTCTACGTGTTCTTGGATAGGAAGTGGCCAGGTAAAGGCAGTTGACGAGGGAGTACGAGCAGTGGGGGTCGTGCAGTGCTGCACGTTTGTTGGATCGTGTCGTGTGACGTTGACGCTAACTCCATGTACGAAAGCAGGGGAATGACCGTGAGGGGAAGAGAGGGAAATCTGGTGTGTGAATAGGGTCTGCGCAAGCTGGGCCTGAAGAGAAGGCGGGGTAGCGAATAAGATAAGCCTCCTGTGGAAAGCGGTGTGGGGTAAATGAAGTAGTAGATACCTGAAGTGCAGCAAGGTCTATCGCCTCCTGACCGATGTGGTTTGCGGATAGAGAGGCGACTAGGTCGTCTACGGATACGTTCATAGTCGATGAGGGTGGTGGTGGTGGTGGTGGCTCGAAGATGTGTCTGACACGGACACAGCTAAAGACACAGGAGAAGACACCGCTCATTACCCCATACACGTGCCGGACAGATTCCTGTCCAGACAGCTCCCGGTCCGTTCCACCGTAATAACTTAGGTCCCCGCCGGATCCTCCGAATATTCGAATCCCCAAATTGGCTAGGGCGAGGTCAACCAGCAGTCCACC
This sequence comes from Chalciporus piperatus, assembly GCA_038093975.1. Classification (NCBI taxonomy): domain Eukaryota; kingdom Fungi; phylum Basidiomycota; class Agaricomycetes; order Boletales; family Boletaceae; genus Chalciporus; species Chalciporus piperatus. The sequence goes on from JBBPTG010000013.1 coordinate 111,856, forward strand.
ACCTGCCAATGGAATCTGGATGGATTGATTTCGCGGACTTGTCGCATGGGGGCCAGAGATAGTGACCTTGACAGTCGATATATCTTGTAGGCCACAGACAGTGTCTCGGTTTTCCATTGGGTATCTGGTAGCCAAGTGAAAATAGACAAACTTCAGCAAAGGTGGGCGAATCCCTTCTGTCTCCGTTTTTGCTGTTGAGCTAGAACCCTGGACTCATCTGTGCGCAACGGTGCAACAGGAAAGAATCGAAAGCTCTCAACGTCGGAAATTAATTGCAAGAGGCAGAAATTACTCCAATGCGTCTTGTCATCTGCCATTCGGTTGCCGAACGGAGGTATACTATTATGGGGCCCGTAGTGACAAGTGGGTATTGCAATGACAAACTCGCTGATTCATGATTTCTACCTCACACAACACGATTAAAAATCTGAGATAAATTGCATGGTACCTTTGATATCAGACCAATGTACGAATGAAATTTCAAACCAGAATCCCGACTGAGTGACGAACAAAAGATGAAACATTTTGATTAAGCCTTTGTCACCAGCATACCTTTTGATTAATCGCGAGCCAGAATCACATCATGAAGCTGCGAAATACAGATATCATCTTCTTGAAGTATTGCTCGAACTCCCACAACCTTCTGATGCACCATCTGCCTGCTAAGAGAGACGAGATCAGTGTATCATTGGAAATGCGAACACAGAGGAGTATACGCAGCGTGACGGGCGGGTGTAAAAAGAAAACTCCGCCCAAAAGTCGGATAATCGACGGTGATGCATTCGCGAACCCCGTGTTGTGTGGACTCCGGATGTCGTGGTTGCCGAAGCGGAGATCCAATGCTCCAGCGTGATCGAGTGTGACAGCACTTGTCATTACACTACCCAACACCACTGTTTGGACCGGGATCTCGCCGAGAGTCCACACCATCGTTCAAAAAATCTGTTTTTCGCCATAGGTTGTAGGCAGTTTATTTTCGCACCTGCTGGTGTAGAGATCAGGTAAATTGGCCAAGAATTGATTGTGCTACACTTCAGATACTGAAAAGCTTGTCATTACGGGCCCCATAATAGTACATCGCATTTGATTCCGAACTCGGACGCAGAGTCTTGATGGCAGATGCCGGGCTGCACTCCTCGGCGACCTAGGTTGATCGAGATCCCCGACTACATACACTGTGACTACCATCATTATGTGGTGCAACGAGCGCTGCGATCTCTGGACCCGGACAATGCCGGTTTGCAGCATTCCGGGCTAGCAAGAAACAGCGGGCCTGTCGCCGGCCCGGAGCCTCCCTTTCCTCGAGGCCCAACGGAATCCTCCTATCAATATTCGGGTTCTTCATAGTTCTTTGAGATATCATGCATCATGGCTGAGCAGTTGAGCGAAAGACCGACCCCCTCTGGGAAAGCTCGCTATTTTCGACAGTTTCATAGTTCCAAGCAAGGAACGGTGACTTCTACATCCGGCCAGCCGAGTTCCAGGTCTCCAACCCATCTTCAAGGCTTTCTATACTTTGCCTAAGTCCAGGATCCCACTGAGAGGTGTGATAATCAAATCTCTATTGACAGAACCACCTCATAGATCTAGACGCAAATCTGGGTATGATATATACACCTGTCTCAGTTCATTCTCGTCTTGAGCTCCTCCGCAGCAGGGGCGACGACACGAGGGGTCTGGGGTTTCTTGGCATCGGAGGCAATATTCTGCTTCTTTTGCAAGCTTTGCAGATACTGCGATCCTCCGGCGTTGAAGAATAGCACCCCAGAACCTACGACCCAGCAGCCGTACCAGCCGAGACGCGACCATACCATCATGGAGTCCTCAAAGGTTAACACCATGAATGGCGCGGCCATGAAGTTGAGCAGCAATATGCTGAGGAGGGTACCGAGGAAATCATACAAACGTTTCGTCATCCCAGGAGGTGTTCCTGCCGCAGGAAGAACGAATGGGCGGAAGCCAGAGCGGGACTTTCGACCCACGTAGGTAATAAATCCACCAAGGATGAAAGTGGCGTAATATCCAAGGGCAATACCATGCTAGGGATTCACGTTAGACGTCATATCAGCCTAGGAAATTGCACCTTACCCAAAATGCACTGGTGAGGAACGTGATCAAAGTGCTGCTGAATCCAGGCTTTTTCCCCTTGGGAGTGACGCGCTTGTAAATGCACTCCCTGAGCCATATGTTCGTGTTGATATTCCAGGAATCGATCAGGACCTTGAAGTTTGAGGGCAGCTCAATATCCAGAATTTTAACATTTGCTGCGCCCTCCCAAAGAGATTCCCCAGAAGGGCCCCATCCAGTGAAACCAAGACCGGTCAGAATGCTCGCACCCTATAGTTGGCTATCAGCCGATCGAACGCACAATAAGAAACAACTCCTTACCTCCGTCAAAGTCCAGACGGAATAGTATTTGCATCGCTCCATAAATCCACAGAGCTGGAAAATTGCAATTCTGGGAGGTTCTCCGATCAGATAGGTCACGATCAAAATCGAACCGAATCGATCATACCGGTAAAACAGACTTTGTTCCGCGAACCAAGGAGTTAACGCGATCGCATAATTGAAGGATGGGTTCCAAAGCACGAAAAGACCCAAGAATATGAGACCCATCGCCATCTTGCGGTAAGCGACGCGCTTTCTACCGTCAGGCGTACTCCTTCGCATTGGCGTCTTTGGGCCTCCTGCGACCGATTTGAACAAAGATCCATCGATTAAAGAGGTGTATGATGCGTAATCAAGATACGGTCCGACCAACACGCCCGGGAAGTAGAACCTGGCGCGCGAATCAATGAGTATAACACAGGCGCGGCATTTGGGACTTACGAGAATCCAAGGAACTCTAGTAAGCTGGGGTATTTCGTGATGCGTTTCTGAAGTTGCCACTTGTCAAGGTCCTGTTTGTTCCAGTATGAGAGACCAAGAATCGAAACGCAGGCGCGAAAGAACAGACTTCGGTAGGCCTTCTGCCATCTTGAACATTCCAAGCAAAAGTCGTGAGTTTCATGGTAAGGACCATCTGAGGGCCCGTGATTTCAAAGGTTTCATAGCTCAATCCATAACGTAGACGGATAACATGGCTGCGAAAGGTGGTTAGGAACAACGAAAAAGAGGTCTCATAAAGGCATGACCCACTTGATAGTGAGATGTCCCATGACGAAGCTATAAAACTATTAGATACAGTTAACTTGAAAACACAACAAACAAACTCACGCGAATACAACCCATGGCATACTAGAGCCTTTGATAGTTGCCGCGAGGAAATAGGTCCCGAGGGTGCTCCCAAGTAGTTGCAGGAAACCCCACTGTAGATTGAGGACGGGTATAAAGAAAAAGAGCGAGACTAGTATGTTGACTACATGCTTGAGACCCGGCCGAGATGATGGTATCCGAATGAAAACACTTCCGAGGGGGTACGCGACCAGCAGACACGAAATGAGCTAAAGGAACATTCAGCTTTGGTGGGGCGCAACGTTGGAGAGTAGAGAGCGAATACCTTGATCTGGTCGACAGATGCTCCGAGTGCACTTGCGAGAGGAGCAAAGAGAGCATCCATCGTGCAAACCCTTGCTGACCGAGAACGCGAGTAGTGACCGGGTGAGAGCCCCAAAGAAACCAAAAATAACACAGTTTCAATACCAATCAATAAAATTCCCACGCATCCAGAAGCGTAGAAGTCAACAGGGGGTTACCTAAAACAAGTTACGCCAGTCCAGCCCCTTCTCGTCTCCTTCAGCAGCGCATGCAATCGCAACCTCGCAACCTCCCTTCCGAGGGAAAATGGTTTTGGCAACGCAGGCGGCACAACCTCCGCATGTGGCGACACAGGAGAAATCCCCCCGCAGCTCCCATCTTTCTCCCATTGGGTGAGGACGCCGCAGACCGGCTATCATAATGCCAACTCGGGGATAGATATTGCGATCGTATCGACAAATCCGAGGCATCATTCGCAGTCACGACCGGCTGGACGAATTAGCTCCAGGTTAACCCGCACTTGAGCTTGATTCGGCGCTGTCCCACACGCTCCCGAATTCAAATGCATCCCGCGTATCAATGTCAACTGACACGGAGGTGTCAGATATGAATCCGATTTCGGTAGACGTGCTATCGTTCGAATGGACACTCGGAGGAGGCATGCTTGTTCGTGATGACACCGCGTCCGAACTATCCGCGAACGGATCGGAGAGGTGTTCATAACTGCTTTGGGAAGACTCGCCCGCATGTGAGATACGAGTGGTAATATGTTCTGGCATGTACGTCGAAGAGGCTCGGTGGGAAGCTATTCGGTGCCCGAGTGTGACTGGGATGACTGAGTTGGCCTGAGGGGTTTCTTCTATCGTGGTCCAATCTTTACGTTCCTTTGATGTTCTGGGATCGTCCGAATATTGGCACGAGATCTTGTTTCTAGATCGTCGCCGTGTTCGACACTTGGTAAATGTCACTACTAGCGCGACAAGTGCGAGCACCCCCAGTATCGGTCCAAGAATGAGGGGTATGAGACTGGGAATTGGGATTCCAGAACAGTTAAGAAATCTCAAGCAGAGTACGCACTTATTCGAGCCTGATGAAGAAGTGTGGGGAGATGCATATCCTGTTTCCGTTGTGGTTGGTGCGGGTACAAAGCTTTCAGGGCGGGTGCTCTCCAAAGTCAGTGTTGTCGCAACAGCATGCCCCGAGTGTGTGGCTTGTGTGGTCGTCGAAACGATTTGTTGCGGAGCAATCGACGATGGCTTGATGATAGTATTGCGGGACGTACTACCACTTCCGCTGCAAAAAAACGAAAGTCAAAATACCTTTATTAATACTTTCAGGCTTCTCTCCTCACCTCCCAGAAGCAAGCACCGGGGATGATGTCTCTGTCCTCGTCGTTGGGGACGCTTCGGGCAGACCTGGATCCGTGCTTTGTATGGACGAGGTTGTTTTGGTTATACCCTGACTCATATACTCATTGAAAGAACTGGCTGTGGTTGGGGCCACACTCTCCGTTCGCGTCGTCGGCGAGACCGGTGTCGTTGTTCCATCAGCAGAAATCGAGGCTGAGCTGGCGCTCGTGACCGACGTCGCCAAATAAAGTGCGGCTGGAAGTACCGTCCATGGGGAGGAACTAACCGATGACATGGCCGAATGCGGGGCATCGAGTCCATTCGTTGCTACAGATGTCCCGGAGTCAGCAGACGTAGATGCGGCCGCTGCGGATGAACTAGTGTCGGAGTAGGATGAAACGGATGCAGTGGAAACGGTGGTTTGCGATGATAGAGAAGACGTGAGGAGTCTATCGGAGGTGTATTCGGCAGTAGTGAAGGATGAGGCTGACGAGGATAGTGAAGATATTGAGGGAAGGAATGTAGAGGTATTAAGGATGGAGCTGTTTGACGAACTGGACGCCGTCACCGCTGGTGATGACGACTAGATGGCCACAGGTGAGGCATCTGGAGGGAGAATATGAGTTATTCTACTCACAGAAGTCGCTGAATTGATCGAGCTAGTCGGACTAGCATTTGCGGGAAGATCGGATCCTGGCATACCTGCTCACGCTCTCCGATATGAGTGATCACTGAGCTGGACAGCAGGACGGAGTTGGAGGAAGCTGGAAAGCCCACCATTTCGTCCGGAGTACCGAACGAAACTCTTAATAAGAGAGCGGAGCTCCATCATTTCGCGAGGGAACGACGACGACGTTCCACATGTAAAAGCACGCAGCTGCAGTATTTTGGCAGCGCGTGAATTTCGTCGGGGGAGCGCTCCTGATCATGCTTCACGATCAAATCGAACGTCGCTTAAGGTGTACGGTCCGGGATAACCATTGGACCACCTCCAATCACTAGGATATGCCTGTTGAGCAGTAAGGCTGAACACCACGGATGAAATTAGTCCAAACGGAGCGATGTCGGAGAAAGCTTCCGCTGTTTTGTGAAGGAATGTGGCCCATACCTAGTATACGGTCTGTTTGGATCTGTGGGGCAAAGGAAGTGGTAAATTTGTCCTCTACACCAAAAACCACCTTTGATCCGTAGGGAGAAGATCTTATACAGCATCCGACGCTAGACCCTTTTGACTGAAAGAAATTGTGCGAAAAGGGGGGTTGAGACCGGTCTCCAGGTGGGAAGTAATTCGCATGGCCGCCTTCTGGGAACAAGCTGATCGTGGAACCGTGCGGTACATACGAAGTCAGTTCAATTCAAACGAGAAAATACCAAAAGATACGAAAACAAAGCAGATGGACTTGGATAGATTGACAGTAAAAAGAGTCCTGGCGGGCAAAGTGATCGCGATACCAAGTGAACTCTCGGGGCAGTGAATGAACATTTTAAAGTAGGTGTCACATGTCCAAGAATCTCAGCGATGACCGGCTTGAGATATATCTTCGATGATATAGCTCCTTTTATCTCCATTTACAGCGGAGCCCCAGAACGGCCGGAAGTCAAAGGACACGATGTTCCAAAGCGATGTGTGCGAGTCTGAATGCGTGGAGATATCAGAGGACTTGAAATTGAAGTGTGGTCGGTGGACAGCGAGATGAGCCAATAGATGGCAAACCAGAATGAAGAGGAGCAGGGAGATGATAAGCATGACTCTGGCTTTGAATGGAAATTGCCCCTGGAAGAAGAGGGACTTCGTGACACGCTCGCGCAGCGAGGGCTTGGGAGGGGGGTTGAGGAATGCAATGTAATACTCGGGAGCACCGAGCGAGGGTGAGGAAGGGGTCACGATGATTGCCGGCAGAGGTGACTTCTCCGTAGCTTGCGGAAGAGATAGATCTATGGACGACAATCAATGAAATATTCCCAGTCAATCTCGTATTATGTCTCACCCAGCGGTGCAGGGACCAGGCTGTAGTCAAGGCGCTGTGGGAGTCTGTGAAGCCGACGTGCTGAACGCCATGTCAGCTTTGTGGATCGCACTTTGACTATGATCCTAGTACGCACCACCAGGAGACATGATGGATAGTGATCAGGGAGATGCGAGGACTACGTGGAGAGGAGGTTTCTCGGGCTGGGAATCGGTGAAAGAGGACGTTTGAATTTCGAAGCGTGACCCGAAGGAGTGTGAATGGAAAGGAGTGTGAGGGTTTGTTCTCAGAAAGATCAGCTGCAGATGGTGAATGCGCTACTTGCAAAGCGTCGGGCGAAACGAGGACAATAACACAAAGCAAATTCAAGGACAATTGATGTGCTGCGGTATTTGCTGACGTAATACACCCAAAACATATCCCAGGCAGGAAAGTCTCCGTCGATCTCAGTCATGTCTCTCCTTCAAGCATCTTCGCTGAAAATCGAAAATCATCCACTGCACCAAACCTCTCTTCCAGGGGAGAACTATGTGCTCTCACTGACACAGATATCAAACTATTATGCTGCATCGGCCTCGTCCCCATCCAACCAAATCCATCTCTTCGATAAATCCACCCTGCAGGACGCAGGTGTCCTAAAAGGTCATGCAAACGCGACTACATATCTGCGTACTATCAACGGTCTGGGAGACTCCAATCGCGAGATGCTGCTTTCATCCGGGAAGGACGGTTGTGTAACAGCATGGGACGAAAGAACCGGATCGAGCAGTATCAAAAGTGAGCATCACATACGCGTGTTTCGCGTAACATGTACCTTTACAACTAAAAGATATCATCGAACACTAGTGGAAGCATCAGGAAGATTGCGTCCTCTGCTTTGTTGCGATGCATCGGGCGATGGTTCGTTAGTCGCTGCAGGGACTGACCTGCAAGGAGAGGATGCATTCATACTTTACTGGTTAGCTCGCGTTTCAATCATGTCACTCCCTGGTTTCTAATCTTGTGCCGTGACCGTTACAGGGATCCACGGAATCCAAAAGCCCAACTGCGGACCCATGGCTCTACCCACTCTGACGACATAACGGCCGTTCATTTCTTGAACCGAGAACACTCGTCGAATTCTGAAAAGTTGATACTATCAACGTCATCTGATGGACTGATCAGCACTTCGAATGCTCTCGAGGCAGACGAAGATGAGGCTGTACTTCATGTCGGAAACTGGGGGTGCAGTGTCTCACAGGGTGGATGGATAAACGATACGCACGGAACGCGTGTCTGGGCAGCAAGCGACATGGAGACATTCAGTTGTTGGTCAAATGAGGTTTTACCGTCTTTGCTGACTTCGACATCTCAAGTACTTATCCGAGTGACTAGCTCGATCAACTTCTAGCCATGGATATTCGCGCCCCGTCCTTGCATGACTACGGTCATACCTGGGTCACCGATTATCTGATCAAGGGCCAATGCACTCGAAAAGTGACAAACAGACTCGGACTATTCGTCGGATCCAATGAGTGACGCATTCTTCTTGGTCGTCTGTGGTGATATTGTTCAACGATTTCAACAGGGGAGACGTGGCTTTGATTACTAGCAACGATTTATTGAATGCAGCAAATCCATGGACGGTACATTCTGTTTGGGCTGGGGCTCATGCTGGGGTTGTGCGATCCCTCCATTGGGACGAAGAGGTGCAAACCTTTCCTATTTTCCTGTTCCTCCACTAACATTTCTCAGCATGGAGTGCTCGTAACTGGCGGGGAAGATTCAAAAATCACCACTTGGCGGATCCATGATCCCACCCCCTCGGCGCCTGATCAGCTGGACAATTCCATGAATTCAGAACCGACAAGCTTGAAGCGGGAGTGGGACACCGTGATGGAGGATGTGGAGACACACAATGTGAGCGTGCAAGTTTCGATATGAGCAAACCTTCACTGACGATCTTCTCAGGATGGAAAACGGGCAAGACGATAGCCTAGAAGTCAATATGAACAGCATCCGTGTTCATGCTTGAAGCATCTCGTAGCGTGAGATGGGGGTCTTCGTGTATAGAGCATGTATAACTAGAGATCTCGCTGTTACTTTCCTGGGTGATTCGTGGCTCGACGCGTTCGAGGATATTGCATATGCATAGATGCGGCGTACAAGTGCAAAGGAAAATAGGAAAAGACAATGTTTCGTAGTAATGCCCATATTGCATATAGCGACCTCGACCCGACGTGTCCCCGTCCGACTCCATGTCGGTTTTGTGAGCTTCTTATACCTTGAAGCCACGAGACTTTCGGCGACCACGAGCACGCTCGAACTATGAATGGGACGTTGAGGGAGCCAATCTCATAGCCAAATCTTGGGGAACTTACTTTGCGGCCCTTGGAGATGGTGTAGGGCTTCTTGTTCTTGTGAGGACCCATGCCAAAGTGCTTGACAGCCTCACGGGTGTTCCTCTTGCCCCGCAAGAGAACCGTGTTAGAACCGGTAGGCGAGCGGAGTGCAAGCTGGTCCAAAGTCAAGGCCTCTCCACCAGCCTTGAGGATGCGCTCCTTCGCTGCTTGGGTGAAGCGGAGGGCAGCAATGGTCAATTTTGGGACCTCGAGCAGACGAACATCATCCGTGACAGTTCCAACAGACACAATGACCTTTGAGTCACGGTCGGGAGCAGCAGCCGTCTCCTTGACAATTCTCGACAACGAAATCGGGGGGCGGTTGGTTTTCGAGAGGAAAAGACGGTGGAGGATTGCCTATGAGATTCGGATATAAAAGTTAATTTCAGTGTGTCAATCCTGGTCGGAATCCACGAGACCTTGTTGAATTTCGAGTCGGTACGGCGTGCGAGGAAACGGTACAGCTGAAAGCCAGTCAGATGGTGAGCTTCAGAGGGTCGTAACGCGATTATACCTTGACGAGCAAGAGGAGGTAGGGATCCTCGCTCTTGGGTGCCGTGCGCTGGTTCTTCTTGACGTGGTGATCCTTGATGTCGATACCCTACGCATAGCAGGATTAATACAGACATTTGGACGCCATCCAGCACGACGAGCTCACCATCTTGGTCTTGCCGATGTGTACTGTTTGGGTATGTTGAGTGTTGCGACGATGGAGGCTTACAAAACTATACAGCACCGCGAAATAAGGTTCAGAGTCGCGGAGTCTGAACTTGAATCTGACTTGGATACAAACACGCGCAAATTTCCTCTTCAAACTTGAACTATCATGGTCCGTAGTTTTCAGTTGCTTGGGTTTGTGCGCACTGAACTGAAACAAAATTTGTCAAACAGTCGCAATACGATGAAGCTGCCGCCGCTCCAGTGGACCCTTACTCTGACGCTTACAACGCTCCGGCACCAGCCGCCTCGGAATCTCGAGACCGCGACGCCCCAGCTCCTCGTGCCCGCTCTCGCAGCCCCACTCGTAGCAACAATGGTTTCCGGAGCCCTACCAACCGTCGCAGGTCACCACCTCCAAAACGACCAGTGAATGCTCCTGTTGTATGTTCCCCTGTACATACTGTTTTTTTCAACTGCCTTATTGGTCAAAGCAGGCGCCTATCCCATCCGCTGTGTTGGGTGTCTTTGGCTTGAGCATCCGAACTCAAGAACGCGACTTGGATGAGGAATTCAGTCGCTTCGGAAGAGTTGAAAAAGTGACCATCGTCTACGACCAAAGAGTGAGTGTCTCCCTCGTTTGTCGTGATGAACAACCCTCAACCCATTTCACAGTCCGACCGCTCGCGTGGCTTCGGTTTCATCAAAATGTCAGCCGTTGAAGAGGCAACACGTTGCATTCAGGAACTTAACGGCGTTGTTAGTAACCCCTAAAACCTACACATACCATTGATGTTGACAAGAGCTGCAGGAACTCAACGGACGCCGCATTCGAGTTGATTACTCGGTCACCGACCGCCCACACGCACCTACCCCCGGAGAATACATGGGACATCGTCGCTCGCACAGGGATACATACTCGAGCCGTGACCGCGATTCGCACCGTGACTCATACCGGGATCGCGACCGCGACCACCGTGGTCGCCATGACCGTGACAAGGATAGAGACCCCTATGGCCGTGATAGCCGTGACTGGCGTGACCGTCGCAGTCCGCCCCCTCGTAGTGGACGTTACTCACCTGATTACAGGAGGCGTAGGAGTTATTCAAGAAGCCCCCCCAGAGGTAGCAGCCCTCGCAAGGACTTCGACGGCCCCTCCAATGGTGCCTCTAGTACTTCCAACCACGCTGAAAACGGCGGCCGCTGGTGAAGCGCTGGCGCAGAATATGTCATGTCCTTCCTTTATCTATGTTTCTGGCTAGGGCAAGAGGTCGAGCACGTACAAGGAAGGGTTCATGGCGGTCAAGCCACCAACGGACTTCAAGTTTCTCCAAAGTTTCTCATTACTTCCTGTCTTGAAGAAGCCAGCACCTGGTTCGATATAATGTCAGAAAAATCAAGTCTCTCAAGTTTCCTTTCGTCATCTTGTTTGTATTCCCTCCCATCACATGCCTTTCGTATCGCTCTACTATTTTGTGTTACTCTATCAAGTATTGGTGAAGACGCGCATGGTCAAGTTTACGATGTGTCGGTAATACATGCATGAAGGCTTGTCAAGGTCCGAAATGCAAGTTCCATGATCCCCGGAGAAGGTTTCGTAATCCGACACTGCCCGTCGCGACGACGGCTGGTGGTCGCAGTGGGGCCCTGTTTGAAATAATATGAACAAGGCCAGGAAGTCCGAAGGCAAACATGGCTGGTCGTATCTCGATCGGAGAACACGTTGGTAAACCTTCCTTTTCGTGGGGTATGCTTGGTTGGTTGGTTGGCGTTGGCCATGGATATCCATGTAATTTCATTACCTTGCAATATCAGATAGGTTCCAGGAGCAGACACGACGTGTGGGTCCCTTCAAAGGAAGATTTCATTGCAAGTCCCCTTATCGTACAGCAAATCTTTTCCAAGTTACCATACTAATACCAACGACGTCCTTACAACAAAAATCTCTCCAATGCAGTATAGTAGAAACAGGAAAAGAATAAAAATGTCCACCACATCATGACTGTATGATACGCAATACATATGTGTGTAATGTGTGTGGTATATAAGTAAAAACGAGAGGCAGATGTACACTGTTGAATAAGAAGATAGAGAGACTGGCACCTGTGTCCGCAACTCGCAAGATCGTTCGTTCTATATATCGTTCAGAGAAAAAAATGTGCAAATGGCAAGCAAGTGGGCGACGGCTGGACGGGTAGAACACACGTTAGCGTGGGGCAATGGCGCGGAGCGGGAGACTCACCGACTCGTGAGGGACCCACACATACATACTCGCCCGGGCTATCCTGCTACCCGCGACACGATCGTCCCACCATGATCCAGGCCTCCCCCTGGGATGAACACCTCCGGCGTATGCTCAAATGGGACCACCTTCACCACCCCACCCTCCTCCACCCCGTCCACCCCACCGCCAGCCACCGCCCTCCCCTTTCCCTTATCTCTCTTCATCGCCCCCGGAAAATCAACAGGACCAACGACAGGTCTCACACCCTCCGACGCCGCAAGTCTCAACACCGCACAAAGCGTATCGTGCACATCGCCCCCTTCCCAATCGATATCCGACACGACGTTCACCCACGAGTAATTCACCGGTCTCGGTTTCAGTTTCGACTTTTTGTCCTTGCCGTGTCCGTGTGTGACTGTCTCGTGATACCCACTGTCCTCGAATGGGTGTTGCTCTTTGGGACCACCGAGACGGAGAGAACGGACGCCGGCGCGGAAGTTGTCGCCTGCGGTGGATACGACGCGATCGGGGGTGTCGCCCACGAGCGTGGTAAATTGGGCATCGACGTCTTGACGCGATGGATCGCGAACAGGTCGGCTGAGGAGCGAACGACCTGCCTCCCAAATTTCACGTCCACCGAGGGTGTCCATAATCGCGTCGAGACGGACACGTGATCTTTTCAGGTACGAGATCAACGAAACGACCGAGCCTTGCTCGCAATCATACGGTGCGAGTGGTAGTGGCGTGAATGAATAGGGAGACGTGAATGCATGCTGGTGGGATGACGATGATGCAGGTGATGGAGACGAAAAGTGGCCCGACGACAGCATATGCGAGTAGGGCGATGAGAGCGGGGATGACGTTGCCGACCTTGAGAATGGAGAAGGCGAGAGGCTCGGAGAGGAAGAGGATGATTGGGGAAAGTGGATAGAAGGCGATGACCAAGACGTCATCCCTTCTAACGCCGAATTAGAAGCATCGAACATTGTAGAAAGTGGCATCGAGGTGACCGGAACGAAGAGGACTTCGTCTACTCCCCACCCACGTAAGCGGTCTTCAATGCGCCGTAGCGTGTTCCTCTGGTTATCGAGCTCTTTTTCTTCTTCCTCGTCTTTCAGCTCATCTGGAAGATCTGAGGAAGGAGCTGGCAACATGAATGGCACCGGCACGTGGGCCCATACTGACCATCCCTCATGAATGAGCATCTGCGCTGCGAATGCACCTGCTCCATCGTGGGCTCGCAGGATGAGGGCACGAGGTCTCGAATCCGATGGCTGAATAATCGAAGGTTCCTCCTGACCTCCGCCTGCGTTGAAATCGTGTTTGTCGCTACGAGGTGGAAGGAGGGGGTGGATTTCGTGATGAGAATTGCCGTATGGCAACTGAGGCTTCCCCATGCTCTGCGTAATCTGATGGAAAGTACGAACGGCCCGATACGCAGGAAGTCCGCAAAGAGGAACAAGGGCAAGCTCATTGATCGAGAGGGTCTCGTCCGCAATAGGAAACACCAGAGACTCGCGTTGCTTGAGAACATTGCTTTCTGCCTCGTTCAGAGCTGTCGAAGAGGAAGTGAACGGATATTTCGAGCGCATGAATGGATTGGGAATGCGGTGAATACGATGCCGATCGGCGAGTATGAACTCGGCCAATGCCCCACACTATAGAAGGCATTCCCTAGTCAATTCGACCATATGAGAAAGCGGATAAAGACCGACCTTGTGGACGGACATCAGACCAACGACCCAATCTCCGCGCTTCGCTACGTCCTCGCCCACTTCCCAGCCTACCTCCAAAACGCGACCTACAAACGAGCGGCCAGGGATGTACCCGACGGGCGGACTGCGCCCCTTATCTTTTTCGCTGTTCTTTGGCGTCCGCATGCCATACGGAGGACCCGCAATAGAGGAGCCAGTACGTGGAGGGTGTATTCCCGCGAGTCGCGCATCCGTCCCATCCAGACCCACACCCCAGACCTGTATCAAAACAGAACCACCGCCAACGTAAACGGGTGGTGCGCGATATGCAGTAAAGCCAAGGGGCGTGTCTGAATGAACCTTGCTGTTGGCCTTGGAAGAGGATTTGTCTTTCTGGAGCCAGCCCATACCGAATATACTTCCGCGGGACTTGTGTGTCTTACGGTCTGCGCCCGAGCCTGATGCAATGCCGCGGACAATTTCAACGCTAGCCATTGTTGTCTGGGCGAGAGACGCCCGGGAGAGATCCACTTCATCACCGAGGCCAAGGCCGACGCCGATGCTATCACGTATACTAGCACCATTGGATCTGCCTTTTCCAAGTTTCCATGGCCGCTTCGCGTTATTGTTGAGCGCCAAAGCCGGAGAGGTTGCGGCGCGAGGGAGGACGAGACCGGTATAACCGCGGGTACCACTGGAAGGCAAGACGTCGTGCGAATCTGAAGCAGAAACGTGAGCAGCGAGTGCATCAAGAACGTTCGGGGCTGGAACGGTATATGGTGACTTTGAGGTTGAGGCGGTGAAGGTACTAAGGGGGCGTGAGGAAGTACTGAAAGCACGGTGTTGAGTGGACGAGGATGCGTCTGTGTTGGAAGCTCTGCTGGTCGGTTTGGATGCGCCCGGAGGTTCCTCTGCTGAGAGCAAGAGATCCGGGGATGATAATGAACGTTGTCTAGTGAGTTTGGGTGAACTGAGAGGTGAAGATACGCGAGGTCTGTGATCGGTCCTCGAGCTTTCGACCGAGCCGCGAGCGGCAGAGAAGGACCGTCTCTGAGCTGACATCTCAGGGGAAGGCAGAGTATGCGAGAGAGAGGAGTCATGGTCCAAATCCTCTTCCACCTCGAGCAATGCAGTCATTCCTATGACTGTCCGTGCTGCGCTTATCTTTGCCTTTCCGAGCGCCTTCGTCTTTGCTGGACGTGGTGGTGGTGGATGACGCGGTGGCGGCATGGCACGGTGCAAGTTTGACTGCATGGACGATGAGGGTACGAGTGGAACGGTTGGTGGAGCGCTTCTTCTCTTTTCAGACTTTGATTTATGTTTTTGAGTCGAGTCTATGTGTGGATCGACGAGCCATCGAACGTCTCTTGCCCAGTCCTCATCGGTGTACGTGAGTTTTCGATTAGGGGGATGTTTTCGAGGCGAGGCGGGCAGCACAGATATCATGTTCGCTGTCGAGTGGTCCGGCAGAGACTGAGATGGCCTGAGGTTGTCTTGGAGTGATACGGACGAGGAAGCTGCAGAGTGGGGTGGCGTGTGCAATGGCGAGTTTTGATTCGAGCCAAAAGGAGACGAGGCAGGGGTGAAGAACTGGTCGTCGATATCGGTGTCGATGATAGGAGGCTCGAACGACTGAAAAAAGTTGGACAAGGAGATAAGAAGAAATCGATGAGTGGGAATGTTTATAGCGACTGACCTGGACCAGTTCTCCGGTCGTTCCACGGTATCCATGCGTGTCCTCATCATCGTGCTTTGTCGCTGGCGGGTAGTATCGCTGCGATGGTCTTCCGAGCACCTTTTGGATGAATGTTGGCTTTACCATCACCGACGACAACGAGCACGACGACGAGCAGGACGAGTACGACGACGAGTACGACGAGTGCGACGACGAGAGAGGCTGGTTGTACCACGTTTTGATTGCAAATGATTTTCCAAATCTGTTCCAGTGACGTCACACTACCACTATTGTCTACCGCCTGCTCTCCGTTGCTTCTTCGAGTCCGGTCCAAGGCTGAATGTCACCTTTCGCTTGCGACCGACAGCAGCGACAGCAGCAGAGTCATCCCCCTCATCCTCACCCTCCGATTCATCTCCGTCATCCTCCTCCATCTCATTTCCGTCTCTCTCTCCGTCGCTGTCTCCGTCAGCCGCCTCGTCTTCATCACCTCCCCAGGCAACGTCCCACACAACCTCGCGAAGATCGACACCACTCCCACTCATCTTCACCAACTTCACATCCACCGCCGTTCGCAGATCCTTTCTACTCCTCAACGACCCCAGCACTTCCACATCCACGTCCTCCGTGCTTGCTCGCTTTCCATCAGGCAGACTATACCGCATCAGTTTGCCCGTTATCCAATCCCGCAGCAGTATACGTGCTGCACCCGCGTGGTCGAGCGCACCTCTCTGTTATATCGGATCAGCATCCCATTCATTTCATTTCAAAAACCATGTGTTTACCTTTTTTATTAGCCCGCTCACACGCGCTAACCCCGCAAGAAAACCGGTTGCATCTCCCTGCAAGAACGCAGGTAGACTGTACGCAAGCATGAGATCTTGCGTATCTGCACGCGGCACCACATCCGTAACTATTACCATCATTAGCTTATCGCCACACTCCCTCGAGGCATTATCACTCACCAACAAATAACGGGTCCTTCAGTCGGTCAATCCGACCACGGCATCGCAACAAAATGTCTCGTGCCCGTATCGTTTCCTTTTCTTGATCCGTCCACGACTCCGATCGCACATACTCCAATCCAGGGGTGTCCACGAATCTCACCTTCCTGGCATCATTCCCAGGCATCGCCGCCACAACCTCACAAGCCTTCGTCGTAGTGTATGGCCCTTTCGCAGATCCTGCCGTATATGTATTGTATATCGACAACACATCTGAGCCCAGAATAGAGTTGATAACAGCGGATTTGCCTGCCTGTCGACCCGTGAGATAACCTGGAGATGAATCACGTCTAGCGACTTACGTTGGTAACTCCCGTCACTGCAACGACAAGCTCTTCACTCTTTTTGGCCTTCTGTGCGACACCATCCAGATGTGCCCATAGACCCTTGAGTCCCAGAGCATCGTCCATCGGCATCGGCTTGGCCTTTTTGTTGGGTGGTTCAAACGGGGTCGCGGAGGGTATGAACGCAGATGAAACTCGGAACGGCAGAGCAGTGTACGACGTCCGTAGTTGTACCAGCCATTGTGCAACCGATTCCCGTGGTACCATATCTATCAACACCGACATCAGCAAGCCTAAAGACCACATCAAATCACCAACATACCTGCTTTGTTGACTAGCACGACCAACTTATCTTTCGCGACCTTGTTCAAAGCCTCACTCATCCCCGCCAGCGGGTCTCGAGCATCGACCACATGCAGCACCACGTCTGCTTTTTCAATCACTTCACGTAGCATTGAAGGACCGGGCGTGACAGGAATAGAGGGTTTCTGGTCCTCGACTGCATTCCCGCTCTCCTTGTCGTTCTTCTTAGGCGCAGGAACAGGTCGCAGCGACATAATCCCGTCGAATCCCTGTCCATCATTTTCGCCAATATCAATGTCCTCGAGCGTGGGCTCTGCTTCGGGGGTTGTGGCATCGGCATCACCGCCTGCCGCAACTACTGCTGCAGCCCTTTTTTCTTGCTTGCGACGTTGTTTCTCCGCAGCTGCCTATACCAACCGACGCAAGTTCGTCCGCGTGAGCCAATGATGATGAGCATAAAAAAAGAGTACGAAGGCGCACCTCACGTCGTTGTTCCGCGACCTCTGCTAGGATCTGATCCTTGTACGGAAAAGCATTCGGAATACCAGGATCCTTTGTCGACTTTTTCTGTATGACTATCGACGCGAAACCACGACACCCACACCGCCGATCAGTCACTCGTCACAGCTCCATGGACAGACCATGGACATGAAATGACACGACGCACCTTTTCCGGAGGTCTTATCCTTCCGAGCTTGTTTCTTCGTCTTCTTCTGATGCTCTGATATCTTATGTTTGATACTGTGTTTATGACGGCTCGTACCCCGCTTTGACGTCTCTAAAGTAAATCAGATCGTCGTCGTCCGTCAGAAAACACCAACACTAAAACGCGACCAGGGGACGTCACACGCACTTTTGCGGATCCGAGGCATGATGGGCGATCAGGTAGATGGGGCCTGGGGGCTGGGATTCTGGCAGCGGGTTTGTTAGCATTCGTGAATTGGTCCGTTGATCGTTACTTACAGCTGCCAGGAGCTTTGTGTATGGATTCCGTCCTCACTGTAATAGCTTACACCAAAAATTATTCCCATGACGCCGGCTTCCAAAAAAGTAACCGGATCGGTCTCTACACTTATAGTGTTCACGTTTTGCAAGAGCGAGAGCAAAGATAACAAAATTACAGAGCACTACATTGAACTACCAAAGGAGTATGAAGCAGATGCAACAGGGTACATCCAGCCTAAGCCTCACTGGCAAACAAAAATCACAAACATCTCCAAGATCCGATCCCCATGCCAGATCACCCATCAAAACTTGGCCATCACCTGGTTATAAATCAGCGGGGGCTCACACACGATACTCGACGCACCCCCAATGGTCGAGGAGCGCCTCAAACCCGACCGGAGTGGAAACTCGGTGGAGATCGAGAGTCCTCCTCCTGGTGTTTCGGGAAGCCGTCCTCGTCCTTGATTCTGTCCCTGAACCTGCTGTTCAAACGAAATCGCTCGTCAATCGCTGCGCAACCAGCCGATCAGAAAGACACGTACCTCGTCGATAGAAGAACGTAATTGGAAACCCGACGCTTCACCTACAGTTTGGAAAGGCCTCGATCGCGGCGGAAGCTGCACCGACGACCCGCCATACCCCCCAACCTGATTATATCCACTCCATAAGGCATCACAGCCGAAACTTCGCTTTGTATCACAGTTCGGACGCTCCTGGTCTCACGGATACTCCCAGCCTCCGACGGACCGAACGTCGACCGATCTATGGATCGTTGCACCGGGTGTAGATTTCATTTTGAGAGGCCAGGGCGGATTTCCAGCGGCTGTAGAAGAAGAAAGCAGTACCTGCTGCTATGAGGGCTGCTAAAACTGCAACGATGATTCCAGCAGTTGCTGTGCTACCAGGGAGCCTGAGGGGATATGTGAGATGTGCCGTCAACTGTGTTACATACTTGGGTGAGAATGCCTTGACTCAAAGATGGGTCACTTGTGACTTAAGGCTAGGTCCAACGCAGACCTTGAAACCATCGTCTAATACAACATAGATCACAGACGCACAAAACATTGACATGCAACCGGCATCTAATCTATGCCTCCGCCATGTCCACGTCTTCTTTGGCCGCAGTGTCATTCAACAATGCCTCCGCAGCACGACGTAGCGTAGCGATTTTTGTCCGCATCACCTGAATCGACTCCAGCAGCAGACGTTCCGGGGGGTAGAATCCCTCCGACTCAATGTTATCTACATTCACCAACAATGAGACGTCACGGTGAGGCGCGGTGCAATGTGTAAGCACTCACAGAGGAAATGATCTCGAACTCGCGCGAGTTGTACACATCCGTCAAACTCCGGATGTCTGTACACCTCTCTGCTCATCGACTCGAACCGTGCTTTTTCTTCGTCCACACTGACTTCTTTCGTCCGCGGATTTACGCGAATGACGCCAGGGGTGAAACATTTTTGGAATTTTTCTGCTAGTTCGGGTGGTACGGGTTTTTGGGGGTTGAGTATTACCTCGGGAAGGTAGCGATATGACGCCGTGGCTAGATATTTGGGTATCAGTGTGCGTGCTAATACTGACGGGGGCGATTATGAACTCACCAACTGGACAGAATTTTGCGTGATCCTTGCCAACGCCTTTCACAGCGTGTAACTCCGTCTCGATCTCCTGTCCAGGGCGTAGCTTTGCGAGCACGATATTTGGGTTCGTCGGTGCGGGTGGGTTGGCAGCCATTACAGCCTCCTGCTCACCCTGCGGAACCCACTCCAGCTGCGAAGACAATACATCCGAGTTGATATATAGCACCTTCGGGTCTGTCGCATCCTTTGGTGCGTTTTTTAGACGCTCACAGGTCACTTTGAGTCGGAACACAAGCGTGTTTCTGTCTGTCGCTTGATCGTTTTGTGCTGCGAGACGGAAATAGCGACGGCAGAAGTTGAACGTCAGGATTCGTTTCTGCAAGGGTCGTTACTTACGATCTTTGATTTCCAAGAAGGTAGGGTCGACGTTGAGCGGGATCAACCCTAACCGGTGTGACAGCACCTCATCGACGATGACAGATGTGTTCACCCAGACGTACACTCGTTCAATGCACACCGTCGGAACCTACGTTCCACACGTCGTCAGCACACACAACTCCCATGCACAAACGATATCCCACACCTCCGCGATGAGTATTCGCCGGAACGCATTGGCGATGGAGGGGTCAACACCAATGAGATCAAAATCTATTGAGCGATTCGACAGACGCTCGACTCTGACGGTCAGTTTCTGTCCTTGTGGCGCATTTAGCTCGCGGGGATGAGGTGGACGAAGAGACAGGCGGGACGGACCTCTTGAAATTTGGAAAAGTTCCAGGAGTTGTCCTCGCCTGGGTAATGGCCGGGGTAGTCCGTCGTAGATACGTGTGTCGCTCGCTCTGGGTATACGCCTATGTGGCGTCTTGGGTCGAATCCGGGCACTATAGATGCCATTCGGACAAGCTTAAGGATGGCTGCACAATAATCTCGAGCAGGCGAATATTTTGGCAAACTGAACGCGCGCATTACATAATAGTATCGGTTAGATCACGCTTGTGCTGTACTAGTCCTCGAGACTCGAGACCAAGCTTGTAAAGGCTGGCCATGGGCACCATTCCAAGTATCCACAGAATACAAAAAGAGCAAATTTTGATGTGACACGATACAACACTCATTCACCCCCGTTACCCGACCTCCAGATAACTGCATGCTCGTCACGCACCGCCCTCCTGTGTTGCACGCGGGATGGCGAAATGAATCGGTGGCGTTATATCCACTGATGTGTAGTAAAAGCTCGTGACGCGACGCCGATCGCCTTGATCGTCCGCCTGTACACTCGCGTCTTGCTCGATCCTGTGAGGATATCATATGAATCATGATCAGACCCGTTAGAAAAGATCGAGAGTCGAGACTGCCCCACTGGCAACCCCGTCGTGGGTCGCAGTGACAATGCTTACTTCGCGCTAAAGTGTACGTGCATCTTCTTCTGAGCGGGTGCTGCACGGATACGGAATGGATAAGTTCGCGTGATGACGAGTGACCCTGCTACGACAGACGGCTGTCCATTAATCACGGCGAGGCCAATCACAGATTCAACGTGCTGGAATGTGGTCTGTGACTAGACAACATACCTGTTCGGGCTTGTCATCGTTGGTTGATATCATATTGGCATCCCAGGCAACGGTCACGTTCTGGACTGCAGCCCTACGGGCGATCGACTCGTCCTTGAACGTCTGTAGGGGTTGGACTGCATGATCCACGCGGACCTCGCAGGTGGGCGAGAACACCTGGTCGAAAGAACTTTGTATATTTGCGTCTTCGCCGGCTTCATACAGCGCCGTCAAGCGTGATTGGATCCATGATGTTGAGTTTGTGGAGGACATGGTAGTGTTGCTGACTGAAAATGTGCTCAAGGACGACCGCAGACTATGTAAAACAGCGTGGGCGCCTATGTTGAACGGAAACTGATATGCAACAGAGCTGCTGCGTAGAAGCAACAGCGCAGCACTGGCGTGGAAGATGGCAGTCCTGAACTGCATGTGATAGGGGCCGTCACCTTTCCAGATCCGTTCAAGCCTGAAATTCACCACGCGTAGTACGGTTTAACGACTCGATGCTAAAAGCGAATGCATTGAAAGCAGAAACTCGAAAGCAAAAGCATATACACAAGCTGAGTATGGGAAGATGCACCTCTGTATTAGCTCGTACTCGCTATAGAATATCCGTCCTACAGCGCAATGGCAACGACCACCACGCGAAACCGCTGTATGCTTCAGGTCTCGTTCATCTCCTTCTCTTGGCGACAGCAAGATAACCAAGCGAACCACATCATCGTCCGGAGTTGAAGAACGTCCTCTTTCCATGCCATAGACTGATTCTGCTCTCGGAACTCCTTCGTCAGTTGCTCGCATCGTGCAATGTTCTCGGGGCTAACGAAGTCGACCGCAACTTTAACGCAATCGGCAAGGTTGCAGACCTAAGTGGGGGCAGCTTTAATGCAAAATGGAGAGGTGGAGACAGGAACGAACTCACCTGATGTGCACACCCAGCGGGTATAAATACACCCTCTCCTGGTCGCTGATATATCCTATGACTCTTGATCCCGTAAAGGTCAAAAAGCTCCTTCCTAAGCGAAGTATCGAGATAAATTTGTTGCGAGTGGATGGGATCATGTTGATATGAGCCTTTGAACTTCCTCCGGAGGAAGGTACGCAATTTGTCCGCGTCGCATGCACGGAAGAGGTCCCAAGCAGCACAACCGGGTTTCCCATCCGGGGTGGGAGCCGCAAACGTCATGATGTTGACCGCGTCCGCCATATCCATGTGCAGCCTTGTTGACCCTTTGCTGCCCGCAGTCTCGAATGATGCCATCGCATTGTACATCTTGGGACCTGCCTCGATAGTTAATAACGGTGTGGAATCGTGGGAGGCTGACACGTACCGAGGTCAGGTGCAACAGTGTTGCTAGGGAAATGTGAAGCGATATTGAGCGCTCCATCTCGACGCACGTAAGTGGGGACTGGTACGGCCCTGCTAAAGTCCTCAAAGAGCTCAGGGAATGCCGTTTTGAAATCGGTCGATGGAGGCCAATCCTGTGCGCCCACGTTCAGCCTTACCGGTCATGTCAAACTTAAGGAGACTCGCCTTCAATTTCCAGCACTCGACCCTGCCTTCGTACTTTCCAAACCACGAGAAGAACTCACCAACAGTGACTCGCTTGTTCACGTCAGATTGACATTCAAGTATGAGGCAAGTCTGCGAGGTGTATTTCTGGAGGAAATATTCCGGTGTCCATTGAATCTGAAACTTCGGAAGGAGACCAGTGACCACGAGTGGATCCCCCCTTTTCCAAAGAGGTCTAAACCGTTCCTCAGAGAGTTCCGAGTCCGGAATCGTAATAGTGGCATGGAAGGGGATTTCCCCTTGCTCCGCGGCGGCTACACCGACGGGAGTTGGTGTTTGAGACTCCGTATTCAAGGATGGTCCGTTTGTGGATTCAGCAGCAGAACCAGCGAAAGCTGCTTCCGGGCGTTGAGAAGGGGTGGGGGCAGTCTGTGACAAGGAAGGGTCCATGGTAGATGAAGCAAGGTTTGGGGAGGTGGATGTATCCGCAGAAAGTGTATTTGCACCTGCTCTTAGGTTGGGATCTGATTCAGGTTGACCGGTTTGAAGGGCAGGGTCAATCGCGCCAAAGACAGGTATATCGTCCTCCGGATCCGATTGGGCGAGTAGAGTTTCCATGTCCGTGATAGCTTGTGCTAGTTCGGATTTGCAGAATCGTGACATCGGAGAGAAATCCTTTGCATGATGCTCGTTCCTGCGCGTGCAGGATAAGAAAAACGGGTTGCTATGGGCATGTTTTTCTCGTCTAGCTTGTAGAGCTGCAATCTCTGCCTGCGTTGCGCCAGGCTTGTCCTCCGTCAATTCCCTGACTTGCTCAAAGCACTCGGCGCATGCTTCTCGTCCACAAAGTCGGCACATCCAGCTGCACGAGAATATGGATGTCATGCAAGTATCTAAAAATGTCAATTCGTTAGAGATACTTGCGGTCACTCAGGCGCGTCGTGCGAACGAAACCTACCACATGTGGCACGAACCTCGCTCTCCCTCGTCCGACGTATAATTTCTGGGAAATCGAGGTGATCGAGCTCCTGACGAAGAGTGGGTAACAATGCCCTCGCGATCGTTCGCTGGCCCACTGTGAGTCGTCGTAAGAAAAACAGAACAATAATTGTATTACCTTCGTGCGCCGAATGTGTGGCTCTGTTAGAGGAACATTCCATTGGACTGGGAAGCTCATAGTGGGAGCATCCGGCCGCTGATTCTCCACAAAGCTAATACCCACGATATTCCGCTGACTATCCTTGAGAAAGAAGCGGATGCCTTGGAATCGGCATGTATCACCGGCCCAGCGGCGTGTGCAGGATACACACCGCGGGAATTGTTCTGATCTATATCGATTGGACATGCAACGAGCGAATTGCAGTTCAGGATGAAGTGGTGGAGGTACTTCATTCCCTTGTCCCGCATTCTCTGGAGGAGCAATGCACAACGGGGCTTCCGTTCAGTCGGCAAATAGGCGAATGAAGGAAGAAACCAACCTTCACCAGCCTTTTCCTTACCCTTATCAGCAGAAGCAGACGTGTAGGAGACGGTTGGCATGAGCTGAGCTATATGGAGATGAACAGGGGTCCCGAAACCTACGACTGGAGACTAACCGTTCTGGGCAGCAATCTGCGCTGCTTCACTTCTTTTCCTGGCATTATAGCCACGTTTTGAGGTCCCTTTAGACAGGTGAGGAGATGCTAAACAGAAGCCCATGGAGGAACGCTCACCATTAGCGTCTGCGGCTCTCGCCTTTTTGGCCTTCTTTGATTTCTGCGCGGGTGGTTCCTCGATTTCTGAGGACGGACGCTTCTGTACTTGAGGTGGCGGCGGTGGGTGTGGGTATAACATGGCAGGATACATTCCAGGGGGTGCATGCATCAAGGTACCCACTTCAAACATAGGTTGCCCTGGCATCGGTGCAGTAAAGCGCGCTGCTAGACGAACAGAGGCTCTCTCAGCATTCTGTAAAGCTTAATTACGGGAACTTAGGAAGGGAAGGAGAGAACGTAAAAATTAACAATTACATGCGTGATGAGGGTGGATAGGTTGAAGATGATGTTCCTGTGGAGCCTGTTGGTATTGATCTACCACGACGTAAGCCAAAGGGTCGCATATCCATTTAGCGCGTGACTCACTGTGTTGTGAGTAGTCTCCTGTCATCGCTAACAAAGGCGCTCTTGGATTTAAAACCCCATGCGAACGGAAAACTCGTGCGCAGCTTACCAGTTCTCTCGTCAGAGTACATTGGAGCTACAACCGCGGATCCGTATAGAACGTTTGGTACTTCAGGTTGCCCAGGCCATGCGCCCGCAGGCATGACATAGTTACCATGCTCGTCCATTCTCGGTCGGGGTTGCCTCTGTGACATGTCTCCATTCATCTCAGCGTACATATGTGATGGCATTGGATACGATCGACCGGTGGGCGGACCGGCGTCAGGCCTCCGCTTCGCTCCAGCTTGATCGTCGTTTACGGGTTCCCAACTTGCGGCACGAAGGTTGAAAGAAGAGCCAGATTCTGGCTGCTGTGAGTAAGGACCATGTGGAGGATGCGGTGAGTGTTGGTACTGGGGAACGCCAGGAGGAGACGAGAGACTTGGGAGATGAGTAGGATGGGAGTAGCCAGAAGAGTCGGAAGAGGGGTTAAGAAGTTGGCTGATTGAAGTTCGCTTGTCGTGCATTCCGTTCATCGTTGTACACGATGAGGATGGGGGCCTCGTTCAGAGGGAACGGAGACTTTGAGCAGAGTTGTGTGTAGAGAAATGGGTTGGTTGGGAGAACGCAGGTCGCGGAGTAGTCTTGATGGCGGAGAAAACCTTATAGCTTCGACTCCGACATCCCACCCGCTCGGCTACTCGGCATTTGTCCCGGCATCTCGTCGGCGTCCTTAGCCGCGAACCTCGAATCAGTCGCAGCTAATAATCGACCGCATCTTGCCAGGCCTCGGCTGTACTCTACTTCCCTCTCCTCGTCGGGGGAACCGTTCGCATGATCGTATCGACTGATTTCCACAGAAGGGCCCCACGACCCAGATGGCAATCAGATGGTTATCGCCCATCGAACACCTTTCAAGCAAGCCCCTTTAATGTGGGGAATGATCTGATCGCCGCTCGTACCACGCTTACATCCACGTCTGGTACGTATGCACGACGGCGCCAAAAACACACGGCGACTAAGAGAACATGTGTTCTTACTATTGCCAATGTTTGGCAAGACACTCCACGTAAAAAAAAAGTCCAACTTGAATCGTGCCGTTCACTAAAACGAGCGAAAGCGAAAGTGTCATTGTGCGTGTGAACCGACATGATAACCCAAAAGCATGACAACAAAAACCCCGAAGATGTGAAAGTAGAATATAAAGTACCATAAGAGACTACAAGTATTTGCCAATGAACCCGGCGACCTTCAGATTGAAGGGTATGAGTAGCGGCACAATCATCAATACAAGTCTTCCAAAGGTCGCCCACCACCGTCAAGGGATCTTGCCTGGCTCATCTTGGCCATCTGATGAGGCCGACGGCGAGTCGCTCGATCCTCCGCCCGTACTTTGAGTGCGCTCTTTTATTCCTGTCGACACTTTTATGGCATCATCTCGCGTAGAGAATAGTTAACTTACCGGCTGACGAGCCTGGAAGGTTAGAATCGGACCCTGACCGCGCTGTCGGCGGTGGTTGCTTATCAGCGTTGTCTAACACTGGCATCAGCTGAATTGGACTTCGAATAATTCGGGCCTTCTGCACCTGGAATCGCCCCTTGATCGATAACTGGACCTGATGTAAGAGGAATTCAGCACAACTTTGGAGGTAAGATCATAAGCAATATTTACTTGAAACAGTGGCTCCTTCGTGTTTGTAAGGCGGGCCTTTTCCGCTAGTCATCGCAGACGGAGAGGGGTCGCTAAGCTTCAGAAATGCATCCAGCTGCTCTGATGAAGGTAACACGGTTGAGGACGAAACCAAGGGCACTGCTTCAGCAAGCCCATCTGTCTTGCCCATGGATAAAGAGAGATTCGGAGAATGATTCATGGGTGTAGCCCGCCCCTCGGGTACGTGCAGACGCCGAGCAACAACCTGAGCCTGCGCACTCTGCTCCGTGGAGAGTTTTTTCGCAGCTTCCGGACGTAGGTCTGCCCACATCTGTAGGGCCTTGATGGAACCCCATTCGATGATCTTGTTATTAAGCCATTGCAGAGAGACAGGTTTCGTTAAGAAGTCGTTGCATCCAGCCGCAAGCGCAGCAACACGGTCACTTTGAAGAGAAGAGGCCGTAAGCGCAACGATGATGACAGAAGACCGATACGGTGATGCCGAAGTCGATGTGCGGAACTCAGTGGAGGGGGCCTCAGAAGGTGTGCGTGCACTGGTATCAGATTGAGGGGTCGAGGGACCATAGGGGGCGGCCCCAAGGCTCTCCAATTGTCGGATTTCCTTGGTGGCCTGAATCCCATCCATAACGGGCATTTGAATGTCCATCTAGGACCGTGTCAGAAAGTCCAGTATTGTTGACGCCCTTAGTGTACTTACCAAGATCAGATGGAAGACCCCACTACGCCATTTTTGTACGGCCTCTTCTCCGTTCTTGGCAACATCATACTTGATCTTCTTTTTCCGCATGAACGTAGAAAGAATCGTCTGATTGATGGGGTTATCTGTATTTGCACATTAGCATAGCATAGCTCATAGCTGAAAAAGACACTAGGCACCATCAACGATAAGGACGCTGATCGGAGGAACGATGTTCGTGTCAGTTGTTGTCTTCCCCGCTTTGGCGAACGTGGCAGGAGGAGTCGCAGGCTTCTGATCTTGTCCCCGCCTAGATTGTCGCCTCGAAAATGTATTGGAAGGCGGATCCGGAGTCTTGGGCGACCCTGGTGGCGATGCCATCTTCCTGCCTTCGGAAGGACCTTTCCAAGACGAACCAGAGGGACCCATGCTTGCATCATCAGCCAACACAGATGGTTTCCGGGCCTTGCCTTTTGAAGTGCCGTTGGACGGGGGAGTTTGAGTCTCTGGGCTCGGTAGTGAATCCTGACGATAAGGAAGAGGTACGGTAGGCCCCGAAGAATGAAGTGTGGAAAACGAAACAGTCTGCGGACCCGGGTTCTTGTCCTCACTGCCCGACGGTCGGCGTGAAGGCGGACGACGTACCCTGTCCGGCGCAGGGATGAGGAATTGCGACTTGGGCAACTCAAAAGAGCTGGTTGTCGTTGATCCCTTTGCACCCTTAGCTCTGGGTTGGAACACGATACCAGCGGGCTGGCCATCTGGACTCGAGATAACAAGGCCAGAAGCAGGAGATACGCCGAGTTTCACAGAGCCGTCGGGGAAGTACTCCGCCGTTTCTGATATGGCAAGCGGGGACGGTGGGTGCAAAGCGTGAGGCTCGCAGGTCCCGTCCCTCGGAGACTTTGTGGAACGTTCAGAAGTCGTCCGAGGAGAATAAAGAGGTCGCGATGGAGGAGACTTGGGTGTAGGTTGCCCAGAGCTGAGTAATGGGATCCCTGGGGTCGTCGGCGAAGTTGCGATAGGGGAGAAGAGGGGATCAACAGCGGGTTTTGTGGTCGCGGTGTGCAAGGCAGTCAGGAATCGACGCGGACCAGCAGGCTTCGGGATGATCATGATATCCAAAGGCGACCTGAGGAACGCCTCCGAAGAGAATGCGAGTTCAGTTTGAACAATATCCTTGACAACCTTGTAGTTTGTCAGGCTCGTGAAATGCACGATAACGTGTGCTGTTGGCGAAACCGCGGGAGATCCATACCCCAAAGCTCTGGCAATCTGAGGAGAGGACTTTGGTCGATGATGAGCAGCCAACGACGGTCGCTTGCCTCGTGTGGCGATCGGTACTGGTTGCAGCTCAGCACGATCCTTGTGTATCCTCTCTCGGAGAACCGAAACGTCATCGTCAATGAAAACGAAAGTCGGACCGGTACGCGAAGTCCCATTGACCACTGTTCCAGAATTGTCGTGTGAAGGGTTGTCTGCAGGGTTCCATTGGCGTGGCTTGGAAGGTGGTGACGTTGCGCCCGGACTGGTTTCGGTAGACGAAACTTTCTCATCGACTCCCTGAGCTTCATCCACCTCGGATTCGGACGACAGATGACTGACATCCATGCCCCAGGTCGTGAGATAACTCGTCAGGTGATGAGCGAACGCGCTACTCTCCTTTGCGTACAAGGTCGCCTTCTTCCCTCGAAGCGTCTCCGAGAACTGTACCAACTCCTCCAAACTCGGCTCTTTCGTAACCCGAGCCCCAGGCAGGAGTGGTGAGCTGAACTCTGGCACAGGCACGGTTCTAGCACTAATGGCGGCAGCCGATCCACGCTCCAAGAGGAATGCTAGCTCGCACGCGCGGCCAGGCAATGGCTGTCGAACGGGAAGGTCACAGAGCAGAGAAGCAGCTGTGCGCGAACACAGTCTCTGCAACAAAAGTGACCCAACATTAGGTCTGGGTCGGATGTCGGTATCAGTCGGGGTGGACACATCGCTGCTTGTTTCTGATGGGATGTAGTAGTGGTTGATCTCGAACGTGCAACGGAAGTAGCCATCATCGCTACCCTGACGGCGCGCGCTCTCAGTCTCCGTAGGGGACTCTGACAAATCATCGGAAAGTGATCTGATGGACAATCCAACGTCGATCGCGTCACCTTCTCGGGCGGTATGTAGGACTTGGCGAATGACCTTTAGGATTGTCAGACAACGACCCATATTCCATTCTCTCTCTGAAGGCTTTACTTACATGTGTCAACGTATTGGAAACCCCGAACTCTTCGCCGCGCACGGCGACGTGTCTCAACCCATTGTCCACGTGGAAGATCGCCAAGTCGACACCTCGCTGCGCCGCGCACCCACTTAATGCATCGCCCACACTTTGCAGTAGTTCTCCAATGTCGAAGTCAGAGGGCGTGAGTTGGGTGTATGGTGGGCGCAATGAAACCGGTGCATCATTTCCGGCCTGCAGGGAAGTGCATCCAGGCGGTGAATACAACGCTGCCATGTTGGCGGACATAAAATTAAGATTCTTCATCGTGGTGAGCATGGCGGATACGGAGGACGTTGGGACCGACAGTGAGCAGGCGGCATACTGTTCCCTCACAGGGTCCAGCATCTGGGCAGGTGATATCTGGAGGAGTGTCTGGACAACCATTTCCACGGAATCAGCCAACTCTAATGAAACCTCGTGGAAATGTGAGCCGTGAGATGGGAATGGGTCTGGGATACTCTGGACACCTGTCGAAAGCGGAAGGAATGTGGCCCTACGTGGATTGTGAAGATGCTCTAGCTGGGAGGGTAATGGCGCTGAGAATGTGCGCAATAACCGAGGAGTGTCCGAGTTGCCGTCATTGGTATGTGTGACGAACTGCTGCTGGAAGGTCCTGCGGTGGTTGAGTGAGGTATCATACTCGTCGGAGAGCTCTGCCTGGGAGAGCTTATCGTTGTATGGGAGCTCTCTTTCTGAGAGATCAGACTCTCCTTCGGACGAGCTGGGAACGGTGGATCGATCCACTGGGTGTGCTAGGGGAGACTGGATTGGGGGTGATGGCTCTGCGGGCCAGGTGACGGCGAACTTGTTTTGACCGACTAGTTCTGGTGTTTGTTGAACGTCATCATGGGATAGGATTGACGCAGGATGACGGGGAGCATAGACCTGTTTCGCGCCGGTCATGACAAGTCAAGCGGGGAGAATTATAGTGGCGACAAGCAAGCAAGCCCGTTGCCAGATATGATGGGGAGTATAAGAGAAGGGAAACTGCCTCTCCAGGAGACTCGGAGGGATAAATTTTTGGCGGGAAAGAGGGGAAGGTTCAGACCCTCGATGATCGAGTTGAGCCAAATGAAAGCGTTGTAGACTGCTGTCTCGATGTCACTCATTGTCACATTTGGATCAGACTGCCGTACTCCTCGTGGTCAAATCGCTAATAGAAATCGCTAAATAGAAAACCGACCAAACGTATACTTCATAAAACAGGGTCACTCAAATAGTAGCGTGCTAGTGTAAGATTTCAATAGGTCAACTCTACATCGCCCTCTGCAACCAAATCCATGTCATGATAGCTGACTTTCTTGCCCGCAGCTGCCCGTGGGTCCTCCTTGGCATCCGGCGGCGGAGGTGGGGGTGGTGCGCCTCCCATTCCCTGCCGGCGGCCCCCCTTTCTTCCATTGGCTTCCTGTCCGCCAAGGGGTGCATCCAGTGCCATCACAGGCTTAGCAGGTAGACCAGCAGCTGCAGGTATGGTAATCTCCATCGACTGATCAAAACCTGGTGCAAACCCGCTTATGCGATCACTCAAACGACGAGCTGTCGTCGCCTCGTCCCTCCGCGGAGGAGGCGGGGGCGGGAACGAGCCAGGCGGATATTGAAAAGCGTAAGGGTCCCAATATCCGCCACCCATATAGGGCGGTGGCGGTGGTACATATGCCGCAGGATGTGCCCCATAAAATAGGTTCGGTCGACCGTATTCGGGAATGTATACACTCGGGCCCTGGATGCCATAAGCCTGAGGGGGTGCTTGACTGTTGCCCGTCATGGGAGGTGGGTGTGTGAAGGGTTGAATCCTGTGAGGGTCTAGTGCGAAGTTGTTGAAATACGGGATCTGCCGGTGATCAATACACTCGTCGCGTTTTGATGGAACGCCTTCTTACCTCATCGAGTTGCTTGACAAGTTCGGGGTGCTTATTGGCGATGTGCTTCTCGACAAAGGAGGTGGCCTTGAAGAGCTTCTGGCACGTTTTGCATCTAAATCGACCCTCGTCCTCCTGCTTGATGAAGGGTTCAACCGCCTTTGAGAGTTCCCTTTCAGAGAACAAGGTTAGATCGTCGACAGACCCGAGATAGTGGAGACCCTCACTCATCGTAACTCTTACCCCCGTAGTCACGGGGGTCGACACCGTCTCTATTAATGAGTAGAGCGATCTTTGCATCGAACCATTCCGACCACCGTTCATCTGAAACGAGTGTGCAATGAGTCATAAACTTATAGAACACCGCATGTGCATACCGTTTCTTTTCCAGTCTCGGCTCTCGGCGGGCTTGGTTGCTGCGAGATCGGTCTCTTTCTCCTCTTCCTTCTTCACAGCCTTCTCGATCTCAGCTGCTTTGACCTCCTCAAGTAGAGACTTTGATAGAGGCTTCCTCACGTGCTTCAGGCACTTACGCTGTAATTCTTCTAGATGATCGGTAACAACGGCGCAGTAGTAGCACGTGTGGTACGCTGCGCGCAGGTAGGCAATATACAAATCGAGAGAAATTACCGCCTTGAAGAGAGACAGCATGGGAGTCTGTTCTATAACACGTATGAATTTTACTCACCTTCTTCGCTTCCAGAGCCTTCTCATCAACGCCCTGTTCACGCAACTCCCCAATGATTTTCTCAATTCGCCGCTCAACTGCCTCCGATCCAAGTTCCCCAGGTTCTGGATCATCCCCATTGTCAGCGTGCACATTGATCGGGACGTCCTCCTGCTTCACACCGCCATTCGTTTCCATGCCCTCTCCATCTGCAGAAGACACCGATGGTTTGCGCAATGCAACGTGCTCCTCCTCCAAGATTGAGGCCAAGACCTTCACATTCGCGAGGTCTTTTTCGATGCGGTCTGGCTTGCTCGCGACCTCAGGCACATAACGAACACGATTGACGAACGGTTTTGTGATGTGGGACACGTGTAGTTTGAACCCTTCGACCTATAACAATCTATAGATTAAGCATGCTCGAGAACTGGCGTCGAACAACGCGCACCTTCTTGTCCGTTAGCTCACCCATCACGGCGGTCATGTCGGCTTCGTCGCGGAATCTGATCCAGCCCGCACGGTAGAAGTTGCGTTTCTGAAGGGGATCACCAAGCGCTAGATATATGAATCCCGGGATTTGTCGACAAGCCTGTGAAACGTATCAGAGGTTGACCGGACAGCGGCGTCGTGCGTAATACACACCTCCTCAAGCTTGAGGCGGCCAATGTCCGGGGGAATCGTACGGATCATAACTTGATTGCCCTCAGGGGGCACAGATATCTCTTCGCCGCGATTGTTGCGCTTGTTGTCAATGGCAGCTCTCCCATTTTCAACTCGGCTAGTGTCATGTTCACCAACTTCTTCCTCAGCATCCATAGTGAACTGCATATCATCATCCGCGACGTTCTTGACATCCTCTGAGGGAGCCAAGTTCTCGCCCGCATCGCCTGAGGCTGCGGTATTCTTGGGCGGTGCACTCGACTCGGACTCAGGCTCGCTCAGGTCGGGATCAAAATTTCCCAACTCCAAGTCCTGAAGGAAGGTGGGTAGACGACTCTTCCATCCTTCCTGTCTAACGCGACGACGGAGTGTAACAAGCTCCTGTGCAGGATCATACTTCTCCGCAAACCACGGAGACTTCCTGTGATGGTCAAACATCGTTTGCAACTACAATACAAATACGAGAATTCAGTTAAGTCGGTCTCAAAAAGCCATCGTTGGGAAGGGTATCTGAACTGTGATTGGTGTGCCGAGTAAATGGTACGAACCTGAGTAGACATGAACTCCTTCTTGTATTTTTCCCAGCGTGCGCGAATGCCGTTTCGAGGCTTTGAACCGTCACCTGCTTCTTGCTCCGCAGCTTTGTCGGCATTGTCTTCTTCCGTCGCCTGCTGTGGGAAGAAAAACCTAAACCATTCTGCGTACTGTTTCAAGGTAGCAGTATGGTCCATGGTGCGAGGGTCAGGCGGTGTTCGCCGCGATGGTGGTGGAGGCTGAGGCGGATATGGCGGAGGAAACTGTGCCCGGGGAGGTGATCTATAACTGTGCGAACGCGAATGGGCATCTACAGACGAGTGTTAATGGAACATCACAAGACATGTTTGACAAAATACCAAAATCGTCACCATAGCGGGGACGAGGGTCGTAGCGTTCTCTGTCATATGGGGACATGGAGCGGCGACGCTTTCGACCTAAAAACGATGAGCCAAAGAAAATGAACCACGCATTCATGACGTACTGTCGTCGGGCGGTGGGCTGCGACTCCTGCCACGTCTGCCATGCTCGTATACGGCGCGGTCCCTCTCATGGTCAACCCAAGCTCTATCTCTGTCGTAACTGTCCCATGAGCGGTTGTCCGGGAGGTACGAGTCGGGGTAGGGCGGTCGTGGGGGAAACCCCCTGGGCGAGCGGGAGCGGGAGCGTCGTGGAGGAGGATAAGCAGAAGCAGACCAAGACATGACTATATCTTAGGAAGAGAGAGGAACTGAGAGAGGAATCAGAGACTTAGTCCATTGTTTGAGAAGAGAATGGAGACAAGAGGGAGGTGGGGCGGAGAGAGCGCTTGTAGGCATGAAGAGGAGAATAAGACAGACCTCTTCTATCGCGACACTGTTTTGTTTTGAGGCTGCTCGTAGAACCCGACGCAGCGTTGACGAACAATGTGCGCGCGATACAAGAACAGTCCTTCTTCGTCCCTCAACATTTCCCCCCGCTTTCAAGCTCCGATTCAATATACAGCAATACTAGCACAGGGTCTAGAATATGCTCCCTAATACACTATCTAGCTGAGACGTGTCCCTGGTATTCACAGTTTTGGCCCGCTTGGTGTGAGGTTCACCACCCTCGTCGTCAGCCGGTCGTTGAGTTCTCTTGAGCTCAACAGGCCCCTGTCCCTTCTCTTTTCGTTTCTCGTTTCGCTTGTCAAGCACACGAGCGAGCTCGACGTTCCTGAGGTAGTCGCGCTGCTCTGTTTTCGACCGAGCAAGCTCGACGCGCAGTTTAGCCGCATGTACAGCAGCTTCATGAGCTGGATTTCGAGTTTAATTATCAAATAGACACGGAGGGATCATCGCTTACCGATTTGTTCCGTCAACATATTCCATTTGAACTTGGGAAGGTATTTCATCGTCCATATATCGTCTCGCCATCGCGTTCCTTTCTTCCCGCCAATTGGTTGAGCGTTCAGCATCTCGGCGACGGACCTTGCAACCTTTTTATCCTTGAATTCTACCCAGCCCTCGACAAAGTGAGCCTTTTTCGTGGTGGTGTATTTCCGCCTCAGATAAGCGGCCTTTGCATCTGTAAGAAGGGCCTCTTAGCGATACTCACCGAGCACCATCATCACCGTACCTTCTTGTCGTAGATATACCCTTCCGACTTCCCCATATTGAGACATGAGGTGACGAACCTTGGCAGGCTGCATCCCAGGGGGTATGCGTGAGATGTACACCACCCCGGTGCGAGCTTGGGCAGCATTAAAGGCCGCAAGCGCCTCGGGGGTGAGGGGCTTGACGATCTTTTCCGAGGGGCCCGCATATCCTTGAGTATCCATCACATCGGGGTCAATACCACCGCCATCTAGTTCGTCGTCTTCTTGTATCTCATCATCGCGATTGTCATCATCAAGGTCGTTTGGAGATGAAGATATTTTCGACGTTGGTTCGTTGGTGCGTGAGCTCCCAGCCTCATTGTCTGACTGGTGTTGCAAAGACGCCTTCTTCGCCATGCTGTGCAAAGGCAAGTGTAGCGGTTTTCCAGCTCCAAGTTCATCATCCATTTTAGGAATTCCCCTGTCTCTTCGAAGTTGAAAATCATGGGGCATTTCACCCGAGTCTGCATAGTCATTCAGCTTCGTTGCGATCCCTGTGGAAGATATACACTGTTTGACTGGACACCAGGCGATGCGTGTCGAGGTGCCATTCCACTGTGACTCTAGATGGCTCTGGCTAATCAAGATTGACATGGGCTTGGTCCCATCAACCCTAGTTCCATATATGTGATCTGAGGCGTGACTTGCAAGGCGATATTCTAGACCGACGAGAACCAAAGTTCGACGCCGATATTCCAGACGAGCAACTGAGCGGGCTTTGCTTCGCGAAAGTAGTGATTGATAACAAGTTACACTGGTAATACAATAGTAGCCATGAAGAGCACCCATCGTATACAAGGACATCTCTGTTGAAAGAAAAGTTAACTCCAGATTGGCTTCGATGGACCCTAAACGTACCAGTCCTTCTCGTTCAGAAAAGCGTCAAGTTCATCGTCAAGATCTTTCCGCGTCTTATGTGGTCGAGAGTTTCGCCGCCCTCTACCCTTGCCCCGTTCAGAATTATCTTGCTCATATCCATTGTGCGTCCACCGAGAATCGGAGAGCCTGGATGACAACCCATCCCGTGGAGGACGGCGTTTTCCCAACGCCGGGGAGATGCGGTCCTCTAAATTAGAATTGGCGTCTTGCAACGACCTGCGCTCAATAAGTAGCTTCGCCTCACTCAACTCATCAGCGTGCATCTCCGACGGTGGCGGGGAGCAGGAGGCCCGTCTATCCTGCCCAAGATATGCGTCCAGATCATCGTCCAACTTCGACGCGTCCAGCAATGATCGTGTGTCTCGCCTTCGTTTCTGTGGCGCGTCACCATCTTTCCCTGCACCCGTCCCGTACTTCTTGTAGAATGCACTCTCCTTCTTCGCCCCCTTCCTCTTCACATCTTCATTCTTCGCCCATCTCATCTTTATAGCACCCCTCAACCCTTCTCCTTGCCCAAGGCTTTTGCTAATTCTGTCCTCCGGCGGCCAGAGCGTAACAGGAATCGGCTTTGCAGTCACGAAACCTTCTTCGTTGATATCCTCCGCCGGCGATTTTCGCAAATAACGATGTGCGGTGCGTGCCAACGCCTTCGATTCGAAGACCAGGATGCAGCTGTTATCGTTTACCCATTCCAAGCCAATGGGGTGCGTGTCAAAGTGCGTGACGTACGCGAATATGCGCGCGGTGGATAGGTGGGATATTGGGGCACCGGTGAGGAGTAACGCATTGGCTCTCAGCACTGAATCTGAATGGACAATAGTCAGTGAAGATATTCAACAACGTGACATATGCAGGTACCTTCGTCCATGTCAACGTCCTCGTCATCCTCGAGGTCGGAGCGTTTCCGCTGCACGGGGAGAAACCCTGCTGCATCAGACTGCTGTCCTCCGAATGAGTAGTGACATACAAGTCAGCGCACCTTCGCTGTTTTCGATTGGGCAGAGTCGGGGAGCAAGTATACTTTGGCAGCGCTTATACGATCTAGCAACGCTGGTTGAGGTTCGTGGGTTGCTGTGGTAGCTTGTATCTCCGATGCTTGTTGTTCATAGGGAACGGTATCGTCGTATGAGAGTGAGACGGTTTCTTCGAGTGAGACGCCTGCTGGGAGATTTTCCATGGCTGGGGCAATGTTTCTAGAGGAGAGGTGGTTTCGTGTCGAGGAATGGACAACGGATATCTTTACGGTGGTAGGTATCACGTGATCTCATAGGGCCTTGTGTGTGTGTGCTGTACGATCTCTCGACCGTTACTTTCGACTCGCCTGCCGTTCGAGCAGTCCATTTAGCGTCTTTAGAGAGCCATGGCGGCGGCACAGGGTGAAGAGCCCGTCAAGAGCTCAAACAGGAAGCATCGCAAGGACAAACGTGAGCTTTTGCCCAGTCTCTGTTTGTGGCTGTCTGAACCCAGTTCCAACAGCATGGGACACCGACGACATTGACCAGTGAGCTTTTGCCATTGAAACTTTCCAATGCAGTGAAAACTGACGAACAGTCCAGCGTGAGCGAAATTTAGCTTTGTTAGATCAAGCTACGTTGCTGACACTACAAATAGTGGAAGATCGATCCTTTCACGGCAGCAGATAACAAAGCGGGCGTTTTCACCGAAGAATCGTCATTCGCGACACTCTTTCCAAAGTATAGGGAAAAGTATTTGAGGGAAGTGTGGAGTGCGGTTTCTCGGACGCTGGACACACATGTGAGTCTCGGAATATGTTAGAGCCAGGTTCTATCTGAACGGAGAATAGGGTATCGCCTGCACGCTCGACCTGGTGCACGGATCTATGTCCGTGCGCACGACGCGTAAAACATACGACCCTTATGTCGTGCTAAAAGCTCGTGACATGATCAAGCTCCTAGCTCGAGGCGTTGCAGTGAACCAAGCCGCAAAAGTCCTTCAAGATGATATTGCTTGCGACATTATCAAAATCGGAGGCCTTGTGCGGAATAAAGAACGCTTCGTGAAGAGGAGACAACGTATGATTGGTCCTGACGGCAGTACCCTCAAGGTAATACCCTGGTACGATCGTGTCCGTCATGCTGTTGACAGAAACGCACCAGGCGATCGAACTTTTAACGCAATGTTATGTCTTGGTCCAAGGTAGTACCGTCAGTGTCATGGGTCCCCATAAATCGTTGAAGGAAGTCCGACGTATCGTTCTCGATTGCATGAAGAACGTACATCCAATATACCGAATAAAGGTCAGTTTCTGTCTCCAAAGATCTTGGCCGTCATTAAACGTTTGTTTAGGAGCTCATGATACGACGAGAATTGGCCAAAGACCCTAAGCTGGTGAATGAATCATGGGACCGTTTCCTGCCTCAGTTCCGCAAGCAGCATCTCAAAACCTCTGAGAAAACTGCACGGAAGAATGAAAAAATTACGGCGAAAGATGCAGCTCGTAAAGAAGCTGGACTTGAGCCATTATCCGCCAAGAAAGATAAAGCGAAGAAAGTTTACACACCGTTCCCACCACCCCAGCAACCTCGCAAGGTATGGAGCATCATGTTGATTTTTGGGAATGATTACTCAACGCTGTCGATTATAGATTGACCTTCAACTCGAGTCCGGAGAGTACTTCCTTAAGCCTCACGAGAAACAAGCACGTGAGGACCAACAACGAAAACAAAAAGTGAGAACCCAATGCTACTGCAGGACGTCCACTTAACACGAGCCAAACTTAGCAAGCAGAAGCGACATCCAAGCGCCATGCTGAACGTGCTGGGGCGTTTATTGCACCTGCCGAGGATGCAGCACCGACAGTGGAGGAGAAACGGAAGAAGCGTAAACATGTAGACACAGAGGGCGGCGCTGATATTCCGGAAAAGTCGAAGAAGAAAAAGAAGGCCAAGGTTCGGTTTTCCGAAGAAACCTGATGTGGTTTCCAGTGGTTTCATGGATTGATTACATTTCCTGTATTCGCTGTAACGAGTCAGCCAGCCAACTTGTTGACCAAAAATGGACTGACAATACACCCACATTGCTTATGTTAGCACAAGGGAAAGCGGCACGAGGGCCAAGGAGGGTTTATTCATGATGCAGATACCTGGCCACATGCATCTTGTTATCGAACCTTTACCATGGCCCCAGTAGATACCCGATGGATGCCCGTAACCGGCCGTCACAAAGTGGACATTGGTACTTCCCTCGGCCGAGCTCTCAAAGCACGCAAGGGTATCGCGCCGCCAAAGCGCGCCGCCAACCTCCCAGATCGTGACTTTTATTCTTTCCGCTGTGCGTCGCTTTTCTCGGGGTGTTGCAAGTAGTTTCAAGGGACTCATTGGCGTCGTTCCTCTAGACAACTTCAAGCCAGAATCTATTGATCCTGATAAACCTGGCTCTATCGAGGTGAAACGTGCCAAGGAGTCTACGAACGTCGCGGTGGAGCGACCGAGTACGCAGGTGTGTCACGTATCCTCTTGCTGACCTCATAGCTTACAACGTCTCGCAGGCAGGAGAAAGCCATCTATTCAAGGGAACGGAACAGCCTGTCAAGGAATATGACTGTGTGTTGATATACGATGAGGACCTTGGTGTTCGTATTCCTCCCCATGGGCGTGCAATTGGTCTCACTAGTGTGGCGTCACAGACATTTACCCTGGAGAAAATTGATTCGTTCATGAACTTCAGCTATGATAAAAAAGTCCAGGGATCCTCTGCCATTCAGCGAGATACAGCGTCTCGTGAGTACCTCCAGCCCACCCACTACCCGCATCGGCATGCTAACGTTTCATAGCCATGTCAAATACGCCGCGGCGTGCCCACGACAATATAGACTTGGAGATGGAACTAGAGAAAGATTTGGTCGGGCTAGAGGATGCGGACGGCGAACCGGACGACGACTTTGAAGACGTCATTGCAACAATCACCTCACAAAAGAAACCTCTGCCCCAAAAGTTCGAGGAGGAAGAAGAAGAGGAAGAAGAAGAAATCCTCCTTGCTGCAGCGGCTACCACCAAAGCACCCCCACCCCCACCTTCCATACCCGCGAAACCCAAACCTCCACGCGCCAAGCCAGAGTCGACACCTAAACCAAAACCAAAACTAAAGGAGCAAGCGAGAGCAAAGATCGAGCCGCAATCCCGGGCTATCGTCGATTCCGCATTCGAGGAGGTCCTCGACTTTGACCTGGGAGCTACCAATCGTCAAGCTAAACGCCGAAAAACGTCAACGGACGTGCAGAAACCTGCTCCCACTAAATTGGCACTTCCAGATGCATCGACCTCTGTTGTCCTACCATCTTCGCGAGTGCTACCTCCTGCAAAAGATGATTCCGACTCTGAAGATGGTTGGGACGAAATTGTTGGCGGCGATCCTCCAGCGGACAACGATGCAGAAGAGATTGACCTCGATGCATTCGAACTAGAGATGGCAGAACAGTTGGAGGGGTCAGACGATGATATTCTACAAGCTGCGATGACATCCGAGCCGTCCGCAGTGCCCACCTCGGGCAGGCCAATGTCTTTGAACCAATTTGCGGGTGGTGGTCAGCTAAGTCCAGACGAAGACAGCACATCTTCAAGCGATGATAGCGATGAGGATTAACTGTCTAACTTGTTACACTAGTTTTGTTGCAAGCCTAGTTTAGATTCCGCATGACACTCCAGTACGTGCTGTAAATTCTGACCATAAACCCGAGCAAGGAAATATGTATATAATAATATATCAACAACGAACTCTCAGTGCGCGGCAGATGGCGAAGCCTGTAAACTGGCCAGGATTGCGCTAGCTTGTGCAGGAGTGATCATCGTGGTGACAGGACCCTGGGGGAGCACAGCAGGCCGGGGAGCACTTGTCGGAGCCCCAGAAGTCTGAGAAGCCGAAGTGGTTGCTGTAATACAGATGGGTAGAGCTGACGACAACGAGAAACTGCTTCACATACCTGTCACCGATGGGAGGCTGTTGGTCATAGCGGACGTAGTCGATGGCATCGTTCCATTGGTAGCATTGAGACCGGGCCGGACCAAGTTGCCGAGGAGGTCAGGCTGGTCGACAAAAATCAACGCTGGACCAGCAACGATGACGGAAGAGTTGGTCGTTGCATTCATAGACCCCATAGCCTTTTGGTCATCAGTGATCCACACATACATAGGACCGGTGACATTTGCGGGAACTGTGCAGCATTCGAGCGGCTGGACAGTCGCGTTCGCGCCTCCTGCAACGATCTTGCATGACAATTGCTGTGAACGAATCCGTTGATCTTCGGAATCGGAGTTAGGACGACGGTAGGGCTCACGTTCTGTGGAATAGTTCCGTTCAGGGCGGGAGAAGTGAAATTGAGCTTCGTCCCAGCTTGCAAGGGACCGGTGTTTGTAACGGTCAGTGGGGGGGTTGCTAGACATGCGTGTAAGCCTGAGAGCGCAACACAGAAATTCAATCAGCGTACCTGAGAATCCCAACTTACAACCAGACACGAAACTGCCTGCGATTGCAAGGACGTCTGCTGGGGTGAGTGCAACGTCGAATGCTTGAGGAATGCTTGTTGCATCGTTCAAAAGGTTGAGAATCGTTTGGTGACGAGCCTCGACCGTCAAGATACTACCAGCAGCAGTGACGAGTATGGGATCCTTGATCGCTGTTAGCGCACCAAGGTAAGCGCTGACGCCAACGTTTTCGATAGCACGGGCAGTGGCAATCATCGTCTCAACATTCGTCAGGGCAGACGTAAAGTTGAAGGTGCAATTAGAAATGACCTGACCACCAAGTGCATGGATAGCAGACTGAGAAGAGGAAAACAGAGGCGTTGTTGAGCTATCCGAAGCTGTTTCATCGATCATGCAAGACGTGCCTCTAAAGTGACCGCATGGGTACTCTCGTCGTTTGCAATCGTTGTGATCTGTTGAATCGGGACTTGCGCAGAGGCAAAGCCTGCCTCCATAAAGTTGGAAGCGTTGAACTTCTGAAGGCCCTGTGTATAGAATGCAGACTCCAGCTGCTCTAGAACGTTAGCGAAAGCTGTGATAATGCAATCAGTCGCTCATTACTGAGGCTACACCCTTCGAGACGCACCCAATACTTGGATATCTTTAGCAGTAGCATTGCGCTTCACGGGGAGTGCAAGAACCACAGCGACCCAAAAGAAGACCAGAAATAGCATCAAAGGATAGCTTCCAGAGCGTGAACGAATGTACAAAATTAGATGGAATGGAAGGTTGCTCCAGGCAAACCAACAAGATCTACGTGCGGGGTCAAGACTTCGTGCATGGAGATGAAATGACGAGATCTTACTGCGACGAACGGTATATCTGCCTTCAAGACAGCAAGAGGGGGAACCAGGTCGTGGCAGAACGGAGGCTTTTAAGCTGCGGTAGGCAGTGTCGGACCCAAAAAGGCATCGTCTGGGGAACTGTGCTACATACCAGGAAGATCGGACACGCAGCGAAAACACGATTCTTGGGTAGCAACCGGATTGTATTACACACAAACAACCTGACCTAATAGGTCGAATATGAAATCTGATACGGATAGCGAAATGCGCAGGACTGCTTAGATCTCCTCGAGGGCCAACCACCTGGATACCAAAGTGAACGATTCCTCAGGCTTGTCATGAGGGACTTGAGTCTGTTGTCAGACAGAACAAAAGACGTGGGTGAAATTACTCATCATATGTCCGGCTCCGTACACACTAGCGAACGTCAGCTTGCCGCTGGATTTTGTCTGTCCAGCAGCCTTTCCGTTCACCAACCACGACCTCCACTCTTGCTGCCTGTACACTTTGTTGCCGGTCCAGTCGAGTTTGTCGACCCAAAGTTTGTTAGCCACCCAGTTGCATTGCCAATCATATGTCCCCGCATATATTAAAACTCGGACGCCACGCTCGAGGAGAGCAGCGACATAATCTTGGGTGTGGTGCGACCATTTGTCCAAGTGCGAAACAAAATTGCGGCTAACCGCGTCGGAACACATGGAATAATTCCCGGGGCTTTCGGCACCAAGCATTGCGCGTGTCTCCGGAAGATCGAGGAAATCTTCTATGGCTGCATCTTCGGGGTAGCAAGAGTCTTGAGTTTCGCAGACCTACGATAGAGCGAGCACACAATTAGAATACTCGGGGATGAGCAAGGAGATACAATACCATCGACACATCATAAACATTCCGTCCTGGAAGAAAATGTATGTCTGCATGTTTTACGAGATGAGGGAAACCTACCACTATCCCAGTAAGGCCCTCTGATATGTTGATCGCAGAAGTCTACGGTTGCCGCACATCCGATATGATCGAAGTGATCAACGCAATACTTCTGTATCGCCGCCTGACATCTTGGCAACTGCGACAATAGATGATGAAATGCAGGGCGAGAGGAAACGTCCACCTACCGCTGCCTTGATTTGGATGCAATTGTCGATAGTTTGGAAGGGAACTTCCAAAGCAGATGTGCTGCACTGGATATCATAAAGACCTTCGTATAACCTGCAGATATTCCTATTTCAGCAACGGCCATCAAGGCAGACCTAGCTAGTTACGTTGACACATCTGTGATGCCATTGCCAATGAGGATGCTTTGAAGATTGATGACTGGGCGTCCTTCAGCCTTGGCGATCACATTTTGGTCGTATATTTCGCTGGCAAACACGGGGAGGTAACGGCCCTAATCGAAAAGCATGCTCTTCCATTGATACGTGCAACGTGGAGGTCGACTTACTGCATATGACTCCCCAGACAAATGGAACTTCCTCCCAGAGAACTGCTTAAAAGTTTCGAAGAAGATTGTCGTAAACGCATAAATATTACGGGCGGCGTCTTCAGTGGTCTCGACTGTCTCGCCAAAGTCGGCGTAAGAGTACCCAACCCCAACGCTGCGTGCATCATGAATAATGTTCTCTCAAGAACGAACTGTGGAAGTGCTCACGGCTGATCAAGGAAGAATATATTGGCTTCGTTGTTCCACGAATAAGGGTTCCATGTAGTGCCATTGTCCGAGGCACCTTTGATGTCAATGCGACAGGGTCCTGATCACATGCACGGATCAAAGAGACGAGCTCGTCCCATAGAAAAAATCAGTACCTAGCTCAAACAAAAGGCCGACGGAAGAGCTGCATCCCGGTCCTAGGATTACTGAGTAAAATGCAGAGATAGAGCGACAAGAGTGCTAACCTCCGTTAATCCACATCATGACATCGTCTGGAAAGCTTTGGTGATTACCACTCGTCCATGTGGCACAGGATGCGAGACTTACCCTCAGCTGGGTTTCTTCTACTCTCGAAGAAGGAGAAGAACAAGTGCTTGGCACCCTTATCTATGTCCAAGTAACCTGTATAAACACTATTCAAAGTTAGTAATTACAGAAGGCAGACGGTCGGCATAAACCAACGAGACAGTTGAGTCGCAGAAGCTTGACTTCTTGATGCGGACCGAGTGATCGGGGAAGCGAGGATGCGAAAGAGCCGTGAAGTACTCTTCAGACTGAACTGCAGAGAGATTCAGTGGGGTCAGTGTGAGTGGGGCGGCATTATGGGTAACCAAGGGGCTCTGGTATACTGCCCGTGCGCCACCCCCAAGCAGCGCGAGTGGTATCAATGTGCTGAGCAACATGTTCAACTACTAGTAGATGATCTCCCCGTTCGGAACTCATTCAAGCCATACTCCGTATTTCCTTTTTCGGTATGTGGTTACCACGGTCGAAAAATCTTTCAAGTCAAGATATTCGCATTTGATTCGCATTGGGTCAACGTTGGGTCGATATCTTGGTGCTCGGTTTCAACATATCTCAAAATGCTCGTCCTATACGAGACAGCGATGGGCTACTGCCTCTTCAAGCTGAGCGATTCAGCAAAACTCGACTCCGCAGATCTTTACAAGGAGTTCGAGACACCAGAGAGAGCAAATAAACTGTGCGTTGATCTTGCATCCAACTTTGCCTGGAAACTATTATAACATGCGGGAAATACCCTCACAGCCTAAAGTTGAAGGCTCTGCATCGCTTTACTTCGACGGCGACTGCCGTTGAAGATCTTACATCTGTTCAGGAGGGAAAACTAGGCAAAGGTTTGAAGAAATTCTTGTCGGAAGAGGTCGTAGAGAAAGGCAAGGGGAAGGAGTCTTTGGTGGTCATAGATCCTCACTTGGGTGTGTGGTGGAAATGTCGTGTTCTTCCT
Source organism: Chalciporus piperatus (assembly GCA_038093975.1). NCBI lineage: Eukaryota > Fungi > Basidiomycota > Agaricomycetes > Boletales > Boletaceae > Chalciporus > Chalciporus piperatus. Next base: position 156,573 of record JBBPTG010000013.1, read on the forward strand.
CGACTCATATCTCTCCTAGCCCATTCCATCTCCAAAAAGTTGGGCATCAAAGTCTCCACGCTAGCCCCTGAGGACCACAGCGACCTGTGGAGAGGGATTCGAGGACAAATAGCAGCCTTGATGGATGGCCTTGACCCAAAAGATCTTGCCACCATGAGTTTAGGTTTGAGTCACTCGCTATCCCGGTAGGTTTCACCTTCGTGTCGGGTTCCTCGTGGTATTAACTCGCCCACTAGGTTCAAACTCAAGTTTTCCCCGAATAAGGTCGATACCATGATAGTGCAAGCTATTGCCCTCCTTGACGATCTCGACAAAGAAATAAATATTTATGCCATGCGTGTCAAGGTAGGTTGACATAGCGCCGACTTTTTCACTCACCCATTGACCTGCGTGAAGGAATGGTACGGTTGGCATTTCCCAGAAATGGCCAAGATCATTTCGGATAACCTCGCATATGCGAAGGTCATTCGCCTTATGGGTTTCCGCACCAACGCAGCGACCACGTCGTTCGACACCCTTTTGCCAGAAGACCTCGAGGCTGTCCTCAAAGCTGCTGCTGAGATTTCAATGGGTACCGAGATCTCCGACAGCGATATATCACACATACACGCCCTCTGTGACCAAGTAATCTCAATCTCCGCGTATCGCGCCCAGTTGGCAGAATACCTCCGGAATCGTATGAATGCTGTTGCTCCAAATCTCACAGCTCTTGTTGGCGATCTCGTTGGTGCAAGGCTAATATCCCATGCCGGGAGCCTTTTGAGCTTGGCGAAGCATCCAGCTTCGACTGTTCAGATTCTTGGTGCTGAAAAAGCGCTCTTCCGTGCACTAAAAACCAAACATGATACCCCAAAATACGGTCTCATTTACCATGTACGTTGCAATCCTCTTTCCGTTCTAAATCGGCATAACTGTTGAATTCAAAGGCATCGCTAATCGGCCAAGCGCCTCCAAAGCTCAAGGGAAAGGTAAGTCGTACACTCGAGACGCACATTCCATACTAACGAGTCTCAGATGGCTCGTATGGTAGCCACAAAAGCCGCACTCTCGATTCGTGTTGACGCTCTCACCGATGCTGACGGAAAGTCTGAGGATCAAGCCCCTTCCATTGGTCTCGAGAACCGTGCAAAATTGGAGTCCCGACTGCGCGCATTGGAATACCAAAACGACGCGTCCGGCGTTCGACGATATGCGGATGATGGGAAGAAGCAACAAAAGTTCTCGATGACGGGCGACACGAAGACATATAACACAGCTGCGGATGCTGTCGACCTTGTTCCTACGCAACGTGAGCCGCTGGAGACGGCTGTTCAAGCGGTATTGGATGTGAAGGCGGAGAAGAAGAAGGCGAAGGAGGAGCGGAGAGCAAAGCGGAGGACCGAGAAAGAAAAGGAGGGTGGTGACTCGGACGCGGACAAGATGGACGTTGACGAGGAGGCCACGAAGGAAAGCAAGAAGGAGAGCAAGCGGAAGCGGCGAGAAAGCGGGGCACACGGCGAGGATGAAACCAAGGTTGGTCTTCGTGTGATACCTTTCGTTTTTATCGTTGATTGTTTGTGCAGGCCGACGGCGAGACTGAAGCCGAGAGGAAAGCAAGAAAGGAGAAGAAAAAGGCTTTGAAAGCAGAAAAATCCCAGGCAGCCAATGGGGACTCACCCAAGAAGAAAAAGAAGAAAAGCGAGGCTTAGTTGATTGGTGGGATTTGCTATATCTGCATGTCAATCTTGGCCAGATCACTTTGTTGAATACATCATACGCTGGCACACTTGCATCCAATCCCCTGGCATTCAAGTGGGATGAGTGTTCGTGGCTGGCAATAATAGCATACGCTGTGTACTTGTTGAACGGAAGTTATATTCAATGACCCTGAATGTCGTACTACGACTCGCAACTCCTCTTGAGAAAGCCGAGTAACTCCCTTGAATTCCCTTGAATTCCTACCCTCAGTCTGTGATCGCCCCAGGCAAAACATGTCTTCTCGACCGGTCATCATTGTCACGGGCGCCAACAGGTACGGTCGCTTTTTCTCTCGTGTCGTGTGACGGATGAACTCAGTTCTGTTCCAGTGGTGTCGGTTTTGGGATCTGCCATCGTCTACTAATTCAACTCTCAAAAAACTCGGATCCCGCGTCAAACGAACTTGAACTGGAATGTGATGGCCTCACCCTAATTCTAGCCTGCAGAAGCAAACAACGTGCAGAAGCTGCTAGGAACAAGCTCTACAACCTCGCAGACGAGCAAGTTCGCCATTGCAAAGAGTCACCCAACTACGACGGTCGCGCCGAGATATTTCGAAAGAACTTGCACATAGCCATACACCTGATCGACTTGGCCGACATACCGAGCGTGTTTCATTTTGCGGATGAGGTGGCTCAGACGTACGTCCCCTTCCAGTTCGGCTCAACTTCGCACCCACAAATGCGTCTTAGGTATCCCTATGTCTCCCATCTCATTTGCAACGCTGGAGTAGCCTGCTTCGCGCGACTCGATTGGCCTAGGGTTTTCTGGCAGATGACGACAGACTTTGTGATGTCGGTCACAAAGCCGCGATTCTACATCCAAAGCGTTGGTGACACGAGCTCGGACGGACTAGGATGGGTATGGCAATGCAATGTCTTCGGACACTATACTTTAGTGCGTCTGCCTGTCCTCCACAATCGACCGCGGTCATACTGAACTCCCCGCGTAGTTCCGAGCTTTGGAACCCGTGATGGCGAAGTGCACGCCATCCACTGGTCCTCGCGTATTGTGGATTTCGTCCCATGAAGCCAGTCCCCAATTCTACGACCCTAAAGATTGGCAACTGGTGAAATCGGCACATTCATACGAATGTTCCAAGTACCAGATGAACATGGTTTCCCTACAACTGGATAGACGCGCCATGCGCGACCGTGTCGATGGCAAGCCCGTTATTAGGCATTTCACTGCCTTACCGGGCGTGGCCGGCACGAATATCGCGAGCGTGCTTCTTGGGACGTTTTCGTCGTGGTGTATGTTCATGACATTCTACCTCGTAAGAAATGTCTAGTGTCTGTGATAGCCTGTCGCGCTAACTGGATATTTTTAGGCACGATGGCTGGGCTCGCCTTACCATCCCATTTCTAGCTTCAAGGCAGCCATATCCTCGGTCTATCTAGCGTTTGTTTCCCTTGCGTCCATACCTGATGCCGTCGCAACCTCGACGAACCCAAATGAACCCGTCGAAGTAAGTACGCTCTTCGTCTCGGAGGCGGACCGGTGGGGGCGGGAACGTGTCGGGACGATGAAACTAGTCCAAACGAGGGCGGAGGAAGCGCAAACCGAGGAGCTATTGGCGAACTGCGACCGCCTGCTGCAGACTTTCTGCGATGTGCATGGAAGAAAGTCGTCCTCTGGATAGAGCGAGCAACGTAGCTTGGGGGTTTACATGACCCATTGGACATTCTTGATTTTCTCCTATAATCTTGGGCCTAGACTACATAGATCTAATGACAAGTCATGATACACGTCTTGAGGATATACCACGAAACTTGATATCTAAACTACATGAGTGAAAGAAACCTTGCGCTTGTTATTGTGTTTGGATTTCAACCGAAACAGCTGGGAGGGGAGAGCGAAACAAAGGAATAGTCCGTAAATTATCAGGTGCGGGACCCATCGCTTCCAACTTTTTCCTGGCTCTATCTGTCTGTAAAGTGTATCGGTACACTATGCGAGGAACGGAGAGGCAAGGCTTACTGTTACTGAATTTCCCATACCACGCTCTAAGCCCTCTAATAATGTGCATGCCTTACACAGATCATTGCTTGACATGTAACCACATCGTTTGCATGTTTCTGCAAGACTCGTAGTCAGCTATCTCTGGATTAGCCTCACGATGTCGCAGACTTACGCTGAGGCTTTTGTGTTGCTTTTACATCCTCCCTCACTTCAAACGCTTCACCTGAATGGATTATGTCAATAATTGCGCTGGGACGAGCAGCTTCCAAGTCCTTGAGGAAGGATCGGGCATGTCCCCGATATGCGTCCGGCGAATAAATGCATTCTGTCGAGAAATAGTCGAGTTTCTTGAAGTATGCGTACCTTTGAGAAAGAAAGATGAGCGTGTAGTTATTTTGGTGGTATAGACGACCAACATGACAATTTCCTTTTCATATGCATACTTGAAAGGCTTGGACCTCTTGATAGTATCCTCTCCTTGCGTGCATATCAGCGTGCATCGACCAAGGCGCGCAATATCGCCACGCATTACTGCAACGAACCATGAGTTATGGAATTGCCAGAAACCAAATACACATACTATTCATCAAAACCGTTTCTGCGATATCGTCGGCGTTGTGGCCGGTTACGATGTGATCGACGTTTAGTGAAGAGGCCCCTCTGTCGAGAGCCTGCCGTCGGAATACACCACAGAATGTACAGTTATTCTTCTTGCCTATCTCAGAAACAATTGCGTCCATAGTCCAGCCGTACAGTTCTTCGTAGGAGAGAATTTTGAGGGGCATGTCATATTGTTGCTGATTTCGCTTCACAGTCTGTTTCAAACGATGTTAGCGTCTCAAGGGGGGAAAAGCATGTCAAAGAGCGGACCTCCAGGGAATCATCTCTATAACCTGTTATTCCTTCGTCTATTGAGAGCAAGTATAATTCCAGACCATAATTATATCGGTCATTCAACGTCTTCATGACATACGCGAGCACAGTGGAGTCTATAAAGCCGGGATGTCAGCTTCCATATCAACCCCTCATGAAACTGTTCATACCTTTCCCCCCAGATGCACCGATGGCAACTCGGTTGCCGGGCTTGAACAACTTTGCATCGGTAATGGTATGATGAACTTCTGTTTCAAAAACGAAAAAGAAACATTCTTTGCAGATTTGTTGACCTGTCTTGGGTCTCTTCAGGATTGCTTTAGCTTTCTGGCATAGAGCGCAGGAAGATGGGGCCATGTATGCCTCTTGAGTGCTGGCAGCTTTGGTTGTGGAAGTGATTAGATGGAGTCGGTTAGCGGTCCTATTCTATGACTTCCTTTTTCGGCGAGCCTATTGCCAGTGTCATGCTCACTTGCATGCTCACCGACTCCCGCTGACATTGACCACCGTCCAAGATGCCTAGAGAGATCCGAAAACGCGGAAAGAAACATAAAAAATCCGAACAAATTGACTCATCCGAGGGTCAGGTCCAAGAACAAAAAGATCACCACGAAAACAACACCGGGGAGCCATCCTGGATTGTATCTACCCGTGCAGTAGAGGAAGCACACCCAGAAGCGCCTTTCGGATATGTTGACCCTGATGTGAAAGCGTACTTCCGCACCGTCAACGAGCAGATCCAAACCTGGCAAGAAGATCAAGCCCAGGCAGAGGAGCGGGAGGATGCCGACCTCGATCCCAACGAAGGTATGTGTTATTCTTGAGACAGTCAGTATACTACAGGTTGACTGGATTAAATGGTAGCAAAACGCATCTTCTTCATGGCTGCATTGAGCGAGATGTCAGGGAAAGAGAAGCAGCTTGCTACAGATCCGGACTGTTCTGTCATCTTGGAGCGAATGGCATATTCAATGGATGATTTCGTACTGAGGGTCTTCATAGACAGATTAAGTGGCTCGTGAGTCTTTCCTCAGCCCTGATCACCTTCGCGAGACAGACGGTCTTATCTGGGACAGGTTCGAATTACTCTTCAGACACAGATTCGCCTCGCATGTTTGCCAAACGCTGCTATCTGTCGCTTCCGACACGATCTCTCGGGAGGTATGGCTATCTTTAACATCTTTCAACACAGTTTTGAAAGTTCCTCGCAGGTCAAAGGCGTATTACCGGTCGTTTCCGATTCTCAAGATATGGGCGAACTTCGAACTCTCACCCGACTAGTACTGGACATTTGTGAGGTGTGTAGAACGGTCTGCTCATGACCCCTCGAGCTTCCAACTCTTTATGTAGGAGATTCGCCCCAGCTTCACCTCTCTCATCATGGATCCATTCGCCTCACATGTGTTACGTTCTTTGCTTCTCTTGCTGTGTCCAACTGTTCTTCCAGAGGAGTCAGCTCAAAAGTCGCTACGATCCAAGAAGAGCATGTCGTGGAAAGCAAAGCAGGGTTCCATGAAATCCGTCTTTTCCAATGAAAAGGGAAAGGAGGCCCCAACTTCGAGAGGCTTGGTACCCATCTCATTTCGTGACGCAGCTGATCAACTTCTGCACATCCTGAGAGACGGACTAGACGCGAACGAAGTTAGGGCATTAGCTGCTAACAGAGTGGCTAGCCCGTTACTGCAGGTCAGTAATATCATACATCATTGACTTCCTGTTCTGAATTGTAGGTAGCTTGTTCTGGAGATAGAGGCAGACCATGATAGGGCATCATCCCCCAATTCCCTCATGGATCGGGTTCTAGTTGGGATAATTACCGCGTACCGTATGCCTTGCTTGTTTCCTTCCTTTGACAGATGGTTAACTGTTCATTGCAGATGAGGACCCCGATGTTTCACTTGAACCATCCGACTACCTTGTTACCTTACTCAGAGACCCAACTTCCTCCCACTTGCTTGAAACATTGGTTTCACGATGCCCGGGACAAGCATTCAACATCCTCTGGTCAACGTATTTCCAGGGCAAGCTTCCTCGGCTCGCGCAGCATCCAATTGCGAACTTTGTCGTTGCCAAAGCCGTCGAACGGCTAGACAGCGACCAACTTGGTGATACCCTCGAACAGCTCAAATTGTCGTGGAGCAAACTAATCAGCAAGTCTAACTTCTCATCATTGGGAGCCTTTACTCATTTATAATTGTTAGAGTCATCGAGGACTGGAGTCCTGCGTGCTTTGATAGACCGGTCATCTTCTCTTGGAAGCCATCAAAAGGACGTTTGTGAGGTCAGCAATCTATGCTCGATCGAAAACCTTTTAAACTAACTGGACTTAGGCTGTATTCGCCGCTGTCGATATTTCGGAACCGGAGGACAGAAATAGCCTTGTTCCATGTATGCTACTTTTGAAGTCATTGGAGGTACGTTTAGTTGTGTATCTTTATACCATACTCTCATTCCTTCATAAGGAGTACCGTGCGATGCCCCCACCAGAAGAATCTCCGTCAGAGATGACCCACAAGAAAAGGCCTGGTCGTGGAGGCGGGGCTGAGAACCCGAGAGAACCAAAAATCCAGGGGGCGCTCATTTTGCAGTCCCTAATGAGGCTCGAGGAGCCCCATTGTTCAATAGTAATTGACAGGTTCGCGCATTGAAAAACGACCGCATCCGGGTAGCTCACCCTTCATCGACAGCATAAGCTCACTATCTATCGAAGACCTCTTGCGAGTAGCCCACAACGCGGCGAGTTCGCGTGTTCTTGACGTGCTTTTCGAGTCGCCGGCTGTGCCGTTTAAAGCCAAACGACGATTCGTCATGTCACTCATCGGACACTACCACACTCTTGTCGACGACCGGATAGGAAGTCGAGTTGGTGATCGTTGTTGGGCTTTTGCAGATCCATACTTGAGAGTATGTCTGGATATTTTCGTGTGACATGGAATCTCACTCGTCCCCCAGGAGAAGATTGCTCGCTCTCTCATCTCATTTGAGCAAAACCTAGCCGCATCTTTCTACGGAAAGTACTTCGCTCGCCACCTCAATTTATATTTGCTACAGCGACGACCAGAGGAGTGGAAAACACTGCAATCGAACGACAAGAACAAGAGCACGAGCACAAAATCGGATCAGCCAAACTCTCATTCTCCCTCCCAGCCACAGCCGTCCGCGCCAACAACTTCGACGTCACCGCAGAAATCCTCAACGAAACGCAGCATTCCTGTGGATGAGATTGATGCCGTGTTCGATGCCGCCTTGGGAAATAAGGTTAAAAAAGCTGCAGTGGGTCAAGTTTCTACCCAACAGGCCAAAAATTCCTCGGATCAGCAGATGCTGGGTGTGCTGGATGCCATTCGTGATGCACCAGGGGGCGAGAGTGCAGGATCGAAAAGGAGAAGGGTTAAATGATCATGTAGTTCTTTCCTTAGGATACTGGCGGCCATGCATCATTCCTTCACTGTTATAGTCGTCCTCGGTGGGTTATTGTTAGCAGAGTTCTCCGTCGACCCATGATGCATACCGACATAGCTCAGTCGGAACTCCGCGAGGCAGGCCTCAGTGTCTGTGACAGTCTATAAACGGTTTACGGTCCCCTGCTCTAATGATCTCATACACCTCAAGTCTCTTCGTCGCGAGCCTCCTTCTCAACTTATTTTTCATCCGTCGTCTCAGATGGAGTGCTACCAGAGTGAGCCAGAGGCCAAAATCTGGCACTAGAGCTCTACTAGGACGCGCTTTACACACAAGGCAGTACTTTTACATTGGCGGAACATACGTGCCCCAAGGTTCCTCTCAGGCTTCAATTCACCATGGGCAAATGTATGTCGAACGGTTGACCCCAGCACGCGTCACTCGCAAGACCCCAATCCTCTTTATCCATGGAAATGGCATGACTGGGACCAACTGGCTAAACACGCCGGATGGGCGCCCTGGATGGTCAGACTACTTCTTGAACCAGGGGTACGAGGTAAAGTAACCTATATTAGACGAGAGGGTCATAATCCCATCGTGGTCTCCATGGTATCTACAGGTCTACATAGTCGACCAGCCCGCCCGTGGCCGTTCTCCCTGGCAATCCAAATTAGATGGCGAAACGAGTACCTTCCCAACCCAAACGATCGAGGCTCGATTCACTGCTACTCCGGAACATAACCTTTGGTCGCAAGCCAGTCTACTTAGACAATGGCCCGGAAGCGGAACCAAAGGAGACTCCGTCTTTGACGCGTTCTACCGATCGACCGTCCCACATCTCACTTCCCCTGTCGAGACTTCCGAACTCATGAAAGCAGCAGGTTCGGAGTTGTTGGACAAAATAGGCGTACGTGGCAGTTTGACCCTGGCCCACATTCGGTCGTTTCAACTGATTTGCTTGTTTCCCCTTGGATTCAGCCCGCCATTGTCGTGACACACTCTCAGTCAGGGATGCTTGGATGGATTTTAGGGGATGCTCGTCCACATTTGGTCAAAGCGATTGTCGCTCTCGAGCCAAACGGACCACCCTTTCAAAACGCCATCTTCATGAGAAACCCCGAGCGTGTCTTTGGGCTGACTGATATCCCACTCACTTTCAGTCCACCTATCTCTTCACCTTCCGATCTTGAACCGGTTGCGGTGTTGGAGGGAGAAAACTGTACTTCTTTTCAGCAAGCTCCACCTCCGCGGCAGCTGGTTCATCTAGCGAAGATTCCAGTCCTCGTTGTCACTGGTGAGGCAGGGTATCATGCGGTCTACGACAACTTCACTGTTCAGTTTCTGAGAGAAGCCGGTGTACATGTCACGCACATCCGGTTGGATGAAATTGGGATACATGGGAATGGTCATATGTTCTTCATGGAACTCAATTCGGACCAAATAGCTTCAGAAGTGGTGGAACCCTGGATCAGGAAGACATCGGATGCTTGAGATCTACCCCTCGTATATCGACGTAGGTGTGTGAGGTATATGGTACATCACTCAGCCCTCCGGTCAGTGCAACATTGTATCAACTATACATTCTAGCATAGTACCACCACACGACGATGTAAAGTTTGAGAACCTTTCCGTTGACGGCATATACTGGATAAATTCGGCTTCAGCATGGATACAGGTAAGCTCGGGAGTACGCGGGTTCAGCGGTGGTCTTCAGGACAACAAATAGACAGGAGAGACGGAAACGGTGAAATGCTGTGATCAAGGGTGGTACAGGAAGCAAACACAGAGAGAGGGGACAATGAAGCGTCACGACATCTCCACATCCAGATCCGGTCTTGCTTCACCTCTTGCTACCGAATTTATTAACTCGCGCCGTACTTCAGGTCCGATTTGGGGGTGAGGATTGACCCGAATAACGTCTAACAGAGCGTCCTTCTGATCTGGTGTCAGATCAGGTGAGTACCTATGGGGGAATAATGAGGTGACTGATACAGTCTCGTTGGCTACTAGATCGCCCACCTTTGACAGAAGGCGAGAAGACTCTGATGCCATAGTACTGGCAGTTTTTCGGTGTCCCCACGTGAGCGGGCTTTGTAAGTATTCGACAACCGGATGAAGTGGAAAACGAGAGCATCGACAACTTTGTATGGTAGTTGATATTTCTTATCAATAAGTACTCGGATAAACAGAGAGTTGGGGCCTGTGGCGAGTTTAATTACCCCACATCATGAAAAAGATATAAGCGCACCGGTGTAGTCCATTTGTGCGATCCGCAACAAAGCCGCAGCTGAATGAAGGACGGGAACCTTCTTTTTGGAAACCACTGATGCTATGATGGCTGCTTCTTTGAGCGTACATCCGCTCTAGAGTGAAATGAAGAAGAGTCTCACAAAAGGTGTGACATTGGAGCTTACCTCCAGCATGGGGAATACAATGCCCTTGAAGAAGGCACCTGGCTTGTACAGTGCACGTTTCAGGCACTCGAAATACTGTACATTAAGCTTTTTGTTGGTTTCAATATCTTCCCTTATTGCGTCCAGCAATACAACAGATAAGAATAGCTGAGCCTGAGGGGGTTTCATGGTGGATACAAAAATCCTCGTGGCTGCTCGGCAGGCATGTGGACTCCAATCTTCGGGTTTTGTGAGTGCTAATATGCGCGCCCATGCTGGGAGAGAAGGGATAATCTTGAAGAATTTCGGTAATGGTCCTGATTTGTATCCCTGGAGAAAGACGGCCAACCTTGGACCCGTCATGTGGGTTATCGATCATATCTGGGACGGACGTACTTTGAATATGATTCGACCAATCTGGGGTCAAGCCCTAGTGCTGGATCAGGGTGTTCCTTGTCTTAGGGCTACGTAAGAAGGGGTGTACAAAGTCGGGAGGAGGAAGGGACGAACCTTGTTGTACTTTCTGGATGACTGTGACATTTCCGGACGTATTATTCTCAAGTTTCGCGAAGATAACGTCAGCGAGCGTACGCCGCTCTCCGGAGTTGGGTGGAAGAAGGGTATCAAGTGCGTGTACATCGGCAGAGTCAAGTTGCTGATTGAAGTGAGGGTTCTGATCGATCCGACATGGTCAGCGACTCACGAACATGGCCTCGGCGTCGCCACTATCGCTCAATTCGTCAACCTCATCGTCGTCGCTCTGGTCTGACAGATCGTCTGCGGTGCGCATTCGAGGCTGCTTGCGTGAGTCGTCCTCATCCTCGTCCTCGTCCTGATCGTCTGGCATTCCCAGTTCTTCTTGTTGATCACGAGCAAGCTCGAAGATTTTGCGGGAGGTTTTTGGATCGAGGATGACCTAGGAAGATATTGAGTATCATCGTACGTGATATGTAGAGGGAATGCTACCTCATCATTATCATCCGGTTTTTGTGACTTTTTTCGTTTCCCAGGTTGTGATATACGACCATACTTTGCCTGCAGCTCGTCCTCGTCGAGCTGTGTGAGGAGGGGATCGCGTCGCTGCTTTTGAGGTTTTTGAGCTCGAGGCATGGTGAATGCGTGATTGAATGTATATGTCGTAAATTTCTACTAGATCTGGTTATGCCGCTATGCCTGCACTTACGCCTTGACGTGTTTTTGACATGCTTCATCAACGTTTCATCCACATTCGGGCCTGCTTGCCCTCACTAACACCCTTGTAACACCCTATAACCATCCTATCCACTTTTCTCTTTTCTTTTCCTCTCCATTGACCTTACTTCCATACAGATGGGCATCACTCTGGACAAGAACGGTGAAGAAATAACGACTGTAGGGTTCGAGCGCTTCGGCTTCGATAGCCAGGTCCCCATCGACCTCCTGCGCTCACTCTATCTCCGCCCCCACTATGTAGTGACCGCGCCTGAGTCTCAAGTCGATGCGCTCAACGCGAAAGCCGAGCAAGACCACTCGCAACTCACCCAACGTCCTAACGCATGTCAGTCAAAGTCCATCTATCATCCAGACACCCAGTCCATCTCCTACACGACCCTTTCTTGGTTCCCTCCTGTCAAATTGCTACCACCATCCGCACGCAAACGTGTCCTTATCACAGGAGGCGCCGGTTTCGTCGGCTCACATCTCGTCGATCGTCTCATGCTCTTGGGACACGACGTCACCGTTCTGGATAACTTCTTCACCGGCTCAAAGTCCACAGTCAGCCATTGGGTCGGTCACCCCAATTTCGAACTCGTCCGTCATGACATAGTGGAGCCTTTTATGATCGAGTGTGATCGTCAGTCCCCCGTGCCAATACCCCTGTGAGACACGCGCTAACGCTAACTCGCTTCAGAGATTTATCACCTTGCTTGCCCCGCCTCCCCCCCTCACTATCAATTTGATTCAATCAAGACATTGAAGACATCTTTCATGGGGACACTCAACATGCTCGGGCTAGCCAAACGGACAAAGGCCAAATTCTTGATAACCAGTACTTCTGGTCAGCGCTTTGTCCCCAACTCTCATTTTCGTTGCTGAATACCTTGTAGAGGTGTATGGTGACCCTGAGGTACATCCTCAGCCCGAGGAGTAGTAAGTATTTATTGCCCGCATGCCACAAGTTACCTGACGTGTTCTTGAGCTGGGGTCATGTCAACCCTATCGGACCTCGTGCCTGTTACGATGAGGGAAAGCGCGTCGCCGAGACTCTGACGTACGGTTTCCAGCAACAAGAAGCTGTAGACGTCCGCGTGGCGCGCATCTTCAACACATACGGTGAGTAATATCGCATCTTGACGCGTCCTTTTGTGACTCATTTTTTTCATTCTAGGGCCTCGCAGTTCGTACTGTCTCAATGCTCAAGTTGCCTATGCTCACGCATGTCCTTCTAGTGAATCCCCAGGATGGCCGCGTGGTTTCCAACTTCATCGTACAAGCTCTGCGTGGCGAAGACATGACTGTCTACGGCGATGGCAAGCAGACACGATCCTTTCAATATATCCATGACCTAGTGGATGGCCTCATTGCGTTGATGAACTCGGATGAGACGCGGCCTGTCAACATCGGAAACGGCGATGAATTCACTATCGGAGAGTTCGCGGAGCTGGTTCGGGAGATCGTCGAGAAGGTGCAGCAAGAGGATGGCACCACACCACCCCGACGGGTGGAAATTGTTTACAAACCGATACCCATAGATGATCCCCAGAAGAGACGTCCCGATACCACGCGAGCCAAGGAATGCTTGAACTGGCAGCCACGTTGGACCGTTCGAATGGGGTTGGAGGAGATGGTAAGGTACTACAAGAACAAAATGGCTGAAGGGAGCATCTAGACTTTTCTTTGCTAGTTCAACTTGGGACATATACGGGGCTATACGGCCAAACTAAATTCCGAATTATCCACCTTGTGACTGGGTACATATACACGATTCTAAGTACAGAATATACTATGTCGTACTCGACGACTATCGATGGGAATAGATCGGTGTGAATAGATGTTACTTTGGTAAATGTCCATCGACCACAACGGTATCGTAAGGTGTTGAAGTTAGCAAGACAGCTACAATAACAATAAATTTTTTATACGCGAGGGTATCCTTGCACCAAAAACCTATAGTATACCCTTTGGGAGAGGAAGACCCTGTGCTGCATGGGCCTTGGCACTTTGCGTGACGACTTTCGACATTGATCCTTTGATGACCTGTTTTTCGACAGAACTGGTATTGTACGTCGTTCTTCGCATCCGACCGTCTTGCGCCACGGCTTCGGTAACAAGATCGGTTCCGTTCGCGGTAAGCGATCCAGCTAATGGCCTTTCTGGTGATGTTGACCTGCCATCTTGTTGAGCGGCCATGAGGACCTCGGCATCTATCCGGCTCAGGTGGTAAACCGAATGCTGGAATGGAACGATCGAGTACAACACGTACCGACATGACTTATCCCTCGACTATCACCATGGAACCAATGAGACTGCTGCCTCTCAGAATATCTAGCAGGGCGTGATGAGGGGGACACACATCCGGGCAGATGAGGGTCCGACTTACTTTCGTATCGGTCGACCATCACGGCCAAGTGGACAGTAAGTCTTGTCGATATCCCTTGCGTAGAACTTGAGGCTTTCAAGCTGACTCTTGGCGACCTCAGGGGCGACACACGAGAACGAAAGCAATGACCTCGGATCCCGATGTGCAATGGACGGATCTCCAACGAGTTCCGAGAGGGTTTGTAACGCCATCTTTGTACGTTCCAACTCCGGGATTGATGGGAGAACGAGATCCGACCTTGACCGGGCAAGTTGCGATAGGAACCCGGCGAATACGCGATTGACCAAAGACGCGTTTCCAGGAATGATATTCATGCCAGCTTTGCCACCTAACAAGTATAAACGGGTTCAATATCAACGTCATCGTATCCATGTGCAGCATACAATGAATACGGACCTCTGATCACGTAGAAGCGAGGCTCATTGCCTGTTGCCTCCTTCACTTCAGCCCTAAAAGATTCTGCATACTTGAGCGGTGCTGTGGGACTAAGCTCGTTCTGGAAAGAGTCAGTTACGGTTGGGTTCGAACCGGGTACCAGACATACCTGGATTATCAACATTGGCACTTTTAGCTTTGCCAACTGCTGGTGGTTAAATGGCGTTCGCTGTATACCCTGGTGATTAGAAAGAAACCCAGAGACGTGGCTGAAAGCTCACGTTCATCATGATGTTGACGAGCTCCACGATACGAAGCCGTCTCCCCGGCGGTGTCGCTACTTCCCAGTAGGCAATGAGCTGTTCAAAGCATCAATAAGGAACAGTTGAAACGAATCCACGTCCACTGACATCGTCTTTTAAATCGACCATATCAGTCTAACAACATAATGAGTGACCACCCTCCACCAATGCTTGGATATCTTACCTCCCCGGTCATAAAAGTAACGACCTCACTACCAGCATGTTCGAAGGAGTCCAAGTCTGCCGCGTAACACCACATTTGAAGGAGTTCATCATAAGCGTTGAAAACCCATTTGAGTCTTATGACATGTCAACACACAAAAAAGACCAAAAAAAGATTAGCACGTACTCTGTTGGAGGTGGTACATTGCACAGCGTCATGCTAAGGACCAGCTCTGGCCACCTTGGGGGAAAAGTTAGAACGGAACTCAACACGAAACAAATCCACGCACAATGCAGTGAGTCTGAGCACACTGTTGACAGATATACATTCAAACGCGAGAAAATGAGAAGGGGGTAAAAGGAGCGCCTATTAATCAGTGCAGCAGCGGTAATAAACACGTTCATGAAAAAAAAGACGTACGCGCATGGCCGCTGCAAGGTCGGCCGCATCTACATAGCAATCATGTAATGCACTGGGTCGGCAACGCGAACGTCCTTGAGTACGTTGGTCGAATGCGATCAAGTTGTACTCCGAGGAAAGTCTAGGGTCGTCGAAATGCCTCACGAGCCAACTAGAGTCGAGGAAGAGTGGATGCAGGATTACGACTGTGGGCTTCTCTGGTTCAAAACTTCCTACGTTCCCAAACGCCGAGTTCGTGATGTACCATAATGATACATGGTCACCATACGAAGGTAGATCGACGTAGGGCATACGGAAAATGGACCACTTGCACACCAGGCAATCACGGCGCGGCGAACACCCACAGACGGGTATGTATATGAAAGAAAGGACAGAGCTAGCAGCTCACCTGATACGGAATCATTTTTTTTTAGGTTGGCAGTACGTAGCCGAATGTGTTGCCTGACAAAATTGGGTGACGGAACCTTAGCAACTCATAAACTGGCTCCATGAACTTCCATCACTTGGAGACAATGGAACTGTCCCAAGGTTGTCCATCCCACAACTTATATGCAGGTGCCTACACGTACCACTCAGAATTGTCGATCACAATGGCGGGCGTCTGTGGGCTCAAACAATCAGCTCACAAAAACCCTCGAGAACCCTGATTGACGTTAGACCGTGGGCAACGGCAGTACTAGCACAGGACCGGTTTCCCCACTGGCACCGGAGGTCAAGGGCCCGTTCGGCAGCCCTCGTTTTGCGTCCGTTTCGTTTCGTTTTGCTCCGTTTTGAGTTCCCACCCGTTTGAACATTGTCACGCCTGCCATATATGGAACGACGTCTGAGTTCAAAATAACCCCAGCGGCGCGCAGCGCCGAACCAGTGCTTCCCCAATAACCCTAACCCTAACTCTAATGTATAGTAGATGTGATTGACCCCAAATAACCCCTAAACCCCAACCTGACAGTATGGTGGCGAATGAGATGGTAGACGAGACCCAACAAGGTGTGTCTAACAAGTCCAGGCAATTTATTATATTATATTCAGAAGATTCTGATGCTGTGGTATTCAATGAACTCTTTTAAAATAATATATATATACTATGACTTTGAACTCCGACAAGCTATGACCATCCCATTTCATCAATATGCTTACACATTTCTCCAGCCAAATGATGTATAAAATAAAACAATCAACTCAAACCAACTACCTAAGGATAGGATGAGGTTTAGTGGGTATTGAAAGTAGGGTGAGGTTTAGGAATATCAAGTTAGGATTAGGGTTAGGGCTATTGGTGTGGTTGGCGCTGCACGCCGTTGAGAAATTTCGCACTCAGATGTCATACTGTTTTTCCATTATTGGTAGGCGTCACACAAGCGTCACAGCGCCAAAAAATGGTGGGAACTCAAAACGGAGCAAAACGAAACGAAACGGACGCAAAACGAGGGCTGCCGAACGGGCCCCAAATCTTTTGTACTGCTTCCGTAAGTTGAACCTGGAGACGCGGCGAACTCCTGAGCCGCGCTGGAAACCGTCATGCTTAGGAACACCATTCTTGAGAAGCCTACAGACGCACTCCGTTCTGCCTGGCAAGTGCTCGACACTACCAGTACCAGTCGAGACAGATCTACATAAAGGAAACTGATAGAAAGCAAAGTTGAAAGTAGTCACTGTTTAATTGCCTAAACCTAATACAATCAACTTTTAAGTTCACGTCCGCGACCCACATGCAAGGATTAACGCCACCAAATTTGCTTCTTGAACTCTGAACCTTCGACAAGATCCACCCGGTCGGGACCGGCTCCAAGCCTTTCGCTCAAATAACTCCCAGAGTAGTATTAAGCTGGAAACTCGAGTGGTGCAGGGTAAATTTTGATACTGACCTTGAGAGAGCGCCGACACAGCCAACAGTCTCAAGCTCAAGAGTGGTCGAGACAACAGATCAAAAGTGTGACTCGGACAACGAGTGTCACACGATGAACGTTTACCCTACAATCCCCTCGAGAACTTGAACGACTCTTCGTTGCTTCTGTTACGACAAAAATACGTCCTCCGAGAACTGAAGACCATATACATTGCGTACTCACCTCGCAGTCGGCCTGGGAAGTGGTCGCGAACATGGTCGGTACTCCAAGGGCTTCCAGTGCCGCTTGTTGCCTTTGAATGAGAGCATCCCAAGCAAGCAAGACCCGCTCCTTCTCAAATCGCTGCAGATCTCTGCGGTATGCGTCATTCAGCATCTATCCATGGCTGGTCAGACAAGCTTTCCTATGAGAAATTATCAAGCCTCTGACATCAGCTTCGTGCTTGGACAACCCTGCGCCAATCATGGTGGCCCTGCCATCAAATGAAATGGAAGTAGGTCAAAAAAGGACTACGGAGAAGGCTTGCTCACTTACTTTGTACGAGCAACTCTGACCTTTTCCTCGTGTTTCTTATGCATAGCCTGTCGTTCTTCCGACAATTGTCTCTCGAGCTCGTTTTGTTCCTCCCGTAACTGCATCGCTCTTTCAATAACGGGAGTATGCGTGGCAGATGAATCGTACACGAGCCACAGAAGCAACGAACCCCTGATCACCAGCGAGCTGCGTCAAATGAGGTAGCGCCTGTTGGAATGACAGGGAACGGAAGTCCTGCATGCGCGTGGAAGAGGGTGTTGCAGAGAGCCGCAGAGTGCGCTGCTCTGTCTGAATGGGTGGCGGTTCCTGCATTGTTCGAGGAACATATTGAGGAGCATCATGAGCTGCGTGTGGATGTGACACTGGGGGCGTGTTGATGGCAATGGATGCCCCCTCTGAGGGTCTCAACAGAGAAAGCAGAGAAGCTACCGAGGCTGAAGGGGCGGTGCTAGACGAACGAGCCACCGCGTCGCCTTGCGGTTGGGTATCTTCCGACTTGCTTGCAGAGGTTTCTGGAGCCTTGCCGTTTGGTTCTGAAGGAGAGTGTGTTGAACTCGAGCTCAGCGTCTCTTGCCATGCTTGAGAAGCCCTCAGCCGCTCAAGCAGAGCGTTGACCGCTGCAGCATCCTGAGCTACGTTTCTCGTTTCTGGTCTGCTGTATAACTGAATGATCACTCACGTTGATGTTTGTGAAGCTCATCGCAATGGCAGTCGTCAATTCGCAGTGAAGTGCAAGACGGTAATTCTATAGAACTTGAAGGCACGGAAAACGGAGTGCATCGCCACCGGAAAGGCACACAGCAAAATTGTATGCGGATGCAGTCAAGATACAGTCATCGTCATCCGCGCTCTACATTGACAGAACCTTGTGTTAGCTGGAGGTTGGAAGGAGCAAATATTCAAGTTACAGACTAGGTAATCTATGTAACTCTTTGAACAACATAGAGAGACCACGATGCATGATGGCTATAATTCGCTATTTTTCTGAATGTACGGGGATCAGAAGGATCGCGACAAAATCCGGGAGCTGCAGCCGGGATGACTGTGCGAGAGACGAGAGTCGGACACTGTCGGGGGGTGTGCGGGTCCGCATGGCCCGATGATCTGACAACTGTGACAGTCTGTATGGTAACCAAGGGAGACAACCAGTAACCGCGAGCGATTGTGTAAATTTCCAAGGGGTATCGCAGCAAGGGGAGCGGGAGCGTCTTCCGGGAAGCGTCGTCCGTGAAGAATGATCTCAATTTTGGCTCCGGAAACTCTCAATTGTTGATCAACCCCGTTGTCAAAGAGCCACCGAGCCGATGATATCAGAGACAGCCTGAGAAGAAAAGTACCTCATGTTGGGCAACCTCCGTTGATCGCCCGTATCACAAGTGCCGCGGAGGTGGAGAGGAACATGCTTCTTCGTCGGTCGTGAGAATGGATGTTTGGATGGACATAAATGAGACGGTTATGAGTGACCTATGGACTATGATGCTAAGTTTTGACTCATCAGGCTGAGTACTTGAATCACAGGCCTGGAACTGGCGAGAGTTAGGGATGGATGAAGGAATGGTGGAACATGCATGGTGACAGATGAGGGAACGCGCTGGCTTTGCGGGATGCACGATCCATATCAGCGCAAAGGATACGAGACTCGTGGCGGACCTATATCAGTTCTGAGAACAAGCAGGTGACGCAGCATGATGGAGGGGAATTCGGACCTGACCGTTTTTGGGAGTGCGGCCACTCAGCCTGAGTGTGCGGCCGATCGACCGACATTGGAGTGAAGATGACGACCTTACGAGATTTGTCGTAAAAAGAACAAACCGGCGGATATGAGCCAAGTGATGATTGGGCCGCTGCGCACACAAAGACACGGATTCGGAACGAGAGTGAGCACAATTACAAGTCATTGTTGTAGGTAATGACCGAGCCAGGAACGGAACGACCGAGCATCGGAGGTAAATACGCATAGCAACCCGCCACAGCGCCAAAGGTCTTTGACAGAGAGCACGCGCTCAAGACTACACTGCCACTACAGCGATTGGGAAGAGGAAAGTAGACTTTGGGAGTGACTTTGTGGGACCTGACTGGAAGGAATTCGAAGGATAGATCGCTCAGGGACCTTCGAAAGAATGGAGGGGTCAGGCCTGTCATGAGTCGGTGAGGGAGACTGCCGGCCGCCTGGGTCATGTATGTACTGTATTCACAGCGAGTTACGGCAATAAATGAGACAACAAATAAAGAATAAAAGTAGAATAAATAAATTAGTAGTGTCCGAATATTTCCACGCCGCCGAACGACCACTCTCTCTAGACGTGTTTGTAGCTGCCCATCAACGACCATCTTCCTCGTTTCTTCCCTTCTCCTCATCTTCATTTCTTGTCGCCTTCCCCTCTTCATCCCTGTAATAATTCCTTCAATCCCTTCTCCTTTCCCGTCCTCTTTCCTTTTCCTTCCCCATGTCTTCCGATCGCCCAGATTACAACCCGCAGGCAAGCTCTTCTCATATGATGAAGACGACAAAGCGCGGGAGGCCCTACCTCAAGGTATCCTCCTTCCATCACATCCTCCTCTCCCCTCCAACCTTGCATTCCCCAGGACACTCTTGATCTATTTGCAACGCTCATCGTATCCCTTCAATTGACTACGCACAAGCAGTACTTTCGCACATTCCCAAATTCTTTCACCACGTCAGTAGACACCCTTTCCGCTTCTTCTCTTCTCCCTCATCTCACCCCTTCCCACAGGGATGAGGCAGCTCAAAATTTAGCTTCTTTGAAATTTTCGCAGTCTAACCGAGGGCCAGACCCAAGAGATAAATCACGAATTGTGACGACTACAACGACGACGACATTCTCCATGACCCGCGAAATGGCAAAGGCGATGTGCCAGCATTTTATGGATGCTCGTCTGATAGAAAACGCTGCTGATCAAGGGTCAAATCTTTTCAAGGATCGTGGCACGTATGTCCTCACTCCAAAGGGTCTCCACGTCCTCGAACGGTTCATCTCGAAAAACGGTATCAACGCTGATCACCTTCAACCCGTGTTCGCCTCACAACCTATTTGTATCAAATTACTCCACCTCGAGCGCCGCACAGCTGACGACGAAATCATCGTCACCCAGTCTGTGATCACCGCTCTCTTCCGTCGATTCGTCGGACGTCAGCCCAACTACCCTCCACAGAATGCTTCTGCACCTCAGGATGCTTTTCAGGAATACCACGAACGCTCTAAAGGTATACAGCTCATGGACGTACAAGAAAAGGCCCAACCACTGCTGGGCAAGGCGACGGTCGTACACAAATACTGCTTTGCCGCTGTTTCGGCACTCGAGTGGCTCTGTGACTTTACGTCGGTCGTGGGGAGAGAGGAAGCAGCGGAAATGGCTGCGCAGTTCGTTCGTTTCGGTCTTATCACTCTTGTCAGCGACAAGAGGAAGAACAACGATTCTGCAATCATTTTCACTGTCCGTGGGTCTGCCCCTGGGGGCAACTCGCCCGTTAGTGTAAGTCATTCCCCTGGTTTAACTGTCACATCTCGTCTTATCGTGCGTTTCAAGCAAAACGGAGAATTCCGGTGCACAGCGAAAGCTATCTATAGAATAACGGATGAGGGCAAGCGAGTTGCCCAGTGGGAGGAGATCATGTCCTCTCATCACTCGTCGACGATCAACCTACATGAACGCTCTTCGCTGGAAAGCGGCGTCGTAGAAGGCGCATCGTTCAGGCAAGGGGCTGAGGCGACCGCCAGCGCTGCCGATGCAAAGATCCACCGCCGGATTTCCATGGCCGAGAAACTCAACAGCGCTTATAGCGATTCGAAAGAGACCAAGGAGTCGAGAGCAAATGTCAAGAACAACACTGACCGTCTGAACCAAATCCTTGAAGAACCGTCCTATCGCGCTCTCTTCCGCGATTTCCTCAAAGCAAACTTCTGCGAAGAAAACC
This sequence comes from Chalciporus piperatus, assembly GCA_038093975.1. NCBI lineage: Eukaryota > Fungi > Basidiomycota > Agaricomycetes > Boletales > Boletaceae > Chalciporus > Chalciporus piperatus. The sequence continues at coordinate 178,098 of JBBPTG010000013.1, forward strand.
TTGCTTTTTGGGTAGATGTCGAAGACTTCAAGCGCAAGTTCAGTATCACGTCTAGCGCGCAAGCGAGCATACCAATGGGTCGTCAAGGGAAGGCAACGCCGGGCCAGGCAGCGATGGAGAGACATCACGAATCCCTCATCCAGACTGCCTTCCAGATCTACAACAAGTACCTGGCACCGTCAAGTCAGAACGAGCTCAATATCGACCACGGGCTCAGACTTGATCTCGCCAGTTACCTGAGCGAGGTCATGACGAACTTGAACGGCAAGGCTTTTGATGGGCAGGTGGATGCCAGCCAGGCCGTCGCTTTCAACGCGACGCAGTTGCAAATGCTTATCAAGTTGTACTCTCGCATTCAAGCCCACGTTCTTCGTTTGATGGCCATGGATTCACTGCCAAAAGTACGCCTCGCATGTTTCTTCTTCTTCTCCACGCAGGGGATTCTAACGGTTCCCTCTAGTTCATCAAAACTCAACAGTTTTCTGAAGCCAAGCAATGGGTCGGAAGTGATCCTCCCGAGGACATTCAATTTTTGACGAGCCCTCCTGCACCACCGGGTCTGGGAGGTGAAGAGACTGGCGGTGCATATATCACTGTATCTGCCAAGGCCACGGAGCGCGAGCAGAGGCACCACCACCCTCCTGGTGCTTCCATCCCTGCATGAGTTTGCTTTTCTTCTCTTGTTGTCAGGAGACTTTGGTTTGCTACACGCAACGATATGATATCCCCGCATCCTTTTTCTTTGCATTCATACCTTCGTCACTAGCAGTAATCTTCACCATCTCCTTTGCATCGCCCAGTATAGTCCCCTAGTTTTCCGTCATACGCATCGTTTGCATCCCCTATTCCTCCCCTCCCTCTGGCGGTGTACCATCTACATTATAATTATAAGCATACCTACTGCCTTTTGCACAGGAGCACTCTTAATTCACGGCCCCCGTGTTCTATATCATGGTGTCTTACCTTAGCTGTTTTATCACTCGTCTTGATATTTGGCTGGCCAGGAACGACGTGTAAATAACGTGGGGATGTGTGTGCCGGCACCATATGCCATATGGTGTGATCCCTGGGCCTGAGCCAGAGAGGCCTGAGAGTTACAACGTCGTACATCCAACCCTGACTCGTTCGTTCACTACCAGCTCATCATCACCCAAGATGTCCTGGATCTGGAATCCCGACGGAAATGCGCCAAAGCCAGAGCCCGCCGACCAAATGGTTGCAGACCCTGCGGACCCTAGCAGGATGGTAGCCAAGAAGTCTGCGAACCGACCGTTCCTTGCGTATGTACACTGGCCCATTAGCATCTTCTCGGTGCTGAACTACCTACAAGGTACAAGGAATACAAGGCGAAACAAGAGAAGCTACACGAGGAATGGTTGCAGCGCAAGAAGGAACGCGAAGAGAAGCTCGCCCGGGGCGAAAAAGTTGGTCCATTAGAGCGAGATCCAACAGCAGAAGAAGAAGTCGGCCTCCTTGGCCTCCTCAAGTTCATCGTTTACCTCCTGCTCATAATTTCCTTCGCCGGCAAGTTCTTCACCGGGAGCTTCTTGTGGGAGTATGATGGCAAGTGGGCAAGACTGAAGTCATATTGGCCGGTGAATACGCTCTTTCATTCCTCCCCCCCTTCTCGGGTTCCATGACTTAACTTGGATGATCGTATAGGAATCCAGCGGCCGCCTGTTCTCGGAATCTTACCTTGCGACTTTTGACGGGACGGAAGAAAATAAGCCCATATACATTGCGGTACGCATTCACCTTGGTCACACGACTCACTCGAGACTAATCAAACACGACACCTAAACGTCAAGATCGATGGTGTTGTCTTTGACGTCTCGAGTAATAGGGGAATCTACGGACCTGGAGGTTCCTACAACACCATGTACGCCCTCTCACTCCATCTGGACCTTGCTTTATTCCGCGGGACTTGGACTGATTGAGGCTATGTAGGGCTGGAGTTGACGCAGCAAGATCTTTTGCAACGGGATGCTTCGCAGCGCATCGTACACACGATTTGCGAGGTCTGACCGAACAAGAGCTCATGGTGCGCTCTTAGTATTATTTTCTCCCCGAGAATGACGTAGCTAAATTGCAATCAGAGCGTGGAACAGTGGAAGAAGTTCTTCACCGAGCACAAGTCTTATTTCAAGGCTGGCAGGGTCATTCACCCACCCATTGACCCACAGAGCCCTATTCCAGAGCACTGCGATCCAAAGAAGGCACAAGCTGCGCAACAAACGAAACACGGCAAAGGTAGGGGACCTCCAGTCCAGCAAGCTGCTGCGGCGAGCCGTGATTCGGCGCACGATGAATTATAGATTACAAACAACACGACAATAATACTGTGTCGAAAACTTTGCTATCATAATGAAGTGTCGAGCATGTAAATGAAACATGGGTTGTGAGATCATCAAATGCATGATCGTACCGGGAGTGAAAGAAGTTTCATAGAACCGCATAAATGGTCATATAAGCAAACTGTCCCTGAAGAAAAGTCCCGAAACATGCCCACTCATTGGGAGTTGACTAAGGATCGTACACTAGAATCAAGCCTGCCAAACACAAAACATGAGTCTAAGCAGTGCTTTCATAGCCGGGCACAGTTTGACTTGCCTGAGAAGGTGCCCCATGTGTCATGAAGTAATTCCTTAGAATCGGAAAATCGGCAATCGATCCGGTGACCATGGAAGAGAACGGGCTTTCGCGATACTTTGCAACAATGATATTGCCGCGCCATGCGGTGGCCTCTCGAAAGGCCCTCCCTTGAATCTCTCGAATGGACTTGTTGGTGGGGAACGGCATTCCGTCGCGGGAGACGACGGGGTAGAAGACAACGTAGGGCTGAGCGAACTTTTTGTTCATCCCGTCGAGGGCTTCAACGAGCTATAGATGTTCGTCAGCGATGTCCAATTAGAGATCGTACGCAACTTACATGATAGTGCCATGCACGGGGACCAAGGCCCTCTGCAATGTAGTCCATGTATACCTCAGGATGAGGCATCCGAGGAGGTTGGGTGCTATGGGGCGCATGAGGATCGGGCATCGTCATGGGGCTCGTCATGAGCGCGACCATATGAGGATTCCGACCATCAGAGGGGAAAAGGAGAGCTTCGAAGGATACCAACTGATCCATGGGGAGTTCGTAGGATTATATGGGAAGGCGGGCAGGAGATCAAAAGCGAGTAAGAAGAGAATAAGGTAATTGACTGGCTTGACTTCAAGTCTCAGCGGTGCACTCGAGCACTTTTGGGATGACGGAGCATCTTGAGAGAGCTTATATATGTCCCTGAAACGAGGTCAGGGTGATATCCGAAAAATCATATGGAACAAAAGGGAAGACAAACATAGTGGAATCGTGAAGGAACACGAGGTGAAAAACGATCACAGGATCACGCAGCTCTGTCTATCGAGAGCTAGTTCGCGAGTAGTAAAGTTTTTACAGCTCAGGTTTAGCAATTCCATGTGCGACGTGACAAGGGCACGGTACGAGGTGGACTGCCGGCTTGCATGAAGAGAGGCATCTTGAAAGCGGAGGTAGTAGACATTAAAAGTGAGTTGTCGGGCATCAATGATGGTGCGTGCTAGAAGGTTTCAAGGACCCGGTGGGATGCAGATCCAACCCAATTTCTCGACTCAATCAGGAAAGACCCTTCACATCAAGGCGCAAATGATGCTCTAGCTCATCCTTGGCAATGGCTGATGGATAGCACTACGGCTAGACATAACCCCGGACTCCAGTGTCCACCTACCTTCAAGCGGCGTTCCTGTACTGGCATCTGCGAACCTAGCCGATTTTTTGGCAGCCTTAGGAACCTCGTTTTGGACAAGGTGTTAGTAATCGTGCTGTAAGACACTCTTTGGGATCGTTTAGGTGCTTGCCAGCCAATGAGAAGGCTTGCTTAGCTACGAAAGAGTGCTAAACAGCCGTTCATTTAAGTCGCTGTGTCGATGTGAATTGACAGATTTGGGGTCGCTAACAGGACCAATTTCTGACAAAAAAAGAATCTGGAGGCTTTCGGCGCAGCCCCAAGTCACTGTCGGCCCCCCAGACTTTACGATTCATCACCATGCAAACCATCTTGCTACACTCCGCCAATGTGCCGCCCGTTCGCCAGGGTCTGACTCACTTGCCCGTCGCATCTTTTCCATTAAAAGTGATTAAACGCCGGGAAGGCGTGTTGCTGTCTACTCCGCGAGCATTTGTGTGCGTGGTACCTATTGGTGGAACAGGTACACGCATAATATAATTGGTTCTCCCCCGTTCATAGGTGATCCAGACACGGAACCAGTCATTGTTGGTTTTGTTCGAAATTGCTGATTTCTACAGGCCGTGATCTCGAACGACCATAAGGCTAGTTCGAGACATTATGCATTGTCGCGCCATTGAGCGCGCAGGCTCCCATCATGTCATCTGGCTGTGCGTATGCTCCTTTGGGGTCTTAAAATTATGGGGTCGCTAAGCATGCTCATTTCGCGAGGTGCAACTACCTCGTTGGACGACATCCCGATCAGGAGTTGCCATTCCTTAAATTGCTCGTCCCTCTGAAGGTTGTCTAGGCCTCTTTGGCACCCTCAAATATTTCACAACTGGGTGGACCCATGGTCACCAGACTCGAGGTTAAGTCCATCCAGTCTGTGACGCAAGACGATTCGGGCAGATGAATGTACATTTATAGCTAAGTAAATCCTGTCATGTCCGTGTGATACACATCGCCCAGGCCCTTGCGCGGACGCGACGAACTGGTTGCGTGTTTATTTGCCCCTCTTGGACTAGCTCGGTGAACAATTCCTCAAACGATCCACCTGGCACGATCATTCATATCTCAGATATTATCTCTCCTTCGATTCGAATATCTCCCTAGAATGACGCAAAGGTCCAATAAGAAGCCTCTTAACATTTGTCATGGAATTTTCTGGATTCTCGGACAAGACGTTTCACACTCGCATAACCTTGCCATGATGCGGTAGTCCTCTTCCGGCTTCGGTTCCTTTGTGGGCTTCCGCTGTTTCTCTTCCTTGCAGATGACGCTGCGTAGGTTTGGGTCTGGATTTTGAACGGTAGCGCGGCCACCGATTGGATGGTCGTTGCACCCTGCACGATCCATCCGGCATGCCTCCTGTAGATGTTTGATGTATCTGCTGGAAATTCATTTTTACTCCATGTGTAAGATATTCACCGAGGTGGACATTTCCTGATTCCTCGACTTAAGTTGAGTTCCCGAAAAGGCAAGGTAGTTTTGTTAGGCGGTCAAGGCAAACCAGAGTAAGCGTCATCAACGAAAGTTGAACCCTCCTTGGACGTCCTTGGACATTTCAGCGCTCTCAGCCTTGTACACAGCGTTGCGATGGCTGCTGGTTCCATCTTGGTTGCAGCCCAGCTTTCTTCGCTTTTCCCGACCACCAGCGCACCATCCATCGTCCTACAAACTTCCCATCGAAATGTTGCTACTCCTACGTCAACGGTCGATGTAGATCTTCACCCGGAACACGCGTCTTTTGCATCTGTGGTACATGCCCAGCATGTTGGTTCCATCCTATTACGCGTTCTTCACGGTGGCTTGATTGTGGAGCTCATCTCATTATCGACCCAAGTGCCCCCAATTCGTTTCGTCTTCCCCGTTCCCGTTCTATCTGCGCCAGCTGTTCTCGCAGCTGCTGAGCAAGAACTCCATTTGCTGGTAGTCACAGTATCGGGATGCCTCTACCGTCTGGTCCTACCCGCCGCAAACCCCAATCTCCTGTGGCATGACCAGGTGGCTCCAAATTGGTGCAGAGAGTACATCATCAAGAGTGTCACCGACTTGTCCCGGGGTATTGTACAAGCTCAGGGGATTCACTGCATTGCGATTGGGCTGAGAAACGGGTCACTGCTTCGGATAGAGTCCGAACGCATTGGTGACGATACATGTGACGGTGCGTGTCCTTCAATGTTCCTCCTTGTAGGGCGGTTTAATCAAAGTTCATAGATCTTTGGACGGAAACTCTCAGTCAGCCCACGTCTTTCCTCGGTACTATCACGTCTTACATTCCCGGACTTCAGTCTGGTGCAAGTGCGGCATCGGAAATACTCGCGGTGGCGAGTCTTCCCCAACCAACAGATATCAGTCACATTTGGACCCTCTCCCGAGACCGTACGCTCCGCCTCTGGACTTCAAAAGGCGGTTGTGTTGCTTCCAAAATCATCTCAAGTCGAATATCCAGCCACCCTGGCTCCGCAGGCACCCCAACACCCGCGCCGTTGGACGCCGAAGCGCAAAACCTTCTCCGTATTTGTTGCGGCGGAAACACCGAGGAAAGCACGTTCGCTATCGCGTTCATGCCAACACCAAGTGATCCTCACTCCGGTGGATATTTCCAAGTCTTTGATACAATGGCCGATCAGCTGCGAGAACTTGGCACCATCGAATGTTCCGCTGCTAGTGCTCACTCTCACTTGCAAGATTTCATTATTAATGACGGCATTTTGTGCACGTTATGGGAACGTCAAGGCTGCTCAATGATGGAGAGAACCCCCCTAATCATCGGGAGGTCACCTGCTTCTGAAGGCACGCAATGGGAGACGTCGAATCATGGAGAGGAAACGGACTTGACGCCTGCATACCTCGAGGAACTTCTTCGTTCGCCGGGTTCTCTCACAGCAAAATTCATGGAAGCCATCATGCGCCCCGGCTTGTTTTCCCCCTTGACCATCCGAACTGCCCTAGAGCAATATATAGACGCCTGTCTCTCCCTTCCTGGCCTCCCTCCACCCGAACTGACGACATCGTATGCCACTGTGGTAGAGAATATTGCTGCAGTGGTTGGTTGCACAGTGTCTCTCGCACAGGACCCCCATACCGGTGCAACACAATATGACCGCTACTGGAGTGCACTCAAACGAGATTGGGAAGGGTTTGTTGCTCGCTGCCGTGAGATGGAGCGGAGCGCAAGGTGGCCACTTGCACTTTGCAGTGGTCAGAGTGGCGAGGGTGCAATCGTCGTGGAAAGAGAGCGGATTAATATGCTCGCGAGGGAGGATCTTCCGATCGCTGTGCACAGACGCCTCAGCGATTCCCTCCTTGTGGACTCGCACTTCACCGTTCTCGACATTGCATGGACGCTGTGCGACAAAATCGGACCGGAGCTCCTTCGCAGCGTGGAGAGCAGGGTTGTAGATGTTTTGCATCAGGAGATTGCCTTCTCTATCGTGGATATCTTAGTGGACCAGGCCGAGCGACTGGACTTCAAAGAAGCCCTCGATGACGGTTCGCAGAACTGGATTATAACGAGGTTGCAGGACATCGAAGATCTGGATAAGGATGTCAGAATCATCCTCGACTTGGTCGCTGGCTTCGATCCACAGGTCAAGCGGGAAGAAGATGAAGTCGAACTTCTACTTCCTCCCACTCGCGCTGAGTGGAGGGTTGCTCTGTCAGCCGCCTATGTTTCCACTTCAGTGCACGCTCGCTATGACATCTGCATCGCATTGACAGCCCTTCTCTTTTTCCTCGCCGAAGATCTGCAAGAATGGGACCAGTCCTTGCTGGAGGAAGTGCTCGGCGTTTTTCGAGGACTCGCCATACTGCGTTCCGCTGCCCGTCAGCCAGCGGCAGAGCACGCCCACGACCCACGGTCATTAGACGACGCAACCACAGACGATGTAATTGCGCGCATGAGCACCATGCAGGTATCTAGAACCAGCTCTCGCTTCCTGCCAACTTCCTCCCTTATCCATCGTTTGATGGCTGAGTCGGGCGAATCCTCTGAATTTCCTGGCCCAGCTCACCAATTCCTTGATACCACCGGTCTACTCCAGTCTACTTCCCCCGCTCATGCCACCGTCTTCGAAGTACAGTTCTGCGAGCGTCTTCGCAATATGGGTTACCCTGAAATTGCTCGAGGCATGCTTTCGTGGCTTCCGCGAACTCCTGGCGTCCTCTTTGTCACTGGGCAGCTCTACATTGATCTAGGATGGCCGGACGATGCAGCTAGCATAATGGAGAAGGTCGCTGGTAGTTTTGGTACGTCGTTACGATTTCTTGTGTCCACCGATTCTTATGCATGTATGCAGGCCCGAATAGTGGCCTGTCGTTTGAGGATGCCGAAGCACTATCTTCCGTTCTACCTGCGAACGCTCTGTATGACTCAGATTTCTCATTTTATCTTGAGGCATCTACAATCTTTAGGTCAAATGGCCTGACGCAGCACGAGATTTCATTCCTTCGGCTTGCGTTATCAGTTGCTCCCCCCGAGGCCGACACAGCGGATTTATGGTATGGCCTCATTCGGGGTTACACAGACCTCTCTTCCTGGCAAGAGGCTTATTCATCAATAATCGCAACACCATTTGATAGCGTGTAAAGAATTTTCCTCCTATCTGCGTCACGTTTTTTCTTGACACAACTCTGTAGGAAACGGGACTGTATTTCTCAGCTCGTATATCAAATGTGCGAGGAGGGCAGTGTCGAAACGCTTGTATCTCTAGATTTCGGAGGCTTTGCTTCCGAAGTGGACGATGCCCTTGCATTCAAGGCTCGAAACACCGATCCTCGTGCACGTCCCTTTTACTCCCGAATCTTATACACGTGGTATACACGAAGAGGAGACCATCGAAGTGGTAAATTTCGATTTTCTTGACGTTCATTTGGGTCATGATATCTGACCCCTCGATCTTTTCAGCTGCTCGAACGATGTATCAGCGTGCACGTAAACTGCAGGGGATATCTGGCAAGCCTGCTGACGTGATTTCGTTGATGGAAGACCAATTGGAATCACATTTGCTCGCGATTAACTCGCTATCACTTCTGGAACCAAAGAATACGTGGTTTGTTATCCAGGCGCCTGCTTCAAACGTCAAGGAATTCGAGGCGAGTGCCGATCTTTATTTGACCGTTCACTCTGCTAATCCTATGGCGACAGCCTCGTAAACGGCGGAAATTGGCACAGAACCTGCCCCATTTCACCACAGGTACTGAGTCAGAGATCATCGACCTGGAAGACCTCCGCTTCGAATACACACTTCTTTCTGCAAGGTTGCGTCTCGTTCAACGTGACTCGACGTTGCTCACCGCACCAGGTAAATAAACTATATCAGTGATCATTAACTTAATGAGGGTAAACGGTTGACATTTTACGTCGCAGATGCTCTGTGGTCGCCATCCCTCGTCATCCTGCGGTTGGGCCAGGCTAACCAATTTGAACTTGCGATATCATCAGCCCATTCGCTGGGTGTGGACATGAGCGAGCTATTTGCTACCCTTGCAGGGCAGTGCATGAGGCTAGCGCGAAACCCGGATGCTGTCCTGTAAGTTAAACTTTTCTCAAGTGGGTCCCTCTGCCACACTGACATCGTTCCACAGGCAAGAAGACAAAGCCGACTGGCTTCTGACAGACAACGTCTCCTCTTGGCCCGGATCACCTGCTGATCGGGGGTGGCGGTACCTCAAACTTGCGCTGGAACGCCACGACAACTCAGATACGGATTACCGTTACAGCAAGGCAGTCCTGGAGGCGATCCTATCACATGACAGGTCATCCCCTCCACCCCCATGGCTCATACACACGCTCGAGGTCTGTTTCCACTCGCCACACCGCGCCGTTCCACATATACTCACTTCTTTATGTTTTTTCCCCCCTCCCACACCGTTTCTCAGGATCATCATCACGAGTACCTCATTCGCGCAAGTCTCAGGTTCGACCTCCTTGAAAACGCCTTGGAGCACACGCTCTCCCTCGTTCGAAAGGTCAGTCCAAGACCGTTTTCCCCTACGATGTCGTCATCACGCCCACTAAAACCTAAATATCCTTTTTTTTCTCCTTTTTCACTTTCCCTGCTCCGCCAGGCCGAGTCAACGCTCTCACGCACACAGCCGAAAACGTCCTGCGCGACCTGGCTCCCTTATACGCTCATCGACCAGGTGCTCGTCGCGGCCACCGCACAGGACGAACTGGGGCCCCGTGGAAAGACGCTCCGTCGGGAACTCCAGATGGAGATCAGTAACCGCGTCAAGCGGATGCAAAAAATAAGCAAGATGTCGATGTGAAAGGTCAGGCCGGCCGAGTCTCGGGTCTCGGAGGTCCGTTTTGTGTGTGCTCGTTAACGACCCGTTGTTGTTGGACATAAGTATTACGCTTGTGATTGTGTTTAGTTGGTTCATACGTGATCGTGACTATGTGGTCCGTGCTTTTTCCGCTGATCATCGGTCGCCAAACCTAATGAAATGAACTTCGAATGAACGTTCACTGAGATCTCTCCACCTTCACGCCAGTTGGGCGTGCTTTTACTTTTGCCGAAATGAAGTTCCGGTGAAAGTTTTCAGGGCCGCCCGTTCATCGAGCAGGTTTGCGAGTTGGTTATCGATACAATACAGCAGAGTAATATAGCAATGAATGGAAAGCGAAGAACAAGGTAACAGCTATGTACAACTCGAGAGCAGGACAGCGATAGCATGTGAATATATATGCAATTCGTGAATCGTGACGGAGAGAGAATATATAGGTATTCGAAGACGAGGAAAAATATGGAAGGGGAGGGAAACGCCGTGCACGAACACGAATACGGAGTAATACGTACTTGCAACGCAAGGACGCAAGGCGCACTTGAGTGGGTGTGTGTGTGGGGGAGTAAGCACAAACGAGGTTCTGCGGGTCGTCCACGCACGAAGCTTTGTGAAAACCAAATTTTCCATACTGTTTTTACATAATCTAGATCTCCCTTGGTTAAATTCTTTCCTCCTTGGAAACTTGCTTTCGCTGTATCAATGTCGGTCGCCTGTGTGTCGTGGATGTTGCATCACGTCGAGGAACCGAGCCCACTCGGCCTGACTGAGAGACGCGCCGTACATTGTTTCTTCCGCCGTCAGTGTCGGGTAGGGGTAGGGGTATCGCCCTTGTGAAGGATCGGTGGACATGTACGGTTGACGCGAAGCGTCGGGGTAGGTTTGAGTCGCGGGGTCCACGAAATGTCGCGAAGATGTTGGGTCAGGGTAAGGCGGTCGCGCAGGGTAAGACTCCGGATAAGTTGTGGTCGCTCGACCGTCAGAGTAGGGGTTCCCGGGACGAGTGCTGTCGCCTGCATAGGAATGACGTGGGGGTTCGACGCTGTAAGATGCCCGAGGCGCATCTGGGTACAGCTGTGTTTGAGCTGAGGAAGATGGTGGTCCAGTGACAGTGTATGCCAGGGGTGAGGAAGTCGACGGCCCAGCCACCATATTTTGCGCGGGTAGCGGTTGGGTAGGGGACGTTTGAGCTGCGTACCCAACAAGGGAGGAAGATGAGGAGTTTGGGGGCTTCCCATAGTCCACTGATCCCCGCGATTGGGCGTTTAAACCGGCACGTGGACTTCCAGAGTTGCCCGTGGCGGGGGAGCTCATGTAGCCTGGGGCATTTGGTGAATCGGCCGAGTTCACCCTCGGGTACTTTGGAGAGTCGTGGTAGGGGAACGCAAGAGTCTTGACGAGGCTGAGTACCCGGCTCTTCTTGCGCTCTCGCTCCTGTTCATCCTCGTTCGCAAAGTCTTGGCTGTAAAGCGGTGCAAGCGCATGGAGAATATCAAGAGCTTTGTCCGCGACTACTGAGCCCCGACTGAGCTCCAAAGTCGTGAGCGCTTTTTGGATATTTGCACGGAAAAGCGACGCGCCAGGCTGGTCTGGATTCGCGATTAGCTGGAACGAGAAAAACATGGCAGCACTGAACACGTGGAAAGGCCCCCAGCTCATATGCCCTGGGACTGCTAATGATTCATTCGCAAGAAAATCGGGGCGGGCTTGATTGACAAGCGTGATTAGCTTGTCAGCGGCACCAACAGCAACATCAAGCGAGATAGCGTGACGCTCGGCCTTTTCCTTTCCCGTCAGCGCCTCCTTATCGGAGGGTTTGGGGGTCTGTGTGGATGCGTAGGGTCTGTGGAGCGTGAATCGAATGTGGTAGAAGCTCGTTCGTATGATGACGCTCTGCACGCCCAGGCGACGGGTGACTGTGTGAGGGCTTGCGAGACTGCGAGCTACCTTGAATTCGTCGAGGTCGAGCTCGGGGGGAAGAGTGTCCAGCCATTGCGTCAGGGCGCGGTCGTGAGACTGGATGGTCTCGTAAGAGACCGGTCGCATAGACACAGCGCTGTCCATTATGTCACCCAGAATGTATGCGAGGCGGAAGAGATGGATGTTTGGGAGATATATGCGTGGTTCATCAGGACGATGGACAGGGTCGTTCGGGTCTGGAAGTTGTGTATCAAAATGATGGGAAGCGATGGAAATTGGCCGACCGAACATAAAGGCTTGCCATCTGTAAGGGGAAGGTTGACAAAGAGATTACTGAAAGGATCCGAGGGGCAGACCTTTCTAGGAGAATGATATGCCACCACGCCCAACGTCTTCTCTCGGCAAGTTCTTTGGACATTCGCCATTTGAAAGGATCACGATGCAGGCCCATGGCCATGCCAATACTGACAAGCTCCCCCCGGACACCCCAGATTTCTTCGCTGTCAGTTTTGACAAGGGTGAGGTAATGAGAGCGAATGAGCAAGCACTCGACGAGCTCGAGGCTATACGCTTTGTTTTCGGCCCTGTGGCGATCGAGGGCGGAGCGCATGACATCGTAGAATTTGCGGCAGATATCTTCGAGTGTATCACCTAATTGGGCCACGAGGCGGTCGCCTGGAGGAAGGTAATGTACTGCAATGGCCATGATCATGCAGACGGTGGCGAGGACGATCCGGTCCGCAGAAGCACCCGTCTTGTAACGTGACCATGCGAGGAGAAAAGCCTGCTCGTTGACATGACGGTATATCCAGTTGCAATATCCAAAGTAGTAAGAGACGAGACCGTCAATTGTCTCAAGGGAGGGCAATAGGGCGAGGAGATCTCTGTCGTATTCAGTTGTCGTCACAATTTCGTCAAGTTGGTGCTCTTGGCTTGAGTGTCGGTCACTGTCATCGGACTGCCTGGAGTTCTAGGGAAGCAGGTCAGACTAGGAACGAGAGCAGTGTGGTAATAGTACCATGGTGAGATGGGCAACAGCTGAGGTTGCGCCAGTGTACAGACCGCCATGGCCATGACTGCCAAGCATGCCTGGGACATTGTCTTTTTCGAGGGTCTCGTTATCTGGTGGCTCTTTCTTTGGTCCTGGTAAAGAGGGTGTGCTCTCGAGGGGACGCTTGAGATGTGGATGCATTTGTACACCTGGTCGGTGATTTGCTAGTATGAATGTTTCGAGCAGCGAAACCGAGTGTTTGAGACGGGTGATTTCCTGCATGGGGTCGACTCTGCTGGCATTTCTGTGTGGTGGAGATGAAGAGGAGACGGAGGGGGTAGGACAAGGACTGACTGGTCGTCACCTCGATGCAGGTCGGAATCATGACCCTTTGCATCCTGGTAGCAGAGAGCGATCGTCCCTGGTGGGGTATGAAGCGGATGAGAGGTGGGGCGAGAGGGGGGACACAGACCTCTTAGGACACAGCTAGAGCAAGGACGGTTTCTGTTGGGGAGTTAAGATGTGAGAATAGGGCCAGAGATTGAGAGAGACCTGTCGCATTTGAGTTTGCTGTTTCTGCATGGCTCACAGTTTATTGCCTTTCTTGCCCGCTTTGTTGGGGGACGTGAGTCGTGTTCTCCTGGAGGGGGACTTGTGCGAGATCTGACAGTTCCTGCTGTCGTTGTCGTTGTTGTTGAGCGTTGATGTTTTTGTCTTTGTGATGACGTGCTCGGCTCGTTTGTGTCGTCGGGCATGGTTGGTCGACTTGTCATCCGGAACGACACCGCCGATTTTATTCACAAACCCTAATGGACCTCATGTCAGGCACCGGCGAAATTTCAAATCACCGGTCAACTCGGCCCTTCGTACAATTGCAAAAGGGTCCCGCTCCCAGTAATACCCTGATATGGATGGCAAAGTTTGAGACTACAGACTAGTAAACCTGATCGATTGCTTGTCAACTTGTCAACGCCGCCGCCTGGGATATACTTACCCACTCTGGTCACGACTGCGATCGTCCATTCCAATAAAAGCCAAATGACCATCAAAACAGCGCCTAAATAGCGCCCATTTCGTCTCGTACTGACCGATACGGTGGTGAACTTGCCAATCCGAGTCCGGGACCGAAGTACGACCGTGTTGCGACGTCAGTGACAGTCTGCCACCATCACAACGATCTTTAACCAGTTTCGATGCTTGCTCTCACATATCACGATCGACGACCTACGGAACAAAGCAAGCAGACAATGTTCCCCGCTCTCCCCCATCCAATCACCACCAACGTTCCATATTTGGGTGTCTCCAATCCTCCAATCACCAGTTTCGTGGATCAATTTCACAGATAGGAGGTGACATGTTTAGAACGAATCGTCCCTGTATCGACCCCCCACGGCACCAGCACCAAGGTCGTCGTACGGTACCCCAACCAAAATAGCCTCGTCTGCCGCCGGGACTTGGTCATATGAATCCACTCATCCGGACCAACATGACCCCATCCCTGACTTCGCGGTGAGAAGCCCGATTCATTCGGTTCAACGTGCAGAATTGGCCTCTTCACCTCCTAGTTTGTGATCACTGGAAGACCTGTACGTACCGCGTAGAGGGTCGTGAGGGACGACAGGACCTTCTTCATCAAGAAGCGCGAACCCGCGACGGAGAGCAGCAGAAGTGCTCATCATTCCGACCGGCATGCCCCTGGAATCCTTCTTCTTATCTTCTATGTATGTTCAAGTTCGTAGTGGCTACCCGGAGTTTTTCGAGTTTTTCCGTCTTTTTGAAGAATTTCGACCGTAGCTCTGTCGATTCGAGAGACGGGACAACCTCTGCACTCGAAAAAAGCCCTCCCGCGATCCGACGGGGGATTATTGTAGGTGAAAACCCCAGCCCTAGTTCAATCATCGTTATCGATTTAGTCCTTGATAGAAACCTCTGGACTTTGGGCACATATATCCTTGTCGTAAGTCCCCCTAAGGGTTGAATTTATTTCCGACTTGATCTAGGACTACTCCGGGAATCCTGTCCCCAATGGGTTCCCCTAGATATGGCCAGCTGAAAACCTTGTGTGACACTGAAAATAAATAGACAATACGGTCATCCATCAAAAAGAAAAATACTTGAGGATCCCGGACATTCCCCTCTTGTCCACCGTGATGGCTCAAACAATTGGGCGGTGTCCCACAAGCAGACATGGCAAAAGCACCCCATTTGCAAGAAGCGATCGTCGACGGCATGCCATCCGCCAGTGTAACATGGGGAACGGAAGCCCGCTGAAAAAGGAGAAACAGAGTCAGCCCCCCGTTCTCACTCACGACGGAGATTACGAAGGATTACTTACTAGAGGGATGCTTACGGGGGGGGGGGACCACCACCACTTCAAGTCGAGTGTCGACCGCTTCAAAGAAGAGTGAAATGTCCGTTTGATCCGACCTTCGAGAGTCCACATGAACGAACAGGCATCTCGACGTCTGAATTATTTCCTGGAGGATGCCATCGATCAGCACGGCGCATGACCAATTCATTCAGCGTCTATTTCCTAGGCAAAAAGAACTGAGAGCAGCATTTGGCGAGATGCCCTTTTCTCCAAACACCAGCCGTGACGCCGTAGGGGTCGTCACGGAAATGATGACCGTGAGGGCAACGAAGCTTGGCGGGAGAAAATGATGTCGTCAACCAGGTGAGATCAGACGCACGAAAAGCGAAACACACACAGTCCTATTATTATTCCCACCGATATCGAGCCTCGATCGGGTGCCAGCGGCGGAAGAATCTATGAGGTGCATTTTTGCTTGACATCGTCATGTACCGCCCGATGACCGATACCTGTCATCGCCGTTGTCAGTGCTTACATGTTGCTGAACCGGCTTGAGTGAGATTACCTATCTAACGCCGCTTCATGCAGACGTTCCAGAAGGAGTGAGCACGTCCCCGACGGCGTTTCGACGACGTGAGATCAGTGGTCACTGGTCGGATCTCCTCTAGGAGCATAGATTCAGCGTTGCACGAGATCCGGAACAGCGAAAAATACCCGTGTCATGGATCTTGCATCAATATGGATGCATCGAGGCAGCTATCCACGGACCAATTCAGTGGGCCCAGTAGTCATTCTTTCGCCATTCGTCGGTCCATCTTCAGTGGGGGAACAGACCCACCTGGCTCACGTTCAGGGGCTCATAATCATTGCATTTCATGCAGTTCTCGAACGACGAGCGCTCTGATCCGCAGCTTGCAGTCCGAACAAGGCAAACCTACCGCGTCTTTCATCGGTCCGGGGGAATGCTACGCATCGTTTGGAGTAAAAGGAAGCAGTGCCGGAGGTACGGGATCTCGTAGTCTTCCGTAGGTAGCAGGAAAATAATCGTTCCTACTCTTCTAAGAGATCTCGAGGGATGAGCCAGTACCAATCTGAATCTGGCTGCGACGAGCGCGGAACGTTCCACAGTGCCAAGATATTGACATTGCCCTGGAGCAGTGCAGGGACTCCTGGCTGACCTGGCAGTGGCATACGCTCAGGCATCCCATCCCATCAGTCCATTGCCGGGAGTCGGGACAAGCCCACTCCCAACTGCGAGCATCGCATCTACTGCGACTATCTCGGACCACCTCCTCGTGCTCGCAACCAAGACCCGTTCAACAAGTTCGGTGTTCGAATTCGACGTCTCGAGATCCGAGTTTCCGGCTCATCAAGCCCCATCCGAGCGATCGTGTTGAAGTTGGTTCAAGGTTTTGTGGTCGTGCGTTTCCGAACTCCGGCCCCGGCCTTCCGGGACGAGAAGAAGGCAGTGGCTGCCAGCCTGAGTGGGAGAATATTCGGGATCATCGATGGCGCGAGACTGTTCGCTCGAGTTCAAGTTCTCTCCCGACGCGTGCCAAGAGCCTCGGTTCGGATCCTTGGGAGTCCTGGGGAATGAGATTTGCTTGAATCGAATGAGGACTCGGATCCAAGAGTCCGTCGAATTAGACAAGCGAGCCGGATCACTGGACACTGTGGGAAGTAAACTCACTGGTATTCATGTAAAATATCAATGCAACCACGGAATTTCATTGATATACTCGCGGAAAGCCTACTCAACAGTTTTCAGTGAGTACACTGAATGCCACCAGTCAGTGTGTTTTGGAGCATCTCGCTCACCCGACATGCAGAAAGACACTGAACTTCAATGCCACCCCCTGTTGCAAACATGAAAATCAATTATGTATCAACTACGTGATCCCTCTGAGCTATTCCTCCAAGTCGGCAATCTCCCCCTCGTCCGAGCCATCTGATTCCTCATCCAAGTCGTCAGATCCCTCATCCAAGCTGTCGAATTCTGCCTTGTCAGTGGGTACAAAACTACTTTCCGCCGCAATGAGGCTCTACTCTCCCGATGATCAATCATGGCTTTACGTAGGACTTCGAACTAAATTTGAAGAACCTTTACTAGTAACCCGAAGTTATCATTCTATAAATTGGCGATAGGGAGGAAGATTGTCACTTCGCGAAACAGTATCGACATACCAAATGTCAAAGCACCCTCAAGCACGTTCTCCCCTACCCACAAACGAGCGACAAGCTTGAACCGCCGATACTCGATCTTGGCGAACATTCTGGCAGGGACGGGCACAAACGCCACGACATACCACCCCCACATCCCGTCGCCGTCTATCATTGCGCCCACGTCTTTGATACGTGTATGCCGTCCGAGTCGGGGTCTATTTCGGCCGGTTTGTCAGTGGAGGATGTAGGGACGTCGACGCGTGAGCCTTTGTAGGCATAACCTCGATCGATGGGGAGGGTGGTGCAGACGATCTCGATATGGCGTACGTCAGCGAGTAAGAGGATGTCGAATGGTTGGGCTGAACATCGCAGGGTGGTAATCGATCTTGCAATCCATCCATGACTTGTTTGAAAAGTCGCGCGCGAGTGTCACGTGACCGTGTTGAGTCAGCCACCCTTTGTACCTACGCTTGCTCGCTCACTTCCTTACCTCGGCCACACCACCATTTTCCCCCAATCACCACCAGCCCCATTACTACCCCACCACCAACCTCACCCAGTAACCCAACAACAAAGATCATCAACACCGTGACCCGGGTGAGTCACCCCACTCGCCTGACTTGACACTTTAAAAACTGCACCCAGCACGCTCTGCCAAATGCAGCGTGAAACAGTTCCGGAAACACCTCCCAAACCCAGCCCGACCCTCTTCATCAATACGCGCACCACCTACCTCACCCGGCAACCCAAAAATGAAGATCAGCAACATTGAGTGCTGGGGGCTCTGAACATCAAGCGGCGAAAAACGGTACAGTCGGACATCCGGGAGATCCAACACACTGGCAAGACACACCTGCCGCGATCACCAGCTCCTCATCGCAGAGCAAGCCCAAATGATCGAGGGCCAGCACCTGCCGCACGAACAAAGGGGAGTAACGGATCGCGACAACGTTATCCTCACACCTACAGACTATTTCTCCACTGGTAAACCACATTATTCCTTCCTGTCTCTCTCGCTTGTTCCCCTCGCCATATAGCCTGGATCAATTTCCATATCAAATATATATTTTCTGGGACGCGTACAAAAGAGCATGTTTTTAAGTGGGCTTGTGGTTGATATTCGATGGTAACATTCACTCTTAACTGGCAATTGTTTCACTGGAATTAAGGCCATATATCACTCGTAAAACACTGTTCTCAACAATAATTTTCACCTACCATTTTGCGCGTTTCATTGACCTGACACACAACTGAAGATCAGTGAGTTCTCGCTGAATAACATCGATTCTGTGGTTGAAAACCCAGGTGAAAATTCACTGATATCCAATGATTTCACTTCCCACAGTGGTTGGCGATCTCGAGTCTATCTTCGGAACGGTCTAAATCAGTCAACACTAGTACTATAGAGTAGTACTTACTCGTCACCCAATCTCCCCCGGGCCGAATCAGCTAGACGCCGCTTCTATGGCCTGAACTAGCCTGAACTCCTTCATAATACTATGGCCCCCCGCCCGCGGAGGCAGTTTTCATGATGGCCGGGACTGTCAGCCAATGACACCACGGCCGTCTTCGGCTAATTTGGCATCCTTTAATGCAGTCAGTGGCACGCATTGGGTACGAACGTGTGTTCTTATACTGGTCCAATGCCATTCTGCAATGTCCTTGCTCGCCCCCACGTTTCGCTCGAGCTCGAGCTCGATCCTCTACGGCCACCTGGACTGGTTTGATTGCTATGGCCCGCTATGACGCTGAACTTCCTCTTTTCTTTCACGATGGCAAGCCAGGTCAATCCGACGATGATATTCGGCAGCTGCAAGAACGCACCCGGAGGCGCCGTTTTCGAGGCGTCGCATTGATCACGCTCGGATTGTTGTTATCGACGATCTACTTCCAGTATCCACGTTTTCATCGGTGCTTCAGCCCAGCGACTGAGGTCACAACCACGGGCGTCGGGCTTCCCAAGAAAGTGCAGCAAGCATGGGCTGCTCACTCGCCCTACTTCCCCGCCGACGAGTACAAGGCGCCACCTGAGCGCTGTGAGATCATACAAGTGTGTTCCTTTCTTTCAAATGTTTCGCCGGTTATCTAATCTCAGCGTTCAAGGTTAATTTGGTATGTTTGCTCGCCGGTTATCTTGGCTGAGTATGTAGCTTAATCAGTTTGGTTTCACAGCTCCAGAGACATGGCACGAGATTTCCCTCCAGGAGCAATTCAAAGAGGATTAAGAAATCACTTCGAAAGCTCATCAATGCCAAGTCATACGCCCACAAACGATACGAGTTCTTGAAAGATTTCAAATGGGACCTCGGAGAAGAAGATTTGCTACCTCTTGGCGCGAAAGAGTGAGTACTTTGTATTCCGATGACCCTGGTCGGATACTGAACATTTTCAGGGCATTCGACTCGGGCTCGGAACATTATTTGCGGTACAGTCGCCTGCTCGAGGGAGGTCACTTGCCTTTCGTGAGAGCATCGGACAGCGAGCGGGTCGTATACTCTGCCGCGAATTGGTCAGAAGGTCGGTCTTCCCCTGGTTTCGGGCGCATCCTGTTCCAACTAGTCATATGAAGGCTTTGCTAAGGCTAGTGGGTATGACTACCGACCCAGCATATCTGTCATCATCTCGGAGGAAAACGGGGTAATTTCTTATCCATGCGAGGCAAACGCAAACTCATTCTCCTCAGGCGAACAACACGCTAGACGATTCGAGGTGTCCCAACGCGAGAAGCCACAAGAAAGAGCTGCACGCCTGGCGCGAAAAATTCGTTCCTCCGATCACAAAGAGACTCAATAAAGCCATCAAAGGTGCCAAGCTCGACAACGACGACGTTGTCGAACTCATGTCTCTCTGTGCGTTCGAGACGCTTTATCATGGGAGCGCCAGTCCTCTCTGTGGTTTGTTCAGCACGAAAGAATGGCAACAACGCGAATACTACGATGACTTGCTCAAGTATTACAAGACTGGGTGAGCTTGCCAGTCGTTTGCGCTTCGCATTTTTCTTGACTCGGCTTTCGGGGTAGACACGGTAACGAACTCGGTCCGGTGCAGGGCATCGGATACGTCAATGAACTACTGGCGAGGTTGACAGGTCAGCCGGTCCAAGATACCACACAAACAAACGGTACGCTCGACTCGTCGCCGACAACGTTTCCCCTCGATCGCCATTTCTACGCCGATTTCTCGCACGACAGTCAAATGGTCGCCATCTACTCCGCGATCGGCCTCTTCCGTCCCGAGAAACCCCCCAGCGCCAAAAACATCGACTCGGATCGTACGTGGCGTATTTCGAGGATGACACCCTTTTCTGGGCGAATGATTACGGAGAAGATGAGTTGCGACGACGAGGGTGGGGAGAGGAGAGAGTATGTGAGGATACTCGTCAATGATGCCGTCCAGCCGTTGGGGTTTTGCGGCGCTGGAAAGGATGGGTTGTGCGAGTTGGGCGCGTTCGTGGAGAGCCAGGTGTATTCGAGGAGGAATGGGAATGGGGATTGGGAGAGGTGTTTTTCGTGAGATTCTGGGCTTTTTCGATGATTCGTGATTTGTGATTCGGCTTTCGGCTTTCGATAGATGATACATACCCCCCTGTATGAGCTCTGTAATTTGTCTGTAATAATGGACTGTATTTTGGACCAAGGTCCACGCTGAACGTGCATAATTTGTGTTTTCAATCTATCGATGGACCCTCGTCAAAGGCAGGGCGGAGATTGACTTGCTACAACTTTGATCAATGACATGGAGACATTCAGGCTTTCTCCATCCCGCATACAGACATCGCAAGGCTAACCCTTCGCCCCATCTGATCAAGTAGCTTCGTTATTCCACATTTTGTTTTTGTGGCGCGAAAGGACTCCCTCTCCGAGTCCGCCACCGCAGGAGGTGAGATCGTCGACGAGAATGTCGCTCTTGGGAACATAGTAATATTGTTCCGCTAGGTTGGCCACTGTATATCGAGGCACCTATTATGGAAGAACTATATCCTTTGCCAGCATATACGATGTTGTGTGTGCTCGCTGACGGGGATCATGCATCATGGTGGAAACCTCTTGATCACGTCGCGAAGATAATTCCCGATAGTCTTCATATAGCTGGTTTCCCTACCACTCTGAACACCGTACGGCTGGTACTAGCAAAGCTTTATATTATCACTCACATGCATTGTTTCGTCTTGAGATGATATTTGCCGGACCTCTATGTAGCGACGACAGCTTGGCAAAACAGTATCCAAGGCACTTGCCATACCCGGCATTCAACTTGAAGTTGTAGTACACGGAAAAGTGAATGGTCCTTCCGAGTCAAGTACACCAGATTATCACTGCGGAAACAGCAAAATAACGGGAGACTAACCGTAGATAGATTGTTGTCATAACTGTACCTGTCCGTGCATCAAGTTGCGAGTAGTTCTGTGAATGACCCCCAGTTGTTGCTCAAGTCGCTATTTGCTGAGTTCCATCCGATCGTTAATTCACAGTCACTCCACACCGTTGGCTTTCAAGAAAGAACGACCATTATTTATTGCAATAAATAGAAGTGAAATGAAGAGTGGATGAGATAGCTAGAAAGCATCCACTGTTCGAGTCAATAACGACGCCAACGACAACCTATTACCTTCTGAAGACGGAGGCCATGGCTTGCTTGTTTGTAGTGTAGCACTGGTAAGCCGGCGAATTTTGCACGGAGGCGACACCCTAGATCAGCTCGTCAGTACAACAAACACATGCAGCCACCAAAAACAAAGTATTTACCGTGTATGTGGTGAAGACTATCGAAATGCGCGATCAGCGCCCTTGTCCAAATTCAGCGAAAAAAATCATACTCACAGTTCTTGGGGTCGTACTTCTGCTTGATTTGAGAAAGCTGGTTGTACTTGTATCCGAAGAAGGCTATGTATGACGATCAGTTAGTCAGCTAGGGAAGGGTCAAGGACAAGAACCTACTCTCTTGCCAGTTTGGCTCGAAGGGGCTTCCTTCATTCTGGTAGCTACCGGTGATACCGAGCTTGGTCAAAGGCACGACGGCGGTCTGAAGGTATTTCATGATCTTGGCGTTCTCTGTGGCGTTGACATCCATTGTCCACGGGCTATCCGCACGCCATTCAGATCGGTATTGCCCCCCTCGAGGACGAAATGAAATGGGAAGACTTACACGGAGAAGATGGTGTGCCAAGTCGCCTCGTAAATATGCGGGTTAGCACCGGTCGTGTTGACCATATTTCTCGTCGCAGCTGGCATACTCGAGAAGATGACCATGGGGATGGGGCCGAATGTTCCGGCCGGAGCGCCATTGAGGGGTTCATTCATAATCAGCAATCCTGCCCAGGCAGCGGCTGCGACAGCCTCGATCGTCGCGGGCGAGCTAGGGTCAAGCATGGATGCAGGGACGAGACGCGAGGCAAATTGATCGTTGCTGCCGAAGAGACTGAGCCCCTCGTAGAAGGGGCCGATTTGTTCGAAGATGGAGGCCGAGACGGAGGGGTACATCTCCTGGGATGTCTGGTTCTGAACCACGGTGTAGTTTCCGGAGAGACTCTGGAGCTCAGCGAAGAGTGGGAAGAGAGTATCCAACGTAGTGAAGGTACTGGGCCAGTAGAAGTTCTACGATGAAACGGACCAAAGAAAAGTGATGGGCGGACGGACAAGGGAGGACACCAATTGGAATACATACGATAATGTATTCAGTTGGGCCGACGAGGCCACCCATTGTAACACCACTGTCGATGATTTGGTTCTGGTGCTTGCCTAGCAGGGCAAGGAACTGAATACCCAGAGCATTGGGGTCTTGGGCGGGGTTGGGTGCAATAGCGAGAAGGGAGGCTCCGACCGGTGTCGCGGGGTGTGCTCGGAAAGTAGCAGAGGCTACAAGAGTTATAACAATAGAAAGTCGACATTGTTGAACGCACGTACTGACGATTCCCCAGCTTCCTGGGCCACCTCCACGAAGAGCCCAGAACAAGTCGGAGTTCTGAGCTTCATTTGCAACTCTAATCTGACCGTCTGCGGTCACAACCTGCGAAAGGGCTCAGATTACAGGACACGTGACATACGAACAAGAACCATTACCTCGAACTCAAGAGCATTGTCCGCCTGAGGGCAATGTCATCGTCAGTTTCGACATGATATAATTTCGAAAAAAAGGGTGATCTTACACCGAGACCATATGCCGGTGTTATCCTAAACCAATGTCAGTGGAAATTGACTGGACCGGAAGCAAAATGGTTGCTTACGCTCCATGGCCACCCCCCTGAATCCATCCACCCGCTAAAACATGATGAGCGAGAACGACACAAACATAACTTGACCGGGAGACTAACCAGCACCGACTGTGAAACAGGCTCCCCCAACAACGGTGATGTCGTTTTCCTCAGCGAATGCATAGACTAGACGACAAGAAAGTTTAGATTAATCTGCAATTCTCGAGATTAGGAAACACTCACGATTCGTGAATTGCACACCGGACCCGAGGGTCACCGCAGGAACAGGGGACGCAGATGATCCTTGGGGCACGAAACTACTGTCATAGGCCATGCTGTCCATGTGGTGAGTCCACACCTGAAGCGTGGAGGGAGCAGCAGAACGGCCTAAGAAATCGTGACCTAAAACTCTTCAGCGAACAGGGCTCCCATCGTCAGAACCAAGTCTGCATACCTGTGTTCTTCACAGTGATCTTGACGTTGTTGGCAGTGGCCCACCGGATGACTGTACTAGCGTCACTAGCATTGTAGATATCGATGCTGTAAGGAGGAGTGGATCCTTGGTAACATGTCGAACCGTTGACAGGTTGAGGGTTGAAGTAGTCGAGAACGCAGCCATTGCCGTAACCACAAGCCTCCCAGTTCGTCCAAAGCAGTGCCGATGCAGTTGCTTCACGCTAAGCGGAGTGACCAGGAGCATACATCATAGATCTATGCAATGGAGTTCGTGATAGTACGTACCATGGTATCGTTCTTGTATCCTGCGATGACCGTCTGGCAGGCTTCTGGGTCGTAGAGGGGGTCGTCAGTGTAACACACAGCCGCCCAGGGTCTGATGGCCTCAAGGCGTCCACCAACAGAGCTGTTCAACGCAGCCCATGCAGATGGAGAAGGCCATGAGCTGCTGCCCAAAGTTGCGAAGTTTGGAGTGGCATAAGCGGCTTGCAAGGTCTGTGACAATGCCAGCCCAGGGATAGAAAGAAGGAAAAAAAGGTTGCGCAAGCCTGCCAATGTCATCACGACCGTCTCTCAAAGACTATCGAACGGTGCGGTAGAAAATCGAATGGTGCACTTGGGTTGCATTTCACTGAGCTTTATACCTGGCTTCGAGCCTGAGGCGCCACTGGCAGATTCGGGATAGTCTGGTAACCAAACCGTCGAATGAGGCAAGCCAGGGCAAGCCGTCGATAGATGGATTCGGGAGCAGATGCAACATGATATTCTGCCTGAAAATCATGTTTCAAGTTGATGGTGATCACGATTGGATTAAGCTTCGCCCGCATGGAGGATCCGCAAGACTGGGAAGTACCCGATGACTACCTATCCACAGTGACGCATCAGAGATACCAGTCACTGCGTTCTGTATCATCCCTGTACGTATATACCTGGGCTGAAGAGATTAGGTGCGGACGGGAGCTCGACCCATTCAAGAATACGCACATATGTGTACTAACCTCCAAAGTGCAATCAACCGTTTCACTTATTCGTAGCGAGACAGTCGTGCGAACGATGTGGCGTTAAGTACGAGGAAGAGGCTACTATGACGTGGAGAAGGTACTCATCTTAGATCTAACATATCTCATGATGCAACGATGCTACCACTGCCAACACCGAATCGGCACCCTTGTACGTGGCAGTTCCTGGGGCCTTCAAGAAGCTCGCGAGCATCTCCAAACCGATCAATCACACTGCGATTCATCGCTCCTTTCGACAGAATCATATTTGGCATGTACGTGCATGCGCGGGCAGTGACACACAGCGATGCCACGGAGCCAAACAATCCCCGAGGTTTGCGACGTGTATGCACCTTATTTCTGTGCAAACCACATGAATTGTGGACCTGCAATATCGCGGAACCCCCCCATTATGTCTCAGTTGAACGTTCGTCGTCGTTCCCATTAAGGCTGATCCGACGTTAACGTTGCTTGGCATGCCCCGCCTGAGCTTGGCAACGACGTAGCAACGACGATTCCAGGACATATTGACGAGAATAAAGATAGTCAGATCTGACATCAGGATAACACTGAGCTTTCATGGGTAACTCGATCATGTACCGCCCGTGGTGATGGACCAAGTTGAGCAGGATCGACAAATTTCAACAAATCCTGCGGAACGTCAGCGCGTCAGCCCCTATCTGGATGAACGAACACTTTGGGCGATCTTGGTTGACCTCAAAGGTCATTGAACTCTAACTTACTAAGTATACGACAGGCTGCAGCATGACCAGGCACGGGATACTTGACATCAAATGAGAACTGAAGGATATGGAGATATTATCATGCAGAACCGCCTCCGATCCCATGATGCTAACGGCAAGGACCATCATTTGGAGGTTGCCAGTAGTCTGGTGACCAGCCCCGTCTATCGACGGCTTGCCTCATAGACGGGCTGGTTACCAGATTAGGTTGCCAGGCCCATTCAGGACTTTGACATCTTCCGAGAGTCCAGGTGCGCTGTCGCGCTCAAACTTTGGCCGTGAGTATAATGATTGATATGTTCATCGTTAGTCAGGATTTCGGAGGCCGTGAGCGCTCGTGGTATCAGGTGGGCATACACTCAGTCCCCAATCTTGGAATCTATCATCAGAATGGAGTCGAC
This sequence comes from Chalciporus piperatus, assembly GCA_038093975.1. Taxonomy (NCBI): domain Eukaryota; kingdom Fungi; phylum Basidiomycota; class Agaricomycetes; order Boletales; family Boletaceae; genus Chalciporus; species Chalciporus piperatus. The sequence goes on from JBBPTG010000013.1 coordinate 204,305, forward strand.
CACGTCAGTCCAGGGGCCTCGTGCAGCAGCGGCCCCTCATAATGTGACCCTTCCATTCTATCCACGAGCTCTTCGACCCCAGCTTCCTCGACGTTCTGATTCCAGGTCAGTCCCTCCCGCAGCTTCCAATGGCATCTCTGGAGAGACGATTGGATCAGTACCTTGAGAATTCTTGGAGGGAGGATCCGGACCTAACCCGGGCCGGTAACGCATCGTCTGGAGTACGAGAAGCATCCACGATGCGGCATAAGTATAGCCAATCATCTGGATGTCTAAAACACCATAACTGTGTGACATTGGCTCAACTGTCAGACTAGGGGCTCACGTGTGGTCGGATAGATCTAGTGGCCGTTAGATCTGGCTCCGGCTTTACTCGTCTCCGGTGGACTAAACAGTATGACAGTGGAGATTTACAGCACGGTAGACAGGGGTATTCGTCGAGCTGTTAGTCTCTAGACGTTTTCCTTCACTGAGGAGCTTGCAAGTTGACCCGGACAGCGATGCGAACTGAAGACACCGCGTGACTATTGCGACTGTTTACTTCTTCCTTCAATTCGTCACGATCGTCGTGCTACGCTACATCTGTCCTTTCCTCATCAAGTTCCTCCTCACCCGCCGCTTTTCACTCCCTATACCCTCACCCTTTCCCCATTGCAAGAATGGCACATGACTCTTCTCCACACCCGCCACGCCTCCCTCCTCCCCTTGTCGGAAGTCAAGCATACCCCATATCGGCAGTTCCATCTCACCCTTCACCAGTAGACGTGATTGGGACAACACTCCAGTTGGAAGGGGAGTGAGAACGTGCATATGTGGCGAGCGTGGGTTCAACGAGGATGGAATACCTCGAATGAGTGCGAGGCCATGGCATGTTGACAACAGTGGATCTGGGGGAGGCTCGGCAGGCGTGTACGGGAGGGTGGACATCCCTGGAGATGTCGGCTGTGCCGGTTGGGAATGCGTGTGAGAGGAAGCATTCGAGACGAGCCCGACTATAGCGCCGTTTAGAACCCTCATCAGCTCCGAGGGTACCACGTCTTCGTATCCCGGACCACTCAAGCATACGTTATCGAATGCCTGCGTGTAGTCGACCTCGTAGGGGTATCGAGCGCACAGAGGTAGAGACGTATCCCAGCGTACGGCGGTAGTCTGCTTGATCCGCGCCAGCGCCGACGTCGGCCAGGGTGAAACCTCAGGAAATACGGCGTGAAAGTACGAAAGTATGTTGAGATGGCGATGGTCAGTGGCGGTATGGTACGTGTGTGTCATCTCTGGCGGTATGGCCTCAACCTTGATATGTCGTCGGACTTTTGCCTGGATGAATGGTGTAACGGCCAAGTGTTGTGGGATATGTTGCGTCTGCATCGTTAGAGGCCAACTCCTCTCCTCCGCACCCTCAATCTCGAACACATGGGAAGCCTCGATGCGCTCTTCGATGCGTGTGTTCAGGTCGGCACCCAAGCCTTTAGTCCACCCCATCGTGTTTACAACGAGTGGGATAGCGTCGTTTATTCGTTCATCGCCAGATGGAGGGTCATCACTGAGAATGGGAAACTGTAAATCGAGCTTGTAGGTTTCCAAGAGAGCTTGAATCGAATCTAGGTAGTATGAAGGGTTCGATCGCGGCGACGTGGCTCCGACATAATGTGCACGATAGGGTAGACTTGGGTGCGTAAATGAAGGTCCTGCAAATGTCGCGCCAGTTACTACCGACAGTGGAAAGCTTGATACAATCGACTGACCGAAAATGTAATTCTCAACGACGTTGAGCGCCACCATTCCACCCGGCGTGAACTCGGACTGACCCAAGTCACACTCAAGGAAGGCTACTCGGCGATACCTGGGGCGTAAGCAAGATGAGAAACAATCTACGAGAGTCTTAACGAGTACTGACCGACCCAGCAAGCGGTTAACCAACGTCCGCGCAAACGTGCTCTTCCCACTCTTCTTGGGTCCCCTCACCAAACATATCGGCGCAACGTTGATCTCCGAGTGGTCGCTCTCGTGTGTCGAGGCAAAAGCGGCCTCCCAGTATTTCGGAAGCATGAATGGATAGATATCCTTGGCGCTGTGTTGGATCTTCGAAGAATGTGTTGGCTGAGCAGTGCAATGCGAGATGTCAAGCACGTACAATGTGAATCCGGGCGAGCTCGACGCTCGACGAAGTACCCAGCTCTCGAGGTGGTTTGAAAGCGTTTTCAAACACTTTGCATATCTGTCCGAGGCCTTCAACACTCGTGTTGGTGCATCTGATCAGGATAGCAGTGCTGTTTGGTTTTTCTCGAATGGCTGGTGGGATGGGATAGGTACACGACCCAGGGCGGTCCGCTGCGACCCAAGACAAAACAGGGATTGGTGATGACCGAGGCGCGAAGAGGGCATGGTCTGCGTCGGATGGCGATAGCGTAACACCAAGCAAGGAGATGCTGCCTTGTAAAACTCGGAAGGAATATGTTCCTATGAGAGCGACTGTATCGTTTGCATGAAGCACCAGGATCACTGGCTTCCCAGAAGAATCGTTCTCGTTCTCGTCCACGATATAGACATTTTGATTGAGAACAGGACGGAACGTAGATAGACGGATAGATTCGAATCCTCTCGATGTCGAGGGAGCCGGATGACCGGCAGGATCAAAGGTGCCGGATGTGCCAGGTTCTTCGTCCTCCGAGGAATCCACCTGTGGTCGACTCGGCGACCAAGCACGTTTGGTTTTCGTGACAGAGATGGACATCAACCCGACCTGTTGAGCGACATCCATCTCTATCTGAACATCCTCCCCAGATGAAGAGTCTGACTCTGAGCTCTGGTCGACGGGTTCGTTGGCTACGTCGAAGTAGCGTACATTTTGGTCATATTTTTTCGACGTATGGGAGAACTTGACTTTTTTGTTTGTAGACGATTCGCCATTGGACGAGACACGAGTTTTCCGCTTAGATGTCGTTTTTTCGATAGATTTTGAGGTCCCAGATGACGAACCACTCTTTGATTTGGTGGACGGTGGGGATGGTGGCCGAGATGAAGGTGGTGGTGATGGAGGCTTGGAGGAAGGAGTAGTGGAAGTCTCCGCAGCCGCCTTGGCTGCTTTGCGTGCAGCGACAGCACTGATCATCATGGAACGTGTTTCGAGGCGACTGAGAAGGTAAACAACTCCCTTCTCAAAATGGCAAGTAACCCCTGACGTGTCTGAACAAGATACACAGATCGACATGTAATTGTGATGCTACAGTAACGGTACCAAGTACAGAGTTAACGTATGATACAAGAGACGGGTATCGTCGCGAATCTCGCGTTTTTAATCAATGACTCTGAGCCCATCAAAGCTTTTCCATCCTAACGCCTTCTTCATAACCTCCACCGGCGTCAATGGCATCTTCTCAGGTCGTCCCTCCTTGTCGAGCACCTCCCACTCATCCTCATCCTCGACATTCATGAAAACCTTGAGTAGCGATGCTGAATATCCGCTCAACAACGCAGCCCCCTCTCGGTCGCCTGTCACCGGCGCAGTGATGCCATGGCCATCCTCAGGGCTGGACAGATCCCAATACACCATCTCGGGTACATCGTACCCCGCTTTCTGGTACGCCTTGACAATCACATCGTGGTTCGTGTTCCATTCCGCCACGTTATGCGCCCCGATGGATCCGGAACCTCGCGCCTCGTCAAACTGCATATCGCTAAACACAAAGATCCGTTTGATCATCTGATCTTTCGGAACGTTGTACCTGATTGCAAGGGGGAGCAGAAGATCGAGGAAAACGGCGTTAAAGTCCGTATTCATGCCCCAGTTTGCCCGGCTCATAGACATGACCGTTGCGCCGAGCGAAACACGAGCTGATTCGGGATCGAGCGTGACCAACTCTGGAGTCGCGGAGAACGTGATGAATGCATCATTGAAGGGAGGTGTTGCGAGCCGAGCGACGAGAAGGGAAAGAGAGACAGCGGGCAAGATAGGTGAGACGTTGAACGGATTTTTGCCAGTAGCGCCCGGATCTGACAAGTATCCCATCGAGCCAGAAACGTCGCAGACGGCAATGGAGTTATCCAACTGGCCTGACTCGCGGAGACGAGTCACAAGCGTAGCCCACTGCGCATTCACGACTTGAACATTGGCTTCTGCAAGCCTGGCCTTTCGCTCCCGCAAGGCATCGGCGAGGCCACGATTTGGTTGTCGAGTGGAGTGACTGGCATGGTACACTTGGTAGGCCTCGTGGACGAGGACGTGGGGAAGGAGCGTTGCACCACTGATCTGCTTCTTGCCCGACTCGACATCTTTCAGGTAGTCCAGGAATCGCTCTTCGTCGTGAGCGAAAAACTGCTCCTTGTTCTTGCTCATACATACGGATGCCACGCGCGTGTAGACAATCTCTGACCAGCGGTTCGACGACATCAACGGTTCAGGGACACGCGATAGACTTCTTCCGCGAGTGAGCACATGGCTCTGGTAGAACGACCGCAGAAGATGCATATCGAGTGCGGTTGGGGGATCATACGACGAAAGCCTGTGGGCAATCGAAGACGACACTTGCGCTTGATGGAGAAGCAGACAAATCGCAGACGCGATGTTGGTGACACGATCGTGTGCACCTCCGGGAGTCGGAGCCCACTTAGAGGCTAGGGAAAGTGCGTGCATGAGGTCCATCCGCTCCTTCTTAGCAGCATCGCGGGGCAGGGTAGAAATCCTCTCCATCGTATCAAAATCCTTGGCCAGCTGGTCCGCAAAGAGCCTGGCGATTGCGATGTAGAGAGCACGGAAGCGCCTGTCATCGAGTAGCTTCCGCGTAAGACGCTCGTGGGCATGCTCGAACAACTTTACGCGCTGCTCTCGAGACCATTTCTCTTGCTCTTCGTTATTCTTGAACACCGGCCGGGACTTGCCATCGTAGTAGTTGTGCAAGAAAGTAGAGCGGGGATCGAGGGGACGTTTGGGACGAAGTTCGTCGAGGGTGGCCATGGCCAATATGTCAAGCAAGTCCTTCCAGGAGCCATGAGCTGCTCCCTGTATCCTCTTCCCCGTCTTCTTGTTGGGTCGGAGGCAGACTGGCTTTACCAGCAAGTGAAGATTGCATATCGCCGTTCGAGGATGAGTCTCGAAAAGCCACCCGAAGGCACTGAATGGATAGGGTCACAGAGTCAGCAATACACACCCAGCGAGAACGTAGGAACCTACCGATAGAACAGCTCCTTCTCACCCTTACCATCATGGATACTCCTCGTGCTCCAGATGATGCGAAGTGTTAGCTCTGGGTCCTCTTCCCACGAATTTCGGAGGTACCGTTCAATCTTCTCTCCTGGGCTTCCAGTCCGGAGACCCAAGAATGCATCCAGGGTAGCTACGAGCGTAGAGCTGAACGTAGGGGCTGCATTGGTTGTAAGCTTCTGGTGAGCAGTGGAGCGGAGAGCATCCATCATGGCATTGGATGGGACGGGAGCGGCGGCCCCGTGTCCCTCGGCCTTGGGCTCTGGAACAGCCTGAGGTGGAATCAGAACGTTGAGGAAGTTGCGGTCGAAGAGCTCGGGGATAGACGGAAGGGTCACGTTCTGAGAGGTCGCTGCTGCAGCAGGGTTCTGGATGGAGACGGTCGACATTCTAACGAATGATAATCTGATCAGTAGCTCTGATTCTGCCCACTTGATAGCACGAGCGCAGGGCTTGCTTCGGGACCCTGATCAAGAATCGCTCGTATTATATGGGGCTGAAAGCTCGCTAACCTCCCCTAAGTTGTCAGATTGAGTCATTGATGGTTCCGACTCCATCCTGACTCGGGCTGTCAGGTACACCACAGCTTTCAAACTACTCCCGTTACAGGGTTTCGCTCCCTCTGGAAGTCCCGAAACTTCTTCAAACGAGGTTGACATGGACACGACCCTTCTGCTCCACTTTTGAAGGTGACAGGTCGCGTGTTCTCAATGCAGTGTCAGACCCCAAAGAGTCGGGATGAAGACAGAAGAGTGTGGTCGTCATCCCATGCAGGAGCTTTGTGCATCAATAGAACACATCACGGTAAGGAAGAGGTTTGCGGGTTCAAATAACCGAGAATGATTCAGAAAGACACGGTACTCGTGACTTGACTCACGGTACCTCGAGACAACAGAATATCACGGCCTAGCCTTCTCCCCTAGTAAGTACGTCAATCTGACAGCCCGAGTCAGGCGACACACAGCTTTCAGCCCCATATAACACGAGCGATTCTTGACAAGCCCTAGGTACGCTCGTGCTATCAAGTGGGCAGAATCAGAGCTACTGATCAGATTATCATTTGTTAGAATGTCGACCGTCTCCATCCAGAACCCTGCTGCAGCAGCGACCTCTCAGAACGTGACCCTTCCGTCTATCCCCGAGCTCTTCGACCCCAACTTCCTCGACGTTCTGATTCCACCTCAGGCTGCTCCAGAGCCCGCCATTCCCGCTCCATCCAATGCCATGATGGACGCTCTCCGATCCACTGCTCATCAGAAGCTTACAACCAATGCGGCTCCTACCCTCGACTCTACACTAAACCCTACACTCGACGCTTTCGTTGGTCTTCGAACCGGCATCTTTGAAGAGACCATTGATCAGTACCTTGAGAATTCTTGGAAGGAGGACCCGGACCTGACCCTTCGCATCATCTGGAGTACGAGAAGTATCCATGATGGCAAGGGCGAGAAAGAACTCTTCTACCGGTTAGTGTCTTCTTCCATGCCACCCTAGAACAGATGCTGATCCCGTCGATCCAGCGCTTTTGGGTGGCTTTTCGAAACTCATCCTCGGACAGCAATCTCAAATATCCACTTGCTCGTAGAGCCAGTCTGCCTCAAATCAAGCAAAGATACTGGGAAGAACTTGAAACGACAGCGAGGATCTCATGGTTACTGGAAAGACTTGCTTAACATCTTGGCTATGGCCACCCTCGACGAACTTCGCCCCAAAGATCGTCTTCAACGTCGCACAACTTTCTTGCATAACTACTACGATGGCAAGTCCCGACCGGCGTTCAAGAATAACGAAGAGCAAGAGCAGTGGTCTCGAGAGCAGCGAATCAAACGGTCCCAGCATGCGCACGAGCGTCTCACGCGAAAGCTCCTCGATGACACGCGTTACCGTGCGCTCTATGTAGCAGTCGCTAGGCTCTTCGCGGGCCAATTGGCGAATGATGTTAAAACGATGGAGGAGATCTCCAAGTTACCCCGTGATGCAGATAAGAAGGCTCGGATGTCGCTGATGTTCTCTCTCTCCCTCGCTCCAAAGTGGGCTCCAACTCCCGGAGGTGCACACGATCGTGTCACGAACATTGCATCCGCTATTTGCCTGCTTCTCCATGAAGCACAACTTTCTTCTTCGATCCTTTCGGGGATCAGAGTCTCCCCCTGCGCGCCACTACCAGCACTAGACCTGCATATCCTCCGTTGTTTCTACCAGCAACGAATCCTGACTCGGGGAAGACGGTTGTTATGTTCCCCCGAACCGCTCATGTCGTCAAAGCGTTGGTCGAAGATCGTCTACTCCCGCGTGCCATCTATCTGCATGAGCAAGAACAGCGGGTGGTTCTTCACACACGACGAAGAACGGTTCGTGAAATATCTGCAGGACGTCGAGACGGGCAAGAAACAGATTAGCGGTGCTACCCTCCTCCCGCACGTCCTAGTCCAGGAGGCGGTTCGACTTCGGGAAGATAACCCATTCCGCACCGTTCCGATATCCGCCGGCTCGCTCGCTGGTGCCAAGCGCAGACTAGCAGACGCTCAGGCTCAGGTCGTGAATGGCCAATGGAATACGCTCGTGAACCGTCTTCGCGAGTCAGGTCAACTGGACAACTGTATCGCCGTCTGCGACGTGTCTGACTCGATGGGATACTTGACGGGTGCTACTAGCAAAAATCCGTTCAACGTCTCACCTATCTTGCCCGCTGTCTCTCTTTCCCTTCTCGTCGCTCGGCTCGCAACACCTCCCTTCAATGAGGCGTTCATCACGTTCTCCGCGACTCCAGAGTTGGTCACTCTCGATCCCGAATCAGCTCGCGTTTCACTCGGCGCAACGGTCATGTCTATGAGCCAGGCAAACTGGGGCATGAATACGGACTTTAACGCCGTCTTCCTCGATCTGCTCCTCCCACTTGCAATCAAGCACAACGTTCCGAAAGATCAGATGATCAAACGGATATTTGTGTTTAGCGATATGCAGTTTGACGAGGCGCGGGGTGCGCAGAACCTGACAGAATGGAACACGAACCACGATGTGATTGTGAAGGCGTACCAGGAAGCGGGGTACGACGTACCCGAGATGGTGTACTGGGACCTGTCGAACCCGCGGAATGGCCATGGCATCACGGCGCCTGTGACGGGCGAGCGGGAGGGTGTGATGTTGCTGAGCGGGTACTCGCCCTCGCTTCTCAAGGTGTTCATGGACATTGAAGAAGAGGAGGGGTGGGAGGTTGTAGATAACTTGGATAAGCCGGGTCAAGTTGAGAGACCGCCCATGACGCCGGAGGAGTTCATGAAGAAGGCACTGGGGAGGAGGAGCTTTGATGGGCTTAGAGTCGTGGACTAGAACGAGAGATGGACTCGAGATGATACCTGGAGTTGCGTGTCGTGTAATTTACTGTATCATATGCACATGGATCAAGTACCTCTGTTGGCGGGTGTAACATCACCGAGATGTGGAGAAAGAGATACATCCTGGGACCACGCACACATTTCCGCGGCCGAGCTTCTGTCCGAGTCAAACCCTGCATATGTACCAGCAGGTGGGCGCTGAGGAGGTAAGTGAGGTGCTGGTTGATGAAAGGGTGTCGTGCATGATTGAAACGAAACGAGAACGAGTGCCATACGGTTGTCCGGGTCGAGGACGAGGAGAATGGAGGACATTATGATGGAGGAAATGTAGCTGCTCAAGCCTTTGCGCCATCCATTGGCAGTGTTAGATAGCTTCGTGACTGGTGACCTACTAAGCCTCCATCTCCTAGTCCCCTAGGCAAACCCAAGAGTCAGATGAAAGCAGCCGTTCAAACGTTCACCGTTCACTAGGTCTATCTCCTAGACACCGACAACTCCAACCATGAGTAGAAGTACGTCTGATAAATCTGACAGTCTTCAGCCTGCAACCTGAATGTCGTGCGATCTCTTTGTAATAAGTATCTTTTATTATCTTTTACCTTTTCACCAATTCCATCACGCCAGAATCTGTGAAGTTGGGGATTATTGATGATAAGGTACACTATGACACGGTAGTTATTATGTTTCACACAAATCCAAGTATCCATCACCTCAGATTAGTCGACGACTCTAAGGTCATCAAAGCTCTTCCTTCCCAACGCCTTCTTCATAACCTCCACTGGCGTCAATGCCTTCTTCTCAGGTCCCTCCTCTTCCTCGACATCCATGAAAACCTTGAGTAGCGATGGCGAGTACCCGCTCAACGACGCAACCCCCTCTCGGTTGCCTGTCACCGGCGGAGTAATGCCATGGCCATCCTCAGGGTTGGACAGATCCCAATACACTAACTCGGGTACGTCGTACCCCGCTTCCTGGTAAGCCTTCACAATCACATCGTGGTTCGTGTTCCATTCCGTCACGTTCTGCGCCTCGTTGGGTTCAATTCCCCGCGCCTCGTCAAACTGCATATCGCTAAACACAAAGATCCGTTTGATCATCTGATCTTTCGGGACGTTGTGCTTGATTGCAAGGGGGAGGAGAAGATCGAGGAAGACGGCGTTAAAGTCCGTATTCATGCCCCAGTCTGCACGCTCCATAGACATGGCCGTTTCGCCGAGTGAAACACGAGCTGATTCGGGATCGAGCGTGACTAATTTTGGAGTCTCGGAGAACGTGATGAATACATCATTGAAGGGAGGTTTTGCGAGCCGAGCGACGAGAAGGGAAAGAGAGACAGCGGGCAAGATAGGTGAGACGTTGAACGGATTTTTGTTAGTGAAGCCTCCACTCGTCAAGGATCCCATAGACCCAGAAACGTCGCAGACGGCAATGGAATTATCCAACTGGCCTGACTCGCGGAGACAAGTCACAAGCGTAGCCCACTGCGCATTCACGACTTGAACATTGGCTTCCGCAAGCCTGGCCTGTCGCTCCCGCAAGGCATCGGCGAGGCCACAAGTTGGTTCTCCCGTGAAGTGAGTGGCATGGTACAGTTGGATGGCCTCCTGGACAAGGACATGGGGGAGGAGTGTTTCGCCACTGATCTGCTTCTTGCCCGACTCGACGTCATTCAGGTAATTCAGGAATCGCTCTTCGTCGTGAGTGAAAAACTGCTCCTTGTTCTTGCTCATACAGACGGATGCCACGCGCGTGTAGACAATCTCTGACCAGCGGTTCGACGACATCAGCGGTTCAGGGACACGCGATAGACTTCTTCCGCGAGTGAGCACATGTCTCTGGTAGAACGACCGCAGAAGATGCATATCAAGCGGGGTGGACGAATGATACGACGAAAGCCTGTAGCCAATCGAAGATGACACTTGCGCTTGATGGAGAAGCAGACAAATCGCGGACGCGATGTTGGTGACACGATCGTGTGCACCTCCGGGAGTCGGAGCCCACTTAGAGGCTAGGGAAAGTGCGTGCATGAGGTCCATCCGCTCCTTCTTAGCAGCATCGCGGGGCAGGGTAGAAATCCTCTCCATCGTATCAAAATCCTTGGCCAGCTGGTCCGCAAAGAGCCTGGCGATTGCGATGTAGAGAGCACGGAAGCGCCTGTCATCGAGTAGCTTCCGCGTAAGACGTTCGTGGGCATTCTCGAACAGCTTTACGCGCTGCTCTCGAGACCACTGCTCTTGCTCTTCGTTATTCTTGAACGCCGGCCGGGACTTGCCATCGTAGTAGTTGTGCAAGAAATTAGAGCGGGGATCGAGGGGACGTTTGGGACGAAGTTCGTCGAGGGTGGCCATGGCCAAGATGTTGAGCAAGTCCTTCCAGTAGCCATGAGCTCCTCCCTGTCGCTTCTTCTCCACCTCTTCGTTGGATATGAGACAGACCGGTTCCACTAACAAGTGAAGATTCGAGATTGCCGTACGCGGATGCGTCTCCAGAAGCCACCCGAATGCACTGGACGGAGAGGGTTAATATTTACCTTCGAATAGAACATAAAACATACCGGTAGAATAACTCCTGTTCTTTCTTGCCGTCATGAATGCTCCTCGTACTCCAGATGATGCGGAGCGTCAATTCTGGGTCCTCCGCCCAAGCTTTCCCGAGGTACCTCTCGACCGACTTTCTGGAGATGCCAGTTCGAACACCCAAATAAGCATCAAGGGTTGCCACACGCGTAGAGCTGAACGTAGGAGCTGCGTTAGCAGTAAGCTTTCGACATGTTGTGGATTTTAGAGCGTCCATCATGGCGTTGGAAGGTGCAGAGGCGGTTTCTCCTTCACTGTTGAATTTTGGCCCAGGGGCAATCGGTGGGATGAGCACGTCGAGGAAGTTGGGGTTGAAGAGCTCGGGAATAGGAGGAAGTGTTACGTTCTGCGAAGTTGCGGATGCACGAGGCCACTGATCAGAAATGGTCGACATTTTTACATTGGTTGGGAATGTAATGGGCAAGGTTGGGAGAAGGGGATACGACTTGATACAGCGACCACATGAGTACTTGGTTAGGAGCGTCGTTGGGCCCGGGATCAACCGCCTCAGAACATGGTACATCATCATGTCTGTTTTGCAAGAGAGGTTCAAATGGAAATCATCCTCGAGGCAGAGTCAGACTCGGAGGCGCTCAGATGGTTACAACGACCAGGCGGACTCAAATGTGAAAACTAAACGAACTCAGCCGATGCCTAAGAGAGGCGGAAACGACTATATTCACCTAAACGAACTAGGTACAACTCAAATAAGTAAAGGAACTAAGTAAAGAAAGTAAATACTCACCTCAGCCGATGCCTAAGAGAGGCGGAAACGACTGAGGCGCTCTGGAAGTGAGACGAGGAGTTTAAGTAAATGGGTGGAGATGTGCTCGGAACGATCCGACGTGATTCCGGTCCGGAATGACCGATTCCGGGTGCAAAGGATCAAGGAATGTCAAGGACTTGACATGGATAAGAATAGAAAGGGTGAATGGTTAACAGAGATGTCACGAAAGGGAATAGACAAGTGAATGACATATAGGAGAACATACGAATGTAAAAGGGATCCGTTCCAATGAATCCGGAGATGTTTCCGTGCGTTCCGGGCATCGGAAACGTCGGATTAAACACGGAATGCATCCGGAAGTATCCGGAAATGGATAGGGGCTATCCGGAAGCGGAAAGGAGCGGATAGGCATGGATTGGACTATATTTTGACATCAAAGTCATTGCCGCGGCACAGCTGGTCGACCCTGACTCTGCTCGCTTGCCTGTGGCAGATCATCAAACAGACTTGGCACCAACTTCTTGGCACACCAGAGCAAGTTTCGACTGGAGCTGGCTCTCACCGCGTTTTTTCTCTATATCTCCTTTGCAACAGTGGTCTATCTGAGACAGTTACCTTGACTGGACACGCTGAGCGTGAGTTAGTTATGGGCAACGCAGGGAGCGACTTTCGGATTCCCGAAAGAGGCTGTGAGTCCGTCACCCATCTCCTCGCGTAGTGAGTAGGAACGACTGTCTTCCTTCAATCTTCGGTCTGTCTTGGGGAGACTAATCTCCTCGGGAGTAAACGAAGAAACTTGCACCGCAACCGCCCACTGAGGGAGATGACTAGGGCACACTACCACGCAGCTAGCATTCCTGATCGTTCCTGATGCCCTCGAATATGACGACTACGGTGACCAGTGACCGATCTTCGTGACTTGGTCCGTGGATCGTGAAACTTGAAGCTGTTGCAATGATCAACCCCCAAGTCGACCGATGGTCGTTCAACTTCAAGTTGAATTTTGTGCTTTCGGAGGCTTTCAGTAAGTTCTTGAACATCATCCGTGACGGTCGTGATTTTCATCTTTCAGAGTCACAGGGACCTTTCAGTGCCACACCTGAATTTTACACGGGAATCGCCTGGTGAGTCCCTTTTTTCTGGAACTCGACCACCGCTATCGATCGGCCATCGATAGGCATTCAGAGTAGCTCTGGATCGAAGAAGCACCATGCGCTGTGGAGACGGATCCGACTCCGACCCCGTTTTGCATTCACGGTTGCGCAGATACAACCTCGTCACCGACCACTACAACAACCAATACTTCAATCCTTCCTTCGTCTCCATCTACACCATTCTCGTGTTCACCTTCACCTTTCCCTTGGAAAACACCACCGCTTCCCAGAGGGCCGCCCATGACTCGGCGGAGTGACAAAACATATTGAACTCACCGCCTCCATACACCTGATGCACGACTTCTTTCTTCCCATTTCCGAGTGCTGACCACATATGATCGAGCCGGGTTGTGGGCACAATAAACCTGCCATCGCCCTAGCCAGATATAGTTGGTCCTCCTCACCCGTCTCGCTCCGTCTTGTGTACCGTCGAAACATGGCGAACCGGAAACTTCTGACCACCTGGTGTGCTTGCTGTACGCTTTCCTACCTTGTCCAGTCATCTTGGGGCCCATCAATGGGTAGAAAAACCACGTGCAGAAGGTGTGAGTGATCGTTGATGATCGAGGACTGGTTGCGCATACATATGGTAGACCTAGTCCCCCCTAGGCAGACCCAGGGGTCGGATGAAGACAGTCGTTCACCCTCCACTAGGCGGTCTTGAAGAGGTCGTGTCCCAGGTCGTCAAATTCTGAGATACGTTGATGACAGGTCAGAACTACAGCTCCCGTATACGCACCTTTCTGAAAATCACAGTTAACGATGTTCTGACTGGAAGCCGTCCCCTTCCGTCAACACCGACTAGGCATGATTGGAACCACGCCCTGGTTAGCAGCACTTTAATAGGTGAGGAACCCCTAGCACCAGTGTCAGATCACATTCAGGGGCTCTTTCCCGATATCATCGTATACCGCCAGCGCCGACACTGCAAGGCTTGACGAATATCCACATATAACGAAAAACCTCCGAGTTGTATGGGGACACTTGGACATACATCACAATCAGTGTTCTGTAGGAAATGCAGACTGCCGGGGGGTATAGTGAAGCGAACTTGTCATCTAAAGCCGGACAAGCCAGCCAGACGCTGGCAACACTCCCCTCGATTAAAATAATTAGGGATCTGTGAGGTAGCAACGTAGAAAAAATACACTATGTACATATCTAATCTGCGGTGACAGTATGTGTCACCACACGTTTGTGCCTCCACCTGACATGCCTCCTCCCCACGTCCTGTTGATTCTCCGATAGAATCCTCCTCTTTTATATTATAGTCGTGGTAGATGAGCTGTGTTGTCTCCTGCTATCAGAGATCATCCTTCTCCTTCAAGTTCATGCATGAGCCGCCTCATTTCTTGAAAATATGGTAAACCGGGTGTACCGGGTGTACCAGGAATATCTCTTTCGGCTTGAAAATGCGTAGGCCTCTCCGAGGCGTACATTGACGTCACCAAGTCCGAATCGATTCTCCGCAATGGTGACGGTCCCAACTTCTTCGGGCCAAACGTACGTTCGTTCAGTGATTGGGAAAGACGGGGCAGGGGTGAGTGCGATCGGACTCGGAGAAGCTCTTCGCCCTCTCTCCGTTCTTCAAGTTTCTGCTTCCCATCACAGTAGTGAGACCGTCCAAACATCCCAGAACCTACAGTCTGGAAGGTGACCAGGGCGTTATGCGCGCTCGGATGTGTTGCGGGTATGTGGTCTGGGTGGAGAACGACTTGCAGTCGCGAGCGACTACGCACGTACTGCTGAACGATTTGGACCAACTTTTTTCTCATGCACGTTTGAGTAGGTGACGGACACCCACATTGCATGAACGGAATTTGGTAGCGTGTCTGGAGAGGATTGACATCAGTACTTGTTTGGGATGGTCTGCGGATACGGGTAGACAAGAGACATGGGTCGCTCTTACCTTCCATGCACGACATGTATCGTCGAATGCAGAGGAGAGACGACTCTCAGCGACGCTAATTTCGCTGATAGGATAATGAGCGATTGAGAGGGTTCGGAAACAAAAGCACTCACTGATCAACGTAATGACCGATATACGTCTCGCAGTCGACGTTATACCGGCTCGCCATAAGCTGATGTGTATGCCACACCAAGTCGACGTCCAGGGTAGGCACGGGCATAGTATCTGGACGGGTAGTTATCAAGTCCAGGAAACTATGGAGGCAGGTCAGAATGATCCTGATATGCATTACCCAGTGATAAGCTGGAAACGCACGCATGATATCGCATCACTGAGTGCTCAAGAATCTCGTTCTTGTCCTCCTCGCGAAACATCCCAGATTTTAGCCAGTCCACTTCCTCCATCTTTTCTGTGAAATGACATTGTCGGAGAACCTGTCGGCCGAACCCAATTCATTACACCAATCAATCCGCAACGGAAAGCACCCACAGCATCGATTAGGTCGATTGAAAACGGGCTCCCGTTGGTGTAGGCGCCCAGTATCCTCGTAACTCTGATGATTATCTCTGTATGTGTTCAAAACTGAGAGGGTAGCTTGATTCACTCACAAAGCCTCAGGACAATTCTTCAGCGAATTCGATATGGCCTCTTTTAGCCGCTCAAAAGAGTATCCAAGGTTGTCCTTGATACCCTTAACCCAATCAAGCCGCGCTAGTCGCGGGTCAGCTGCAGAATTCCCAGGTGCAGAAAAATGGGCCGATCGCATCAGCTGATCTTTGATCACCTTTGCCTGACGAACGTCACGTTTTCCAGATGGAACATAGAGACTGCCACTGACGCCGGAACTTGCTTTAACATCGATATGAACACCTAGATATGGCGACATACGCAACATAGTGGTCCTCTGCATTATCGTCGCCACCTGAGAGGTCGCGTACGAATTTTGCAACCGCGAGGTTATCGTTCGTAATTTTGAGTCTGCACCCAGGGAGCGGACATACGGCCGAGAAGTTTTCTTCCGCGAATCCAGTTCCCACATCATTCATGAATGCTTCCGAGAACTTGAGCGTGATGGAGGAGTTCCGAGGGGGAGGGGATCCACTCACGAACGTATACTTTAGTTCGACATCTTGGACATTCCAAGGGTTTGTGTATGCCTTCCTCTGTCACCATCGCCTCGAATGGGTTAAAAGGTGTGCCTGTCTGTTTGTGCCAAGCCTCGACTCGTGCGCTGCTCGGTTTCAGTTTTACAACCTTGGCGATGTTTATCTGTCATCAAGTCAACCACATTTCCAAGCAGGTACATGGGGGGTTACATAAAGATGACCTACCGAACCTACGACGAACATGTTGAGTAAACGGAGTTGCTGTAATACCGCGATTCGCTCGCAATCTTCAGTGTACCAGCTATGCGACCTCAACTGAGCCCCTATCTCGATATGATAGAAGTTTGACGTGGTTACCAAGGGCTGAGTAGGTAGGCGTGCCACACCATCCAGACATCAATTGGGGGCAAGTGATTTGACACGAATTGCTCCAAGGGTACGAACTGCAACGAGTTCACCCAACGCTCGAACCTTTATTTCGACGTTTCAATAGCTCAAAGTCAGAGACATGGGAATAGAGGGGGGAGAGGAACGATGTACCTGTCGACCGCGAGATGAACGAACCAGCGCCAGCGGGACTCTGTATCCATTCGTACAGCAAAATCAGGTATGCGCCGGTCCTTGCAGTCCTCGAGGGTAACTCTGAGGTTGTGGAATGTCCTGAGGAGACGAATGTGGCCCCTGACATGATCCGATGAGACAAGCGGACGTGGTACTTTCTGATCGCCGATGAGGTAGGTCGGTCTGGCGGAGGTGGGGGTGCCTGGTGTTGAGTAGGTCATTGGGAAAGGTTAGAGGACAATCACACCTTTAAAGGAGTGGGGATTCCGGCAGGGACGGAGAGCGGAAGGAATACTGTAAATCATGAGACGTGGAACGTGGGATTCAGCTCACATACTATATCCGAGTTGACTCAGATAGGTGGTTCGATTGACCTGTGCAGCGGAGTGAGACTTTCAGTGTTCAAAGATAGATCCCATGGCTTAACCATACCCATACACACCCATGTCCGAGTAGGTGATGGCGGCCAACAGTCAATGAAGCTAGAGTCGAATTAGGGCCCAAGTTGTCAATGAAGCTAGAGTCGAATTAGGGCCCAAGTTGATAAATTCATCACCCTGTCAGAGCCTGTCAGAGCCTGTCACTTAGGACGTACCTAGGCAATGACATCGCATGTTCAGTCGAAAAGTGCTCGTTCGGTTACGCGGGTGCCTACATCAACATCGCAAGGTTTTTTACCTTCAACAAGCTCAATTGAACAAAGGATCTTGGACATGTGCCTGTGGACTCTGTAGAGTATGTCGAAAACTTGGGAGTGGGATTCGACTTTCAAGCGATGCCAGTGGTCGTCGTGGTACGTTAAGTATCTAAAGGCGTTTCTTTCACCGTCACAAGTGAGAGGCTGAAGCAGATCAAGGGTTAACAAGATGTGTGTTGCGGGGGAGACAACAACGACATCAAGAAACAGGTCTCAATTACGTGGAGGCTAGGCTCTGCACGGTATGTACGATTCAGGCACTGTAAGTCCCTATTGTTCACTCTCTGTCTTAGCTTTCCGTTCCCCTTCAAGTCGCATTTCTAGCGCATGAATGTCCTCCTTGGCGTCCTCCACCCCTGCTTCAGCATCGTTGGCAACTGCGTCAAGCTCCTGATCGTGTCCGCGTGCGATGGCATGAGTACGTCAGCGGCGTGTCGTCTCCCTCAAATGAAACCTACGCACATGCTCTGCCGCCCTCAACAGAGGCGCCACCTTCGCCTCCACAGTACGCTCCGTTGGTGTGAGCACACCCTCCAAGGCGTCCTTGACCTCCTACATGATCAAGGTAAGCGAGACGAGCAAGTCCAACCTCATCCGCTCTCGCGCGACTCAAGACGTCAAATATCAGAACAACATACACACCTCCTCCAGGCGCGCTCTCTTTGCCGCCGCCCGCTGCTGCTCCAGCTGCCGTTTAACGTCTTTCGCCGAGTCTTCCTTCAGCTTCGCAATCTGGCGGTCAATCTACCCCGTGCGTCATCAGTGATCCTCAGAGGATAGTTAGAAGTTAGATATGTCAAGAAGGAAAGCATACCTCTGCTTGACTTGGCTCCTGCGTCTCGACATGCATTTTCGGATGTTGCGGGTAGTGTCAGGTGTTACAGGGGGGGGAATGGATAACGTTCAAGATGAAACAGAGCCTCTTCTCCATTTTATCACTCCCCTTCCACTCACACGGACTAGCCAGGTCTGGCCGATGCGATGCGCTCCATAATACAAGTGGCGGGGGAATGCGCCCAGAGAGAGGCTGCCATCCACCTTTGGCAATCTCAGCACATTCATATCTATTCATATCCGTCCCCACCTCGATCCGGCGTAACATTCAAGGCACGCGCTCCAAAGAAGTGAATTATCGAAGTCTAAGTACATAGGATGCGCCGAGAAGATGCAAGGAGGCTATGAGGGGTGGTAAGCAAGCGCTGTTTCAAGTTCACCGGATCGGTCACCTAAGTCTCATGACAATTGGGGTCTATGAACATACCGTTATCTCCCGAAGGCCTTCGTATTCTCTTCAGTGCATGTCAGGTTGTTTCTCCCTCCGCGCCGCTGAGAAAGTTCGCCGTATCATTGACGAGTGCGTCGAGCCATGCTCAGGAGTCAGTACATCATATACGGGAAGAAGGTCGTATGACGTAATGGCCCCGTTAGCGGTGTGCTGACGTAATTACACTCAAGGCTTGGCCAAGTGGTGACCCTGAGTTTTGGACCAGAACGACGACCATCTCAAGATGCCCATGCGATATAGACACGACTCATTACCCCGTACCCGCTCACCACCCTCAGAATCCATACAACCAACAGATGCAGACGACTCAATCGTCCTCTCAGATCTCGTACGAACAGGTGAAGCCTCAAGACTCCGAAGAAGGGGTGCAATGAGACTGGATCACAATTTACTCAGCGCTCAGCGCAACGAAACCTCACGGCCAACACCTCCAACTGTCGTCGTTGCTAGGACACCCTCGTGGATCGAGCCTCCGAGCGACGACGAATCGACCCCAACCTGGGAGCAGGGTTATGACCCAGCCTCATCTCTTCGTCCTGGGGCCAGGTCCGTGATGCCCGGAGCAGACACCTATGGTTACACTCTCTATTGTGGTGGAGAGGCATCTTCGTCGCTGTTGGTCCAACAAGACTCCCCGTACGTTCGATCGCCACTGCCGTCTTATCCCCCGGTAGCATCGTATAGCATTCGGCGGAAACAGGATGATCGCCTCCAGAATACGAACGGATGTGGGGCTGTGATCCACTTGCGAGCTTCATGTCGTGAGGGGTCGAGCGTCTGGGTTGGGAAAGACGAAGCCACGTCTGCTGTCGTATCTATGGACGCGTCGTACTTTGAGCTGCCTAGTATGGTCAGGACGATCCGCAGTGCCTGCGGATGTCTTCGAGAAGGCGTGGGCTGCGCGATATGGTGAGTATGTACGTTTACATTTCCATTCTGCGCTGACATCCTAACAGTGGTAACCCTCTTGGCACTCGCTATAAGCCTTGTCAAGCTGCCGCGGAGGGGCTGTTCTCCCTTCATCGTTCTTCACAAATACCCGTATGCCCCCAAGGTCCAAGGTATTGGCATGGTCAAGCGTCGACCACAGGTTCAAGCACATCACCCACATACATTTACAACTTTTTCGCTTCCAACGTCACTAGCTCTTCTCCAGCTCCACCATTACGAAACGTCAATCCACTATCCTTGTCTCAAGAGGAGAATTTCTTCTCTGCTGATAACCCCTTCGATTTCAACTTTCTCGACCGACTCGTCACCGCATCTCCAATCCCAATGACAGATGACGACCGCGATCTAAATTCGCATTCTCAACCCGAAACTCGGTTCGATCCCGATGGTGCTCTCATTCTATCGGATCCCGGGTCACCCGACAAGATAGGTGCAGAGCTGATGTTGTTTCCCGAGCGGTGAATCTTCTTTTCATGTCCCATTTATCTCATTCATTTATGTAATCACACGCTTTCTTGATTTCGATTTCAATCTTGTTGGTTTTTTTTTCGTTGGTTCTATCTTTTGGCGAGAGAGGACGCTCTTCCGAATTTGTATTATAATTATACGCATACATGCATCTCATCAACTCGGCATTAGTGCAATACTTCATCTTCTCCAACCCCCCATCTTTCAAGCGTCTCATTCTCATAATATTAATGTTGGTCATTTCGGAATGTACATGTACCATTGGTGATACATCTATTCCATTATGTTGCTTTCTACTTGTGGTGTTATCTTCTCAATGGATCTAATGATGATTAACGGGAGATGATAACGAGCCCCTTGGACTGTCGAGAATAATCAAGAGCCCCATCGAGGATATGAACTTCGGGTCTAATCGATCTAATCTCGGGACCTTGGTACGGTTAAACATCCTAAACATCCAATCCTAATCCTACAGAACTCAAAGCATGTAACGTACCATCCCCTGTCCGACTCCTAGTCCCATTTACAAACCACTCACCCACTCTTCGACTTTGTCCCCGCGGCCGGGAAACACAACGCCCAATCCCCCTCCCCATTATTCCTCGCATAATGTTGACTCTGCACAAAACTCGCCAACGCACACATCCCATCCTCTTTGGCACCACAAAACCCCAGCGGCTGAACCGCATCGTTGATCAACACTCGTACGTACTCTCCCCTTCTCCTCACTCCCCTTTTCCTTCCCCCTCCCATTCCCTTGGCACTGGCACTGGCACTGGCATCGCTGTCACCGTGACACTCGATTTTCTCGACACCCATCCTTGCCGAAAACGGTACCATCCTCGAATCGACCCACGTCCTCTCCCCATCCATCCGCCCCGGATCCATCAACTCCCCAGCGTCACGGTCTTGCTCAAAAAGCCCCAACGCACTATAAATCGAAATCATCTGATTATCGTGCGAAAAGTCGGCGTAAAACGTTTTATCGAGCGGGAAGGTGACCGGGGAGGCGTCGAGCGTGTGGTTCGTTTGGGTTGAGTCTTGGACGGGTTGGGAGGTTAGACGGGCGAGGAGCTCGTTGACGTAGCCGACGCCTTGGACGCGGCCGAGTGGTTGACCGTAGCTTGAAACGGGGAAAAGGGGGGGAGGTGTAGTCAGGGACCTCCGCTCGTAGTGCACACGCGGGAACGCGTCCTCGGTACTCACCCATTGCCATAATAATCCACCAAATCTCCATAATACTCATACGACGCCCATTCTTTTCGCGTAAACAACCTACACCACGGACTAGGCGCCTCGTGCGCGACCGTATCGAACGGACAGAGCGTCATCAGATTCACCACGTCTGCCTTGTCGAGTTGAGCACCTGGTAAAGCGGCGTTGAGGCGGTCGACGATCGGGGGTGTGAATACGTTGACCCATTTCTTGGTCGCGTGGTTCGAGGCTTGGGGGCTTGCTTGGGGACCCATCTTGTCGTCCAGCGTGTCGTTTGTCTATGCAACGTGTGTGTAATTCGTGAGTGCCTTTGTGCCACCGGACAAGACTTCTCGAAGGTCCTCTCACCCACTGAGGGATAATGACCGACAGCTCAGGCGCATATCGTTGCCCACTCGCATGCGCAAAACCTAAACCCAAAAGAAAACAACAACACAAAAAAAAAAAAAAAGAAGTGCCCCTGGAATTAGAACCCGGGAAAGAAAAAAAGGTCAGCACTTTCTCATCACTGACCAGCTGTCCAATTCCTCGCCGAATCGATCACACGAGCAGATTCTGATGCACGCACGAACGGGAGGGTATTTTCGTCCACCAGGGCGGCGTATCTCACGAAATGTTCCTGACCTGCGTCGAAGGACCTGAGTACAGTATATGCGTCAAGGGACGAGCGAGTCGCAGTCAGTCAGTCGGTCAGTCAGTTACTCGCGCAAGGAAATAGGGAAGAAGACGGACTGAGCAGCTCCGAATGGGACGAGATCGTCTATCCCTAGATCGCACTCGTACTCTTTGATGAACTCGAGAGAGGTATCATCGAATCGCTCGACGCGCTTCAGTTTCTTGAGTGTCTTCTGTATAGCCCTGCTGGGCGCCTTTTCGGGATATCTTGCACCGTGTCGTTGCAACTATTAAATCCCCGTCACGTAGAACCATCAACGGCCGGAGTAGCTTAAAAAAAGCCATGACGGAGACGTACCAAGTTGACCTACGATCGGATTCGTATCGCGCGGCTCAGCTACCTCAAGGCCTTCCACCCAACGACAGAAACGACAACGACACCCTCGGCCCACTCACCTGAACGACTTCACATCCTACCGGCGGGGGGCTCATACACGCGCACAGGAAACCACGGCGAATACTGTGCCCACGACTGTTGCAACTCTTGCGGAAACCCCAAACTCGGAGCCGTCTTATCGATCGTCCCACCAAAAATGCCGTAGGAGAGAGCCGCGGCTACGAATTGAGCGACGGTCGCTGCCATCATCTGCGTGTTCGAGTGCCTCGTGTTTAATCCTTCAAGTTCGATTCTGAATTCGAGTTGGAATCAGAGAACTGGCAGGCGTGAAGGGAGAGAGGTCGGTTGGAGCGGGTCGGTCGGGGGCATTGTATGTAAGTTATATTATGGAGCCAGTTGCTAGCCTACGTAAGCCGAGGAACGAGGCGGCGCAGGGTTAAGTCTGCGCATGAGTTAAGCGAGGTGGTTACCTCTTTCCTTCTGCCACCTTGCTATCCTCAGCGCAGCAAGCTCCTTCGCCGCTCTTTGCGTTTCTGCATCCTTATTTCTTTTGGGATCATCTTCCTCATGAACAACCCTCACAACGAGCAGCCTCCGGATTTCCTCGAGGAAGAGTTTGCCGAGGACCGCCAGATTTTCATCGCCAGCGGTTCATCTGTCGAGCAAGCCGCCCTCCATTTGCTCACCCTATGGCAACGCAACAACGCCAAAGCCAGAGCAGCCTGGGACCTTCGTCTGGAAGACGATGCAGCAGCAGCTAGAAATGAGCGCGAACGGGCAGAGCAGGAAGCTGAGCAAGCACAACAAGCTCGCCTAGACGAACTCGAGCTCGCGCGTCAAGAAGACCGCAAAAAGAACAGAAACAAGTATCTTCCTGTTTCCAACAAACCCATTCCGTCACGGCCAATCTTCATACCCGCCCAGCATGTACTCGAGAAGATGCGCAAGGGTGCCTACTGCCCTCTATACCACTTCACGAACAAAGCCCTCCGTGAGGCGGAAGAAGCGGCACCGTCAGCGGATGACGACACCCTCGCGCTAGTCCGTTCAGAAGCCGGTGTACCCATTTTTCAGCCAGTCGCTTCTGTCAAAGCGAAGGAAGCCAAGATCATCGATGAGAATCTCTCCTGGGAAGAGTTCAGCGAGGCTAACCACCGCATACTCCTCTCAATGAGGCAACACGACTGGCCAGAAGAACGCATCGCCATGGTGCGAGAGTTTTGGTTAACACTAGAATGTCACGACTGGCGACATGAGACCAACGAGGCAGCGAAACGCGCCCTCCTTTTCTACCAAGGAAAGGTTCGTAGAGAATGGCACCAGGCCATAGGCACACCCGAGTCATTTGCCCTCTTGCCACTCGATCGGGCTCGCCTAGAGAGCTACAAGAGTAAGTTGATGGACGAGATATTCCAGGCAAAACTAGACAACATTGATAGGGTACGCATTTCCTACCTACGAAAGTGTCGCCCAGCTAACCTGCCCTCGTAAAATTTCCCTTATTTCTCCCCCCCCCCTTTTTCCCTTCCATTCCTATCCCACCCCGAACCCGTGCGCGGACACTGTCCACACGGCCACTATCGGGGCGCGGGCTCGCTACCATCCTCTCTCGCGTGTCGCAACCTCGCATAAAAAACCTCTTCCCCTCTTCGTGCGCGTGTCTCAATCTCGCACACACCTCATTGCACGCATGCTTCCTCCATGCATTGGCACCTGCACAACAGATTACTTCTCTGTTATCATCGAATGCACAGGGACACTCCTCCCATACACAGAGCTCCTCCTCGACCTCGTACCAGAGACCCCCTCATTCTCGCACCCCCAGCATGTCTAAACGGCCCATCTCTCCGCCCTCCCAGAACCTGACAGACTCCTCAGCTCCCAAGCGAGCGCGTACCTTTCGCCCCCAACCATCTTTTCCCCAACCAACGAGTGGTGCCCCCGCCGGCGACGAATCAGCGGACCTTCCAGTCTGCGCCGTCTGCCTTGGCAGACACAAACATCGCGTCATCGAGTGCCGTGCAGCCCGCACATGGGATAACCGCTACGAAACCTTTTGCGAACGACTTAACAAAGCGTTGCGTACAAAAAACGAGGGAGCCCACGTCTGCCACAGCTGGCAAAAAGACGATAGCTGCACTGAAAAGCATGACACCAAGCATCTCTGCTCTGGATGCGGAGCTCTCACGCACGGAGCTAGCAAATGCCCTCGCGCTCAGAGGCCACGCGCCGCGAACTCCCTATAAGCCCTCAGCTTGGGAACAAGCTCTTGCACGCACAAACCTAATGCAACGATTCGGTAATGTTCCCTCGGGTCTCAGGCAAGGTTTCATCATAGGTTTCCCCCCCATCATTCGTGTACAAACCCCACCAAATAATACCTCCATTGATACATATGAACCCGAATTTAATAACATTGTGAATAAAGAAATATCCAAAGGAAGATACTTAGGTCCTTTTCTCCTTTCTACGATAGAAGAAGTTTTAGGCCCCTACCAATCCTCCCCTTTAAACCTAATCCCTAAACCTGGTCGTCCCGGCAAATTTAGACTTATCCAAAATTTCTCCTTTCCTTCAACGCCTTCCCTTAATTTCCCTAACCCATCCGTCAACGCCTCCATTAGCTCGGAGCACTTCCCATGCTCCTGGGGAAAATTCTCAGTCATATACCTCCTCATATCCCGACTCCCCCCAGGTTCCGAAGCGGCCACCAGAGACGTTGCCGAAGCTTATCGCACAATCCCGCTTCATCACACCCAATGGCCAGCAGCCGTCGTCAGGACCTCACAACACCACGGTTGTATCGACACGTGCGCGGCCTTTGGCGCTTCTCCCTCGTGTGGTGTATATGGTTTAATAGCAGACGCGGGAGCAGAGATACTGCGACACACCGGCATTGGCCCACTTGACAAGTGGGTTGATGACCACATTTTCTTCCGTGTACGTCGCGAACACATTCTCGATTACAATATCTCTAGACAGAAATGGAGAAACGAGATCCAACCCGCCGGTATTCGACAAACAGGCAACCGCATATGGTTCGGCGGCAGGACACACGAAAATAATTTATTGGAAGAATTCAGCGAGGACTGCTCCTTCCCGATTCGTGACTTATCCAATCAATCTCCTAGATCAGATCACGACAGAACCTTCGCATATTGCCTAGACGACGTGGACGTCGTATCGCACGAACTCGGCATTCCATGGGAAGCATCAAAAGACCAACCATTCGCTTCGTCCACGATTTACATCGGCTTTCTCTGGAATCTGGAAGCCAGATCCGTCTCACTCAGTCAGGTCAAAGCAGAGAAATACGTCAATGCAATCAATGAATGGCTGATGAGAGGTAAACACGTGCTAAAAGATGTCCAGAGCCTATATGGCAAATTACTACATGCCTCGGCGCTCTCGCTGCATGGTCGCGCGTATCTGACAGGCCTGGAATGCATGCTAACAACATGTGCTAAGAGCCCTTTCGTTCCACACCGCCCCGACACGCGAGTCGAAGGAGACCTAAAATGGTGGCGCCATAAAATTCTCACTGGTCAAATCTCCCGCTGCATCGAGCCCCCTCCCGTCTTTCTCGACCTCCAAGCTTTTTCAGATGCCACATCAGGGAAAACCTCCCCTGGATAATTGCATCAAATCCCATGTATTTTCAGGTAAAACTTGGTAAAATATGATAATAGCTCAATTTTCGCAATTTCATGAATTACGAACTAATTCCTAGCCTCCTCTGATCATCCTGATAATTATCAAGAATTACTTCAAATACTTGATAATTCATGACTATTACTAGAGTAATTCTACTGCCATTCATTGCTCTTCTTTCAATTTAACTTCACACAAAGCAAGGATAGAGAAAGATAAATCATATATATTGCCAGTGGCAGTATTATCTACTACATCTCATGTACTAATCTATCACTACAATAATGATGGGCTATGATGGGCTATGATGATGATGATGAGATGATGGACCTACCAGTGGTGATGGTGAGATGAGGGGATGATGGCATACACGAGTGAGCTGGAGGTGGTGGTAGGCATGAGCGAGAGTGAGTTGAGCAGGTGGGTTGGTGAGTGATGAAAAACTTACCTCATGATGGCGGCGGGGCTGTTGAGCCCACATCTGCCATGTTGTACAAGTTGAGGGTGAAAGGTGAAGGTGGTGGGGGGTGGTAGTGGTGGGGCGAACAGCCCGAGCGGCTTGGTGAAGTGAGCGGGTGAATTAGTGGGTGCGCAAAACGCACCTTGTGATGCCGGCGGGGCTATTGAGCCCACGCCGGCCGGCCGTTCGTTCGAGATGAGGGTGAGGTGGGTTTGAAGGTGGTGGTGGTGGCCTGAGCCGTTGTGGACGAGGTGAGTGGATGTGGTGATGGGTGAGTGGGAACTCACCTAGTGAGGCCGGCGAGGCTATTGAGCCCACACCGGCCGTTTTTTTTGAGGTCGAGGGTGAGCCGAGTTGTGTAGAGATGTGGTGGAAGGTGGTGGTGGGGCAAAGAGCCCGCGGCTGTGTTCGAAGTGAGCGGGTGTCGAGGTTGGTGAAAAATGCTCACCTGTCGAAGCCGGCGGGGCTGTTGAGCCAGCGCCGGCTGTGATTTCCGACTTGTGTTGAGATGTGATGGAACGTGGTGAGGCAAAGAGCCCGCGCGGCCGTGTTCGAAGTGAGTGGGTGTCGAGGTTGGTGCAAGAATACTCAAATACTCACCTGTCGAGGCCGGCGGGGCTGTTGAGGCCACGCCGGCTGTGATTTCCGAGTCGTGTTTATGGTGTGGAAAGAGGAATGTGAGCAAAGAGTGACACGGCGAGTTCAACACGGTCACGTGACCTGCTCGCGCGGATTTTTGTCAAGTCCGAGCATTAGGACATTGGGGCTACATTTCATTAGGATTTCCTACACTAGACAACTACTGCACTTTTTGTACACTTGTGTACGCTTTTTTGTACACTTTCAATAGACTGATTACTACACTTTCCAGTACACTTGTCCTACGCTTTTTGTACACTTTATTGTACACATTTGGTACACTCAATCACAACACTCTTTCCCACACTTTTGACTACAGTTTTAGTACGCTTTTTTGTACACTTTAGCTACACTCAATCTAGCTACACTGTCCTACTCATTTGACTATAGTTTCACTACGCTTTTTGGTACACAGCCACACTCAATGCTAATACACTCTTGACTACACTTTCAGTACACTTTTTTGTACACTTTAGCTACACTCAATCACAGTACATTTTCCCACATTGCTAACTACACTTTTAGTACGCTTTTTTGCACACTTTAGCTACACTCATTTATCCTCACTCTTGACTACACTTTTATGTACACTTTAGCTACACTCTATCACAATACACTTTCCCACACTTGTAACTACACTTTCACTACGCTTTTTTGTACACTTTAGCTACACTCAATCAAATACACTTTCCCACACTTGTAACAACACTTTCACTACGCTTTTTTGTACCCTCTAGCTACACTCAATCTAGTTACACTTTCCCACACTTGTAACTACACTTTCACTACGCTTTTTTGTACACTCTTCAATCAAATACACTTTCCCACACTTGTAACTACACTTTCACTACGCTTTTTTGTACACTTTAGTACACTCAATCTAGTTACACTTTCCCACACTTGTAACTACACTTTCACTACGCTTTTTTGTACACTCTAGCTACACTCAATCAAATACACTTTCCCACACTTGTAACTACACTTTCACTACGCTTTTTTGTACACTTTAGTACACTCAATCTAGTTACACTTTCCCACACTCTTGCCTACACTTTCACTACGCTTTTTTGTACACTTTAGCTACACTCAATCACAGTACACTTTCCCACACTTTTAACTACACTTTCACTCCACTCTTTTATACACTTGAGCTACACTCAATCCTAATACAATCTTGACTACACTTAGTACACTTTTCTGTACACTTTCTGTACACTCTACTACAAGGGTAAAATTATCTATATAATCATCATGAATTATCATAAAATATCAACTAATACATAGTCAGGGGTGGTCAAATTCCAGATAATTCATGAAATTTCAAGTTTTTTCGAAAATTTCAAGTATTAGCTGAGATTATCTACAATTCTATGCAATTATCCAGGGGAGGTTTTCCCTGATGAGTCCCCTGCGCCCATCCAACGTTCGCTCACTGAGCCGTTCTCGTTTTCTCCTCTTTCCTCAAGATGAAGAAACAGTCCAAGACCCCCAAGATATACTGGGACAAAGCCCATGCCTCCCGCACTGATCGCATAATCGAATGGTGTAACGATAACCCAGAAAAACGACTCCGGCTCTTCTCTGATTCAACACAAGACGTGAAGGAAGAAGGACGGCACAAGACTCAACTTGCTAGTGCCCGGAAGACGCTCTACCAGGAACTTGCCCTGTATATTTTTGAATCGGAACCAGATTTTGCTGCTCTCGCAACAGACAAGCCTCAAGTACTTGCGGCTGCTACCCAACGTCGGGTCACAACGTAAGCTTTGTTCTACCAACATCGATCTTACTAACTATACACTGGCACAGGCTTCGAACCAAGTACAACGAACAAATCAAGCGCTTGGGCCAGACGGGTGCTGGTCTGACAGTTGAAGACCTTGAAAAGGCGGACAGGACGAAGGGGTTGGTCGGTAAGTTAGCTTTTTTCTCTTTCTGTCTGAGCTCACACACTGCAGATGATATCATCCGAGACTTTCCATGGTTCCCTTCCCTTCACGGGTGGTGGAGAACAAATCCCGCCTATAACACGACCTTCAGCACCGCGGATTCTGGACAAAACTTTGCAGGAAAAGCAGCCGCTGTCTTCAATTTAAAGCCAAGCCTATCGCTCTCTGGAGACTCCGTCCCCACGTACCCTCCGCAACCACAACAAACCTCCTCAACCCCCGGCCCATCTAACTCCGCCTCTGTTGTCCCAGCTCACCCTGGTGTCGCACCAGCATCCCCCACTGCCACCCCATCAGAATTGTTATAGTATTTAAAAACTTTTCAAACTTTTGCCTACAACGGTATTCGAACTCTGGACTTTGTCTACAACTTAGGGGTCAAGCCGGATTCATCTTAATCTGCTCCGGTAGTCCCTGTAGCATTACGTAAACTATTACATAATCAGGTCACGTGACAAAGGTCCAGACTTAGATGAGTCAGCAATGATGTCATGGTCTAGACCCTAATCCGTACCTGGTACCTTTTCTTATCTATCGTCCCATTTACCTTATCTATCTTTTCCTTTATGATTTCCTTATTCGGCTGTTGGTCTGTGCGCACTTCTCAATAGTATATAAGTAACCCTGTACTTATCACAGACCCCAGTCTAATCCATTTGTTGCTTCACCGCAATTAAGCTTTAGTACTCAGCATATTCTCTTGCAAGGCTTAGTGTTGCCTTAAGTCCCCGCCGTGTTGTAATTCAGTTATAACACTTGGATTAGACTTGAAAACACCGCCTGGACTCTAGGGCTAAAGAGTTGGTCAAGAAGACCGTTTGTGTACGTGACACACAGGAGACCGCAACTCCGTCCACTGCTGCATATACGGCCGTCCGCCGTCATAAATTGGATAAAGTTGCTGTTCCCCATAGTGCACTAGGGGCTTTTTGATCGTTCGAGACGTCTTGGGGCCCGCTCACGCGCCAACCCTCTGACTGTAGACACGATCCGGGTTCGCGTGATCACCCGTTGACGTCACGCATTCGCCATCTGGCTATTCTATTCTTTTGGGCCAGCCTTTAGTGCCCCGTTTCTGTTATCCTCCGCACTATAGTATTTGTTCGAAGACCGGATTGGGATCGTGCCCAATTGCGAAGGACGACAAGGGAAAAGCGGGACGCCGCCCCCTTGGCTGAGTCATACGTAGCAACGTAAGCCGGCAGCACCGCCGAGGTACAAAATAGAAAAAACAATAAAAAATAGTATCCTGTATTACAATAGTGTTTGCTACTGCTCGAAGATAGAAGTTCGAGAGTAGTATATGTGCAAAATCCAAACAGATCTTGGGAAAATTCCTCAGAAGGTCTGCAAAGATTCCGATAAGCGTCGCAGGTATTACCTCCGCTCGAAAAAATATTTTCTTCGTCCTCGTGTCTGTCATCCCCAGAGAACCTTTGGAAGATAGGTTTCAGTAAGGATACATGTCAGCAGAGTTCTTAGATCAAGAACCACAAGCTCAAGGTTACAGATCCCCCCCACGTCACTTCTCTTCCTCATCAGAAAGTTCACATCCCTCGACTCCCCGTCCCGAAACTCCGATGGCAGACCCCGTTGATCCCATCGCTGCTCTCACCGCCGCTCTGAAGGCGCTCATATCAGACAATTCGGAATCTGTGTCCAAAAAGGTTGCCGACCCTGGGAAATGGGATGGTGACCGCACCAAGTTCCGTTTGTGGTGGGCACAGGTTAACGCCTGGCAGTCCGTCCACACGTGGAAAAACAACAAGGTTCGATGCCTTGCCGTACTCTCACGGTTAGAAGGAAAAGCGGCTGGTTTCGCCCAGATGACAATAGAAAAATGGTCTCGATATGAACTATTACCACCGCCTCCAGTAGAAGGAGAAGCAGAGGAACCGGTTCGAGAACCCTTGGGACTACTAGCATGGCCCACGTGGACAATATTTTCACATCTCCTCAAATCACATTTCCAGATTGACGTCCTCGCTCATGAGAGTCTCCGGAAATTAGAAGCATTGAAGCAGGCTGGGAAACCTGTGGACATCTTCCTCCAGGAGTTTGAATTGTTGAAGGCGGAATCGGAGATAGAAGATGCTCATGCCAAAGAGCTTCTGAAAAAGGCAATAGATTACAAAATCTATTATCAGGCGCAAATCAACACCAATGTTGATGAGCAAAATCTGACCAACACGATTGACACCTACCGAAAGTTGGGTCGAACTTTCGAACGTATCGTCGTTGAACGCGGTGCTCCAGTTCGTCAGGCACCCGCGACTGCGCCAAGGCCTTCATCATCATATCCGTATCTCCCACCTCGTTATCCAATTGCATCACGCCCGCTCCCACGTCCCCCCGTTCCGTATGCGGCCCCCCGTTTCACTCCCACAGGCACACAGCCTGGTCGTGGAGCCCCGATGGATCTGTCGGCACTGAAACGACTCAACTCAACTAAGAGCTAAGACTCACACTAGACAATAGCGAGCCGATGAACTTGGCTGAGGTTCGATGAGGAAACTCCAGGAGAACAAGACTGGGGAGCCCAGTGCTTGTCGACCCGGGTTTATATACTATTGTCAATGTTTGTACATGTTGTGACTAAACCTTATCGTAGGTGACTGGGTATGACTCATACTGACTACCAGCCAATGGCGTAACTAGCTCTACTGCGGAATGAGTAAGCGTGAGTCATATGATGAGTAATGCTGACTGATGCTGACGAGTGAACGGTGAGTCATCAGTTAGTAAGCGAAGGTCTAGACCTAGCTTATGTAAGTAAGTCACGTGATGCGATAAGATAAGATAACAAAAGAGAAAGTGAAACGACTAAGTCCAAGAAACGAAGAGAAACCTAGTAAGCGTAATGGAATGTAGGGATGATTAGGATAAGGAATGGAGCGTTCGTAACACTACCCCCTCTCTATGGATCGTATTCCTAGACGATCAGACTTCGATGAGTGGACCTTGATTCATCCACGGTACTCCATCTGCTGGCAGAGCTACGGCAACCTGAAGGTTGTTGTTTGTCCAGGTTACTGGTGGTTCGAATGGGTTACCATCGTTTTCATCGACAGGAATAGGGTGGGGAGCACCTACGAGTGCTGGGTCGAGAATAGGAGGTTGAGCGAGATCAGGCCAGTTTGTGGGCCATTCCTGCTGATCAGGATTCTCCTGTTGTACCTCTATCACGTTGTCCCACTTGCTCAAATCCGGGTGCCATACGACGAGTTTCATCCACCTTGTCGTCCAATCCCAGTTAATCTCAATAGACGTTGATCGCCTTGTGACGATCATATGAGCGAACATGAGGTATTGAATGGCGATAGTGACGACAGCGATAGCGATGAAAGTGAGGAGGGAGGGAATGAGCATGCGGAGGATCCAGCCGTTGCAGATGACGAAGAGTATAAAGAGGAGGAAGAGGACAAAGTTGCCTCGATCCCTAGTGAAGTTTCGAATGAAAATGTCGCGGAGGACACTTTCCCAAGCGTAGACGTCGTTGAGATCCATTGGTGATGATGGTGGTTTGTGGAAGAGAAACCGTGAGAATGAAGACCGTCAATCATCAGTCTTCTTATACCTTTTCGGTATCCGGCACGGTATTCAACCAATTGATTTGTCCATCATCCACCTGACTCGTTAGGTTGTCATACGGCTGGAACAGTGACTCGAATAGACTCCGTGACATGCGAAGGAATCGTGGTGCGGATGGATGTATCTTGTTGAATTCCCTTATTGCATCCTGTGCATTCTTGAGATTCGATCTCGGTTCCCATGTCCGATCAGATTCCGCATAGCCTTTCCAGTGCACGAGGTATTTCAGGGTTTTTCCCTGTAAGCGAGAATCAACGATGTAATCCACCTCATATTCATCATCTCTGTCTTCTGTCACAATCACAGGCCCAGGCTTGTCAACGGTTTGCTTCCGTAACCTGTCCTTATATGGTTTGACACGTGAAACATTAACGACGGGGTGAATTTTCATGGTACGCGGAAGCTTCAAACGTAGTGCGTTCCGTCCAATCAGGGTTGTGATTTCGTAAGGGCCCAACCATCGTGGGGAAAGTTTCTTAGATCTCTGCGCCAGGCGGAGATTAGTTGTAGACAACCAGACTTTCTGACCAATTTCGTAAGATGGTGATTCAGAACGGTGTTTGTCGGCTTGCGTCTTCATACGCTTCTGAGCTTCTATTATGTTATCTTTGGTTTCTTTCAACGTGTTGGCGAGTGTGTCAACAAAGTCCGTAGCAGCTGGTGCTTTAGACGTGTAATTCTCTATTCCCATTCTTGGAGAATATGTGTGCGTGACGTTGAAAGGTGCCTTAGATGTAGAAGCTTGCTTCTTCGAGTTATATGAGAATTGCGCAATTGGCAACCAATCAGTCCATTCTTCTTGCTTTTCTGACGTAAATAGGCGGAGATACTGTTGTAGATCTCGATTCATACGTTCAGTTTGTCCATCAGTCTGTGGATGAAAGGCGGTGGAGAGTTTGGGCGTAATGCCAAGACGTTTGCATATGTCTTTCATCACTTGAGATGCGAATTGCGGACCTCGGTCCGATATGATGGTTTTAGGAAGTCCATGATGTTTCCATACATGGGTTAGGTAAAGACGAGCAGTGTCGAGAGCGGTGACTGTCTTGTTGCAGGGAATGAATTCGACTTCTTTGGAGAATCTGTCGACTACGACAAGAATAGAATCGAATCCATTCGAGAGTGGCAGATCGGTAGTGAAATCTGCAGAGATATGTTCCCAGGGAAGATCCGGAACTTCAAGGGGACGGAGCTTTCCAGAAGGAGCATAGTTTATCCCTTTGAAACGTGCACATCTGTCACAGCGTGAGACATAGTCTTTTACGAGCGTAGCCATTCCTGGCCATGTGTAACTGCGCTGTAGCAGTTCAATTGTCTTTTCATATCCGGGATGTCCAGCAACGGGCGTGTCGTGATGAAGTCGAATAATCTCCATGCGGAGATCTTCTTCTTCAGGAACGTATAATCTTCCTTTCTTGTCAATCAGAATCCCATCAGACTCTTCACAAATGCCGTGTTCTTTACAGAGTTTCATGACTTCTGTTTCACGTATTTTGAAGGTTGCTTTTCTGATTTTGTTCTTGATCAGATCGGAATCGGTTGAAAGTTGAACAGTTGACGTAGCAGCTATTCTGTCCGGAGGTATTACAAGGACAGCTTTGTTATCTGCTTCGATACCGATTGCGTGATCTTCTCTTCTTGATAAGGCATCGGCTTTTCCCATTTGGGAACCTGCCTTG
Source organism: Chalciporus piperatus (assembly GCA_038093975.1). NCBI lineage: Eukaryota > Fungi > Basidiomycota > Agaricomycetes > Boletales > Boletaceae > Chalciporus > Chalciporus piperatus. Next base: position 238,467 of record JBBPTG010000013.1, read on the forward strand.
TGTAACCATTTGAAATTGAATCGGCTAAGATATTGAGACCAGCGTGCTTGGCGTCGATTTAGATCTTGCCGAGTCATGAAGAACTGAAGATTCGCGTGATCGTTCCAGATCTCAAACTCGTGCTTAGAACCTTCCAGATAATGTCTCCATTGTTCTAGACTTCTGATAACGCTTAGCATCTCTTTATCCGCAATGGGATAGTTGCGTTCTTCCGGTGACATGGAGTGGGAAGAGAATGCGACGGGATGCCATTTGTCTCCTTGTTCTATAGATAGAACAGCACCCGTGGCGTAATTAGATGCATCCGATTCTAGACGGAAGCGTTTGTCATTGTCTGGGAAAGCGAGTATGGGAGCGATAATGAACTTCTGTTTCAATGTGTTGAAGGCGTTCTTCTGCGCATCCTCCCATGCGAATTTCACATCCTTCTTGGTAAGGTCATTCAAGGGTCTAGCCACTTGAGCGTAGTCTTGAATGAAACGGCGATAGAAGTTTGCTAACCCAAGGAAGCTTCTGACACCTCTGACATTTGTCGGAGTTGGCCATTCGGTGATTGCCTTGACCTTATCGTCGTCCATTCTGATTCCCTCGGGAGTAATTGTCATTCCCAAGAATTCTACTTCTTTGGTATGGAAGACACATTTCTCTGGTTTGACGAAAAGGTCATTCTCTTCTAGGCGACGAAGAACTTCTCTGACTATTTTGGCATGGACAGCAGGGTCGTCGGATTTGGTAAAGATCATGATGTCATCAATGTAGACAACAACGGCGTCTTCCATATCCGAGAAGATGTCGTTCATCATGGTTTGGAATGTTGCAGGAGAATTGCATAATCCGAAGTACATGACCAAGGGTTCGAAGGCGCCACGGAAGCACACGAATGCGGCTTTAGATTCATCGCCTTCTTTGATGCGGATGTTGTTGTATCCCCAGCGCAAGTCCATTTTGGTAAACAGTTTTGCGCCTTTCAGTTTATCAACCAATTGGGAAATGAGGGGTAGCGGATAATTGTTTTTCACCGTGTGTTCATTCAGATAACGGTAATCTTGAACCATGCGTTTCTTGCCATCTTTCTTAGGAACGAAGAACACGGGAGAAGTCTGCTCAGATTTGGAAGGACGAATGTACCCTTTCTTGAGCTGATCATCAATGAATGCGCTGACTTCTTCTTGTTCCGTGACAGAGAGTGGGATAAGACGACCCTTTTTCGGCTTGTAGGTGTCTTTCAAGTCAATTGCATGATCCCACGGCTTACGGGTTGGCATGCGTTCAGATTCCTTTTTCTTGAACAGGTGAATATACTTGTGATATTCTTTTGGAACAAGTTCTTCCGGAGTCTTTTCCGTTTTCGGTTCAGGTGCATCCTTCTTTGCGGCATTGATGTGACGAAGGGAATTTCGTTCTTCATCATCAAGTTGACGTGCGAACGGTGGTTTATCTCGTAAAACGGAACAAGACCAAGGACAACGTGTCATGTGGACCGTTCCTTTGTTCCAATCTATTTCCGGATTGTGTTGCTTCAGCCATGCGTATCCTAATATCACCTGATTCTTTCCGAGATCAGTGACTTCTGCAATGGCCTTCTCACGATGTCCGTTGAAATGGATAATGATTTCCGCACAGTGTGTTATCTGTCCAGCGGAGTTATGTGTTCCGTCCACGTTGTACACCGTAAGTGGATGTCTGAGTTGCACGAGGGGTAATTTGATTTTATCAGCCCATCTCCGATCAACGAAGATAGTGTTAGCTCCTGAGTCAAGAAGTGCTTCTGCTCGTGTGAAAGCAGAAGGGAGGCGTTGGGAAGCGATGGAAGTAGATAGCTTCAATTCTCGATCCGTCGTGCGAATGAAACGTGGTCCTGGGTTTTCGGAAAGATATCGGATTATGGAAACGGAATTAAGCACCTGACTAGAGTCCAGGCCAAGCTCATGATCAACATGAGACCCCGTTTGACTGTGTGAATAGTTTACAGATTTTCCTAACGAGTTAGTTGCGGTCCGTTTGCCCAGATCATTCAGGCCGCTTTGCCTTTTCCCTTCATTTCGATATCTTTCATATCGTAGAAGTATGCCTTCATTTCGTCGAATGATCGGCCTTCAAGAGCACTAGATTCGGTAGACAGTTCTCTCACCTGTCTCTTCTGAAGTTTGCAGACACGTTTGTGTTCGCCTCGTGACCAGCCACAGCCCTTGCATTTGGTACTAGGCACCGGACATTGCTGTTTCGGATGTCCCGGTTTCCCACAGTTCCAACAGTTTCCTTGCTTCTTTTCTTTGGAATTGCTTGTGGCCGCCTTTATGACAGCTGGTGCTTCTTCTTCTTCCACAATTTCTCCTTCTTCGATTTCGGCAGAACCTATATCCATTGGGGCACCACGACCCGGTTGTGTGCCCGTGTTGGTATATTTATATCGCGGGGTATCACCTGCGGTTCCTGTCTTGATCATGGAGATAAGCTGTTTTCTTCCTGCAAGGAGGCGTAGTTCTTCGATGTATGCGTCATATTTATCGAACCGTCCCTTATCCATAAAGATCCGATGTGTGATCTCTGGATCTGCGTTTAGTTCTAGAAGTTCGATGTGTCGCGCGTCACTCCAATCGTCCATGAGGCGATGGGTTTGGAACGTGGTAAGGAATTTCTCCATAGACATCTTGCCTTGTTTCAGATTCTTGATCTGGTTGCGGTGATATTCCACCTCGTTACCCGAGTGGAATTGATCGGTGATTCGTTTATGGAACTCGGCGGAAGTATACGTGGTTCCATTTTCCAAGATGTCGTGTGTCATGGCTCGTGAGAAAGTAGCGGCGTCTCCTCCTGTCATTTGACTAAGGATAGCTCTGATCGCCGTCATTCCGGTTAACACGGTGTTGTTTTCATCTATCCACGCACGGACTCTTGTCCACCATTCTTCGAACTTCTTTCCTCTGGATCCGTCATAGTCTCCTGGATCTTTGACGATTTTGGATAGCTTAGGTCCACTAGGTCCGACCGTAGGAGCTGGTATTGCGCCAGGCACTTGAATGGCTTGTACTTGCGCTTCAAGCTGCAAGATATTATTGTTTAGATTTTGATTTACCCTCTGAGCGTTGGTAAGCTGATCCGTCATGGTTTCTAACGTGAGTCTCAACTGCGTTCCAAGATCCCGTATGGACGCGTCACGATGTCCGAGAATGCCTGTTAAGGCAGCTGCTAAGTCTGGGGCGAGAACCGACATTCTTGATGCACTAGAATGGAAGGGATAAAACTAGATTTATTTCAGATCTCCTGAGATCCTTCAAGGGTTTCTCCTGATAACGAAGCAGGGGCGTCTCTCTGATAAGGTGGCGGTGGAATGCTTCTTCTGATGGAATGAGGCGCGGGATAGTATAGTTGTACTCCTGGTGCGTTTGTCTCTCTTAGTCCTCCTTTGTCTTCACTGTCAGATTCTACTAATCCTGGTACCGATTCTCTGTCCTCTTCTAACTCTGCTTGTGAAACAACAGGAGAAAGGAGAGGAGTAGGTGGTGCTACTGGACGATTCCTGTGAGATACAAGGATGTAGGCGAAGTCAAAGGTAACGCGAAGGTCGTCGGAGAGAAGTACGTGGCCGAAGATAAGGTACAAAAGTAGCAGGGAGACCAGTAAGCTGCGCTGCACGGATTCTCCTAAGGGGAACAAGAGGCTTAGGGCAGCGAGTGCGGCGAGTAGGACGCGGGGTTGATACCCTCTCCTTAATACGTATACCGGCGTCCTCTGGGATACCTCTAAGTAGCCTGTCGCTTCGTCGGCGTTGACGTACCCGATCGTCAATGTTCTCTCGAATCGATTTCTCACCTGCCGGGGATATAAGCGTACGATAGAGAGCGCGACGGAAACTTTCCGTACGACCAGAGACTCCAATGGGAAATTGGTGTTGAAGAGCAAGAAGATCCTCGTCGACGGCAGTCCAATCGACGGGCTCAGCGAGCGGGGTTGGGGCTCTGGGGATGGAGGAGGCACGGTAGTATAATTCTTCAACGCCGAAGGCGTCGGCTAGTATCTGCTGGGGGTTGGGCGGCAACGGTGCCCGAATAGCCTCAATAGGCGGGAGTGAAGGGTAGCGACGACGGTCGATCTGAAGATCGGCGGGGTTAACAGTTGATACGTGACGTGGGTAAGGAGGTATTACCGGTTCTTCTAGCCAGTCAACGTAAAGGTCAGAGTAGTCAGGCCTTGGCGCGATGGGCACTGAGTACTCCTCGATGATTCTCCTTCGTTCTTCCTCGACTAGTGCTTGGGTCTGAGCGACTTCTTCTTGGATACGGGCGTTCTCTCGCTCGAGATCCGCGATGATGTTGGTAAAGGCTGGATATGCCTCTACAGCGTTTCCGAGCTTCGCGATGACGTTGAGGAAGTCGGGGTTGCTCTCGACAGCGGGGAGATCAAGTATCCCGTTCCACTGGATGGAAGGGACAGGGGACGCGGCGCGCGAAGATGCGGCGGGGTTGCTCGACACTTATTCAAAAATAAAGTCAGCGATGACAAGGCGCGAACAAGCAGCGCGGTACCCACTAGTGATCAACGATGAAGTGGCGTACAAGACACGTGTGGTAGCGACGAGACGCTAAGACAAAAAGAAAATATTAGTCTTGTTCTAATGAAACGACTCAACTCAACTAAGAGCTAAGACTCACACTAGACAATAGCGAGCCGATGAACTTGGCTGAGGTTCGATGAGGAAACTCCAGGAGAACAAGACTGGGGAGTCCAGTGCTTGTCGACCCGGGTTTATATACTATTGTCAATGTTTGTACATGTTATGGCTAAACCTTATCGTAGGTGACTGGGTATGACTCATACTGACTACTAGCCAATAGCGTAACTAGCTCTACTGCGGAATGAGTAAGCGTGAGTCATATGATGAGTAATGCTGACTGATGCTGACGAGTGAGCGGTGAGTCATCAGTAGTAAGCGAAGATCTAGACCTAGCTTATGTAAGTAAGTCACGTGACACGATAAGATAAGATAACAAAAGAGAAAGTGAAACGACTAAGTCCAAGAGACGAAGAGAAACCTAGTAAGCGTAATGGAATGTAGGGATGATTAGGATAAGGAATGAAGCGTTCGTAACAACCACTGGGGCTGGTAGACCATGTTAATGTCAAATAGAGATGTGAATGACCTATGAACTCACTTTGTTTTACCCTCTTCGCCTTCGGCTCCTCTGATGCCGACTGAGCCCTTGTTCTCTTCTTGCTTGTGCTTGGGCAGGCCTGCCCTTTGTCTTCCAGCCACTTGGTCTGCTCAATGGCCAATGGGTCATCTGAGTCGTCGTCCTCAGAAGCCGTCGCTCTCTGCTTGCCTGTCCCCTTGCCTGTTGCCGCCCTTGTTTGGCGAGTTCTCTTTGGCCTGGTGGAGGGGGCAGGGGTGGCAGGTGAATCCGTCCGAAGGGCCAAAGCCGCATGTCGTGGATGGGCAGTTGTGAGAAAACACTTCTGTTTCCCTGAAAACAGGAAATGCAGGCGTTCCAGCTGACTCCAGGGGGATGCGGGATGCATTCCCAACCCATGGCGACACAACGGTCACATGGAGAGCGTTCCGGAGGAGGGGGTAGAAGTGAGCCGCTGCCTGAGGCGGCAGCAGCCAAGGCAGGGGAGGGGAGGGACGGGATGGGCCTGGGTGAGCATTTTTGGCACGTTCAGCCTTGTTCCATTCCTGTTGAGCCTTGGTTTGCATCATGGGCAGGTGGCGGCGGGGGTGAGACAGTGTCTTTGGGGTTGGGAGTGGGAGACGAACCGGCTTGGGTGCTTGCGGTTGTGTCCGTTGAGTCTCAACGATAATCAAAGGGAGGGAGGGCAGCGATGGGCCCGATGGTGCTGACACGTCGGTCTGTTTCGGGCGAGGCCTCGAGAACTTTGAGGGGACCGGCCACTCTGTTGGGTGATCTTCTGGCTCCTCAACCTCATCTGACTCGACTGCAACCGCCCTCTGTTTACCCTTTGCTTGACGAGCTGGCGGCGGCGAGGTGATGCGAGGAGTCGTAGAAGGCAGGGTGGTGGGCAACTCGGCAGTGGCAGCGATGTCGAGTCAGTGGCCTCAGATGGCCGGTACCAATGGTGGAACTGGATGGAGTCGCCAGGATGGAGGATGGACTCCCATACCGGCCAACTGTTGACGTTGGTGCAGCTGGGGATCCGAATGTCTGCGGCGATGACTATCAGAGGGATGATGGTCACAGCCTCAGCCATAGGGCGAAAACGATGCTGTGGGTGAGAAAGATGAGCATAGAATAGGGTAGGAGGGAGTAGTCTGGACGCACCAATGCCGCCCTCATCGAATCCAATCTCCTCTCCCAGTCTTGGGTGCGAGCCTCCAACTCCGAGCTTGACAAGCGGCTCCCTCGGCCTTCGCCACTTTGAATGATGGCCTCAATGGTGATCTTGAGGAACTCTGCGAGAGCTTGAGCAGAGGTGTTGGCTTTCTGAGCAGACATCATGTTGTGATGGATGGCGAGTAGAGAGGAGGTGAAGAGCACGGTGTTCGAGAGGTGAGATCAAATCAGAAAAGTGAATGCTGTCCTTGGCAAGTATTGTGTTGCAGGATATAGACCGAGATGTAGGAGTTGTGCACGGAATGATTCCTTTTCGGAACATCGGAATGGACAAATGGCGAGAACATGAATCCCTGACACGTCAACGACAGTGAGGAGGTGATTTCCGTTGTCGTCATAACATTTGGAGTTGACGGTCGAGAAGGAGTCGAGCATAGCTTCGATGCTCGTCATGGTCGGCAAGTGATCGTCCTCCGCCAGGTCTTCCTCAATTTCCTCATCGGCGGACTCTGCAGGTTTGTTGCTGTGGACTTTCTAATAGCTCATAGGTCATCCAAGGACCTGACTTGGCGATCGTGCTTTGCTCTGCGAGATCGGCTTCCACTGATGTTGTCGAGACTTGTGAGCGGTGTATTTGTAGCTCGGCTTCCATTGACTTCCACCTGCAGGGGTGGTGGTGGTGGTTTGAAATGTGCTAGCACTGAAGGTCTTACGACGATAGTGGGCCATAGTGAGATGGAAAAAATGGAGAGGACGAAAAGGGTAGGAGTTATCTAAAGATCAGTCTCACGCATCACACTGGCAGCTGATAGTTTTCACCAAGTAATCCAAATGAATCACCGATACTTCATGTGACACCATACTCTGATGATTTCTCTCTGCTATGAACTAATGTCAGACACATTGTGTCTTTTCTATTGTTTGGACAAGCGAGATTGATAATGTTATTAGGTATTTCAGCATCAGACCTGCGGTATAAAAGATGAGTCCGGCAAAATTCTGTTTAACCCTCCGTCAGATCCTTTCCAATTACTACCTGCTTTTTCATTCATTACCCACAATGCCTCCCTCATCATTCACCGAAGAGCAAGTGTCTGCTCTGGAGGATGTTCTAGAGGAATATCGGGACATTTCTGGCCAGGACAAAGCTCAGAGAAAAGAGGTTATCATTGACCGTCTCAAACTGCAATTTGCCACTGTACATCATCAGAATGACCGGACGGCCATGCTAAAATTGCGAAAGGTATATCATGATCTTTGTACATATATTTTTAGAACTGATTGGGTCCTCACAGTCGGTGACACACTGGCTCAATAATCGGTCACGTCACAACAGTCAGGAGAAAGAGTTCTTTTGCAAGACAAATTGGTTCAATGTCTTTGGCGAACAGAATCATGAGGAGATCACGGCGGAGGCCGGCAAACTCACTCCGCTCGCCGCTGGCACCAAAGGCTATGTGTCTTATTGGCGACAAGCAGCGTCGGTGTTGTCAAAAGCCATCTCTGCCGAAGACAAGCAGAAATATACTAACATGGCAGTGGAATGGAATGCCAAGGGAGTGCCGAAGATAGTCCAGATGAGGTGAGTAGATCCCATCCCTTTACTGCCATATGTGATGACAACCTGTGTTGCAGAGAAATAAATTCCCACCTGCCATCATTCCTCAGAGAACTCTCCATCAAGATGTACCGGCAGTTTGGTGTTCACATGGTCATGTTGTGGGGTTATGATTCTGACGGGAGTAGATCCGCTGTTCTCACTCATTATCATGTTCAAGTTCTGACCTAAATTCAGCCAAGATTATAATGCCAAGCTGGATGACGGCCCTACACTGAAGTCGGTGTGTCCGACATGGGAGACAGAGCCCATCAGCAGTACTTGGGACAAATACCTCACGGCTGCTTTCAAAAGTAAGTTCATACACATTGAAAGTGGCCTGATGCTCAATGCCTCCCAGTAGGTTTAGTGTTTAAAAGTCCGGTCCGGTCCAGTTTTTAGACCAAGTTTTGAGGCAACCGGACCTGGACCGGTCTTTTTATTTGTCAAATTTCAAGCAACCAGATTAAAACTGATAATGACCGGTTGCCATGGCCAGACCTGGGCAACCGAACCAGTTGCAACTGGTTGTCTTAAAAGACCGATCTACTATACATATTTTGGTCTTAGTTGTAAATATATGAGATTTTCAGCTGGAAAAACAATGTTTTTAATATTGTCAAAAACGCGCAGATGCGCCCAGGGCGCATCTGTGTGGGAACACAACAAAAAATAATTATTAAAACATTTTAAAACGAGGAAAAACATCAGAAAATGTAGAAATACATGATATGCACAGATGCGCCAGGAGTGCATCAGCGTGAAAATGGGTCAGATGACTACCTACAACGGTTGCAACTGGTCTTGGACCGGTCTTTTATTTTTCAGATTTTCATGGCAACCAGGCTGGTACATACCAGAAAATCTGGCAACTGGCAACCGCAGTCCGGTTGCAACCAATGTCGGTTCGGTTCGGTTGCCGGTCTTTTTGCGGTCCTGCAACTGGACTTTGAAACACTAAGTAGGTTTGCCACCGCCGGCAGTGCCCAAGGACAAATTTGAGGTGACGCGGGCCGACGAAGGTCACTGGACTTTGCCGATGCTCGATGTATCATCGGCGAGCCTCGACAAGCAAAAGCGGCTCATTAGTGACTTTATGAACTGCTGCTGGCAAGCGGTCTCTGGCGGCAAGGGCAGCACACCATTTTCTAAGATGACGAAGGACCTGACCACCTATGTCAATCTTGATGCTGGATATCTCCCCAACATCTCATCCTTTGAGATCAAGGATCCTTCACACATGTCAAAAGACAATGTGGAACTTCTGCTTCGCCATTGGAAAGACAGGCAGGCCAATGAACTCCTTCGCCCCATTTTCGCTTTCAAGGCCGATGCTAAACAGTCAGGCAAGAAATCCGTGAGCACAGTGCCAAATACTGCTCCGACCTGCCCACCGACCCAGACTGAACCCCACCGACCCACTCAGACGGCAACTGTACCTTCGCCGAGTCGCCGCCCACACTCTTCAGCGGTGACAACGTCACCACCGCCGGCTAGAGAGCGACTTCCAAATAGCGGCACAACATCGCCGCCTTTGATGTCGAACCCGCCGTTGCTCACTTCTTTATCTCAGTCTAGCGAAGATCACTCCCCGAATCGCGACCTGGCAGCGACCAGCAGACCTCACGACGATGAGGCATCAGATTCAGAAAATGACTTCTGGGAATCTCCTTCTCAACATTCGGCGGATTTCAAAAGTCAACTCGACTTTCTCCATTGCCTCACAAATCGACAAGAATATGCAACATTGCTTGGTGTTCTGCACCTATCAAAGGTAACACCATCATTTCGACGATTGCATGGAGTTGACAATTGCTCAACCAGGAGACCACTGGCGGTGTGCCAGCCATCCTCCCTTGTGGACTTGATTGGCAGTATGACAACTTCCACCTGCCCCCAGAGGGTCATCAATGGTCACCAATCCCCCAGTCGGTATTCAATGGTGATCTGTTCGCCGCAAACGGCGAAATATACCAGCAGAGCCGATCTCCTCGCTCAAGCCTTGCTCACCGGCATGCTGATCCGTGATGTTGAGATGGTTACAGAACGACGGGCAGCACTGCGAGGTTATCCCTTTGTTCCTCAAGAGCTCCGCCGGAAAACAATGTCATCAGAGCATATATCTCCCAGAACATCTTTACCTTAGACCAGGATCAAACTCGTCGACTTGCCCTTCCCATTGACTTCGGTTGGGATCTGACATTGCACACTGTCAGAGATATCTCCTATGCTCACTGGCCAAAGGTCGTTACCGCCCTCTCAGCTCTGCGTTTGGGGCCCGACTCCGCCGAACATGGCCGATGGTATGTCGCTTTGCATGTCATGTTCGCCGGGATGGTTCTCCAAGATGTCAGCAAGTCAAATGTATCATCCGTTACATGCAACTACCCCTCGGTTCCACCCTTGGTGGTTTCGACCACCATTGATGGTGCCTCCGTCACCGACATCCTCCAGTGGTGCAAGACATTGAAGTCCACAATCATGAAAAAATGCCACATTGCTCCACAAGCTCCGCCGGTATTGAATAAGCGGTCCCGGGAAACCGAGACTCACTCAACTTCAAAGAAGCTGAGAGCGGAAGATCACGCTGATCGAGCGGCAGAGAGACGGCCAGCGAGAAAGCGAAGGCCGAAGAAGATGGATGTAGATGAGTTTTTGATGAGGAGAAATCCAGAATAGAGTTCATTTACTGTGATGTGTCTCCCTGAGAGTTCCCTAGAGTTCTATTCAATACATCCATCATCGCCTGCTGCTTCATTGTAACATCAGGCACCTCCTGCCTAAGGAACTCCCACCGTTTCAACACCGAGTTGTCTTGCCAAATGGCAATCAATTTGGTGCGCATTTTCCCTAACGAGTCTTGAAATGTTTTTAATTCTTCCCGTTTACCCTCCAGTGCAATGACGGCATCCTCCAGAGCTTCAAACGCCTTCCGGGTGGGCGGTTCATGCAATCTTTGACGACTCCCAACAATTACGACTATAGCGAAGGGATGTTGACATGAGCTCAATGGACCGAGGTTGAACTTTCACTATCATGCCAATCTTGTTCTGAGGCTGCAACGGATCGTACACCGAATACCCTGTCCCGATATTTGCCGCCGACAACAAAGTGGCAGCATCTACTTGATCTTCATCGGCGGACGAAGTGGCGGCTTCAGCTTGATCTTCATTGGCGGAGGACGTCACAATCGGGGCGCTCTTGAACATTTCCGTCACAGTGTCCACTGGATCTTCATCGGCAGAGCTTGGCACAAACTCGGCGCTCTTGACCGTCTTTGTCGTTCGAAGACCAAGATGTTTCCATGACCCAGCAACGTGCTGGACAGTTGCGCCGCGTTCAATGATCGCAGGATAGGTCTGTAATGCTGAACATCTTCTCTTCTTTTTGTTGCATTGAAGGCACGGTCCGAACTTCCCTTGCTTTTTTGAAACCTTGCAGAGTGTGCCATTGGAACAAGCCTGGCAGGGCTACACATGGACTTAAGACACAACAAGGGCTGAAGGACGCATGACTTACTGGTGAGTAGAGCAACATGGGATAGTGGACGGAGAGAGAAAGACCAATGGCACTGGGCTTTGAACCCTGTGTCATGCTGTGGTCCCACGGAAGCACACGAATGCAGCTTTAGATTCATCGCCTTCTTTGATGCAGATGTTGTTGTATCCCCAACGCAAGTCCATTTTGGTAAACAGTTTTGCGCCTTTCAGTTTATCAACTAATTGGGAAATGAGGGGTAGTGAATAATTGTTTTTCACCGTGTGTTCATTTAGATATCGGTAATCTTGAACCATGCGCTTCTTGCCATCTTTCTTAGGAACGAAGAACACGGGAGAAGTCTTCTCAGATTTGGAAGGACGAATGTATCCTTTCTTGAGCTGATCATCGATGAATGCGCTGACTTCTTCTTGTTCGGTGACAGAGAGTGGGATTAGATGACCCTTTTTCGGTTTATAGGTATCTTTTAGGTCGATTGCATGATCCCACGGCTTACGGGTTGGCATGCGTTCAGATTCCCTTTTCTTGAACAGGTGAATATACTTGTGATACTCTTTTGGAACAAGCTCTTCCGGAGTCTTTTCCGTTTTCGGTTCAGGTGCATCCCTTTTTGCAGCGTTAATGTGACGAAGAGAATTTCGTTCTTCATCATCAAGTTGACGTGCGAACGGTGGCTTATCTCGTAAAACGGAACAAGACCAAGGACAACGAGTCATGTGGACCGTTCCTTTATTCCAATCTATCTCCGGATTGTGTTGCTTCAGCCATGCATATCCTAGTATCATCTGATTCTTTCCGAGATCAGTAACTTCAGCAATGGCCTTCTCACGATGTCCATTGAAATGAATAATGATCTCCGCACAGTGTGTTATTTGTCCAGTGGAGTTATGTGTTCCGTCCATGTTGTATACCGTAAGTGGATGTCTGAGTTGCACGAGGGGTAGTTTGATTTTATCAGCCCATCTCCAATCAATGAAGATAGCATTAGCTCCCGAATCAAGAAGTGCTTCTGCTTGTGTGAAAGCAGACAGGAGGCGTTGTGAAGCAATGGAAGTAGATAACTTCAGTTCTCGATCGGTCGTTCGAATGAAACGTGGTCCTGGGTTTTCGGAAAGATATCTGATTATGGAAACGGAATTAAGCACCTGACTAGAGTCCAGGCCAAGCTCATGATCAACATGAGACCCCGTTTGACTGCGTGAATAGTTTACAGATTTTCCTAATGAGTTAGTTGCGGTCCGTTTGCCCAGATCATTCAGGCCGCTTTGCCTTTTCCCTTCATTTCGATGTCTTTCATATCGTAGAAGTAAGCCTTCATTTCGTCGAAAGAACGGCCTTCAAGAGCGCTAGATTCGGTAGACAGTTCTCTCACTTGTCTCTTCTGAAATTTGCAGGCACATTTGTGTTCGCCTCGTGACCAACCGCAATTCTTGCATTTGATACTAGGTACCGGACATTGCTGTTTCGGATGTCCCGGTTTCCCACAGTTCCAACAATTTCCTTGTTTCTTCTCTTTGAAATTGCTTGTGGTTGCCTTCACGACGGATGGCGTCTCTTCTTCTTCTATCTCGCCTTCTTCGATTTCAGCAGAACCTATATCCATTGGGGCTCCTCGGCCCGGTTGTGTACCTGTGTTGGTATATTTGTAACGCGGGGTTTCACCTGCGGTTCCTGCTTTGATCATCGAGATGAGCTGTTTTCTTCCTGCAAGGAGGCGTAATTCTTCGACGTATGTGTCATATTTGTCGAATCATCCTTTTTCCATGAAGATCCGATGTGTGATCTCTGGATCTGCATTTAGTTCTAGAAGTTCGATGTGTCGCGCATCACCCCAATCGTTCATAAGGCGATGAGTCTGGAACGTGGTAAGGAATTTCTCCATAGACATCTTGCCTTGTTTCAGATTCTTAATCTGATTACGATGGTATTCAACTTCGTTACCTGAACGGAATTGATCGGTGATTCGTTTATGAAATTCGGCGGCAGTATATGTGGTTCCATTTTCCAAGATGTCATGCGTCATAGCTCGTGAGAAAGTAGCGGCGTCTCCTCCTGTCATTCGGCTAAGAATAGCTCTGATCGCCGTCATTCCGGTTAACACGGTGTTGTTTTCATCTAGCCATGCGCGGGACTCTTGTCCACCATTCTTCGAACTTCTTTCCTCTGGATCCGTCATAGTCTCCTGGGTCTTTGACAATTTTGGATAACTTAGGTCCGCTAGGTCCAACCGTAGGAGCTGGTATTGCGCCAGGCACTTGAATGGCTTGTACTTGCGCTTCAAGCTGCAAGATATTATTGTTTAGATTTTGATTTAACCTCTGAGCGTTGGTAAGTTGATCTGTCATTGTTTCTAACGCGAGTCTCAACTGCGTTCCAAGGTCTCGTATAGACACGTCATGATGTCCGAGAATGCCTGTCAAGGCAGCTGCTAAGTCTGGGGCAAGAACCGACATTCTTGATGCACTAGAATGGAAGGAGTAAAACTAGATTTTTATTTCAGATCTCCTGAGATCCTTCAAGGGTTTCTCCTGATAACGAAGCAGGTGTGTTTCTCTGGTAAGGCGGCGGTGGAATGCTTCTTCTGATGGAACGAGGTGCGGGATAGTACTGTTGTATTCCTGATACGTTTGTATCTCTTAGCTCTCCTTCTTCTTCGCTATCTGATTCTACTAATCCTGGTACTGATTCTCTGTCCTCTTCTTCAAGTTCTGCTTGTGATACAACAGGGGAAAGGGGAGGAGTTACAACACGGTTTCTGTGTGACACAAGGATGTAGGCGAAGTCAAAGGTAACGTGAAGGTCGTCTGAGAGAAGTACGTGGCCGAAGGTAAGGTACGAAAGTAGGAGGGAGACCAGTAAGCTGCGCTGCACGAATTCTCCTAAGTGGAACAAGAGGCTTAGAGCTACGAGTGCGGCGAGTAGGACACGGGGTTGATATTCTCGTCTTAATACGAATATTGGTGTCCGCTGGGATACCTCTAAGTAACCTGTCGCTTCGTCGGCGTTCACGTATCCGATCGTTAAGGTTCTCTCGAATCGCGTTCTCACCTGCCGGGGATATAAGCGTGTGATAGAGAGCGCTACGGAAACTTTTCGTACAGCCAGAAACTCCAATGGGGAATCTGTGTTGAAGAGCAAGAAGATCCTCGTCAATGCCTGTCCAATCGACGGGCTCAGCGAGCGGGGTTGGGGCTCTTGGGATGGAGGAGGCACGGTAATATAATTCTTCAACACCGAAGGCGTCGGCTAGTTTCTGCTGGGGGTTGGGCGGCAATGGTGCCCGAATAGCCTCGATGGGAGGGAGAGATGGGAATCGGCGGCGGTCGATCTGAAGATCGGCGGGGTTAACAGTAGATACGTGACGTGGATAAGGGGGAATTACCGGTTCTTCTAACCAGTCAGCGTAGAGGTCGGAGTGGTCAGGCCTTGGCGCGATTGGCACTGAATACTGCTCTATGAATCTCCTCTCTTCTTCCTCGAATCGCGTCCGAGTATGAGCGACTTCTTCTTGAGCACGAGCGTTCTCTCGCTCGAGATCCGCGATTATGTTGGTAAAGGCTGGATATACCTCTACAGCGTTTCCGAGCTTCGCGATGACGTTGACAAAGTCGGGGTTGGTCTCGACAGCGGGGAGATCAAGTATTCCGTTCCACGCGATGGAAGGGACAGGGGACGCGGCGCACGAAGATGCGGCGGGGTTGCTCAACACTTATTCAAAAATAAAGTCAGTGATGACGAGGCGCGTACAAGCAGCGCGGTACCCACTAGTGATCAACGATGGAGTGGCGTACAAGAACACGTGTGGTAGCGACGAGACGCTAAGACAAAAGAAAATATTAGTCTTGTTCTAATGAAACGACTCAACTCAACTAAGAGCTAAGACTCACACTAGACAATAGCGAGCCAATGTACTTTGGCTGAGGTTCGATGAGGAAACTCCAGGAGAACAAGACTGGGGAGTCCAGTGCTTGTCGACCCGGGTTTATATACTATTGTCAATGTTTGTACATGTTGTGGTTAAACCTTATCGTAGGTGACTGGGTATGACTCATACTGACTACTAGCCAATGGCGTAACTAGCTCTACTGCGGGATGAGTAAGCGTGAGTCATATGATGAGTAATGCTGACTGATGCTGACGAGTGAGCGGTGAGTCATCAGTAGTAAGCGAAGATCTAGACCTAGCTTATGTAAGTGAGTCACGTGATGCGATAAGATAAGATAACAAAAGAGAAAGTGAAACGACTAAGTCCAAGAAACGAAGAGAAACCTAGTAAGCGTAATGGAATGTAGGCATGATTAGGATAAGGAAATGGAGCGTTCATAACAATAAGTTCTTGATCGGCAACCTCTCGATCATCGCCCGTTTCCGCACGCATCCGAGTCGGAGCTGTCCATGTGTTTCAATCCATGCCATTATGAGTAATACTATATACAGTTGCAGAGAATCGCCTACAGTACTCTAATGGAAAAATTGGTTGTCGCTCCAACCGTTGTCCCCTGCCTGCCAGCGGTTGAAAGCCCTGTCGGACTGTAAGACGAATAATGCTCGCGCGCCGATGTAATGCAAGTTGTAGTGGGTGGAGTTGTCTGACTGGAAAGCCGCAAAGTCGCCGTTGCCTAGCTCAACCACCAGCCCAGCCTCTCTTAGCGCCAGAGCTCCTCCCTGAAACTTCCCTATCACCAAAACCAGACAAAGGTTCTTGTCCCTTACGTCCCGATGACCCTGTGTGCAAACGTTGATGTTGAGGACGAAGGATACAAAGGGGGTCACCAGGCTTCCGGGTTGTCCAGGGAGAGAATCTACCACTTGCACCATCGCTCCATATTCCAAGGGCAAATGGATCCGCATCTATATTGTATTCCGAGTCGCTTGTCAGTACCTTGTAACGTTAACCTCACTGACCACTTCCTCGATGAACACGTCCTTGAATGCAGCCATGAGGTCTTCATACAACTGTCGGTATTCTTCAAAGTCCTTGGATGCATATGGTAGATATTGGGATGTGTTGGCCCGAGACATGTTCCCTCTCTTGAGTTGCAGCGGATGCACATCGGTGGGGGCACCCTCTCCCTAAGATATTTCCACCAGTTGGCCGCCGTCATTGAGCTTGAGATTGACTGATTGACTTACATTCGTCGTATAGCGATTGTAGTAAGAAAAATGGAGACAGCGGAAGGGCTCGAGGTCTCGGCTGTTTCGGGATACAAACATTTCGTCGTCTCCTAGGCAGGCAGTCAACTTTCCAATGAGGGCATCTTTCAGGTGAGCGGGCATGGCGTTGCACACAAACGCCATCAGCGTTCCATCCGAGTTGCGAACATCAATCCCTCTGCGATAGATTCAATTAGACCCTTCAACACTGAGATTCGTGACTCACCCTTGAAACGAAGATGTCGGTATGTGGATGTACCAATCCTCGTCTTTCTTGCTACCCTTCTCATTGAAATTCTCAAGCTATATAAAAGATGATTCACCAGCCAGCAGCTCTCTTATGAACTGCAAGAACGAACTCACCAGCTCAGAGAGGTGAGATGGATCTCGAGCCTCAATTCCCTGCTCTGCTGCTTCTCTTTGACCCTCCGTCCACTCTACATTTTGTGCTCGATCCAAGCCACTGCATGGATTCGGTTTGTTAGCGGGAGTGTTCTGATCATACGTAGTGTGGATCTTCTTGACAAGGAACTGAAGCGAGGGATGCAATGGAGGTGGGGTTGGAGGTGGAGTTGCATGCGGGGTTGTCGCTGGTGTGGGCAGGGCCGATCCACCAACAAATGCATTGAAAGGAACCGGGAGCGAGTTGCCGATCATGAACGCTTGACCATCGGGATTCGGGAATGTCTATACTGCCTTTGCATGAGTGCCATGCCGATTCGCTACGTTTGGGAAGGTTGAATGCCCTGGGCACCAGTTAGCTGGAAGATCTTGTTGCGTTAGGAAACACAAACTTGCCTCAATTTCAGCTGATCGAACAGGTGATCGGATGCTTGCAAGTCGCTACAGTTGACGGATCGAAAACCCTCCACGTCAAGATGCAAGGGCAGCTCTTCACGCAGTTTGGCGATCGTGCATATGATGCCAACGATTAGGCTCTGATGGGCTAGCATGGAAAATGAGTCGCTGGTGTGCTCTCAGGAAATAACTGTACTCACATTCCTTTGCCTTCGATGGCTTTCTCAACAGCTCCCCGACGCTAAAAGCGACGTCTTGAGGCGTCTTCACGATATCCCACCTGAGATTCAGGCCAGAGATGATGATGAGGAGGTAGATGGTGCCGCCTCCGACAAAGCAGGCAAACTTCTTCCCAAACGATACCCACTCGCTGAACGTTCGTGGGGCAGGAGGGTTGGATAGGTGTGCGACGTGAGCGGCATGAATGTCATTGATGGTGGCCTCTGACCCCATGGAAGACAACAAACTGTCACAAAGGATTATCTACTGGGAGTCATTCGAACGCTAACAGGAAGACGTACCTTTGACATTTGAATGCCAACTGAATCATCGATAACATGTTGACAAAGTTCAACCCGGTCTCCTTCCTGTGGAGAATATTGCAGCGCTGGATGATGCTGTGCAGGTCCCGTGGGTTGTTTCCACTCAGACCAGAGCTGGAGATGGCATCGTGAACTGATTGTAACCATGCATGGGGGTTGTGGGTGGCGGAGTGAAAGCTTGGCACAGCAAGCTGTGCCAGGAGTGCGTGGGCGCGGGTGTTCGAAGAGTGACCATCGTACTCGATGAATTGCCACTGGGGTTGGGCTGGTAATACTATGCCATTGCGATGGCAGGGTAAATTGGAATGTCTTCGTCGTCGGGTCGCTACTGTCCGAACAGGCCTGTCATCGGTTTCTTTCTCATTGCTGTTGAGCACCTGACGCCCCGTCGCTTGATCACCTGTCTGCATTTCTCGAGCGCCATCTCCGACGGCAAGATCCGAGGTGGAGCTGGTCTGCATACTTGCGCCAGCTTGGGTCTGCGCCGAGGCTTTGTAATAGTTAATTACTGTATTTGAGAATAGAACTTTGATCTCACCCGGGGCCGTCCTTCCCTGCAGTCTTTGGAGGCGCGCTTGCAGCCGAACTTGAATAGAGTCCTGAGAAGGCAGCGCCATCAGACGTTCTAAGATCAGACTTATCTCGGCCGCAGAGAGCTTGCAGGTTGGCATTGGACGCGCTTGGTGGACACGTGGGATGGTAACTTGAAACAAACCTTAGCGTTAAGCAAAACAAAGCTCGGTAAGCGCCTCGTTCTCCCACTTTCTTTCCCGTTTCCCGAAAAGGAGATTGGAAAAGGAGATTGCGAGACCTTTGCAATCTCCTTTTTAGGCAACTTGCTGCATAGCAGAATGCAACACAGGCCAAGACTGCGCACTGAGCTCACCAATCAGCATCTTCATTTGGGATCTAAGAACCGGGCTACCACTGCTGTGGGCCCAAAGGCCCTAAACTTAACCATTGTGCGGACACCCCATGTAGCTACTTATTTGGGATGCCGACGGCGCAGCCCATGTGAATATTGTAGGGATTGCGACCGGCGAGCCAACATCGGCCCATATGGGTGCTCGGCAAATTGACTGATGGGCCGAAATGGGTGGTCGGTCACTGACCCATGGGCCCATTGATTGTGTATGAGAGTTGTAATACAAGTGCCAGTGATTATGGTGTTTTTTAGCCTTCGGTATTTTGCTATCTGATGTCTCGGCATGTTGCTATTTTGCTATCTGATGTCTCGGCATGTTGCTATTTCGCTATTTGATGTCTTGGCATGTTGCTATTTGCTGTTTGATGTCTCGGTGTGTCGCTATTCGCTATTTTGATGTCTCAGTATATATGTCTCAGTATTTTGCTATTGTTGTCATCACTGAGCAGAATCAGTGATATAGTCAACAGATCCTTGGCATTCCTCAGCATTAATTATGCCGAAGGTTACTACCACTGAAATTCCATTGCCAAAGTCATTTCTGTATTTTAGAGCATGTGTAGAGTATTTAGGCAAACAAGTACAATGAGCAAAATGCATCGCCGAGCAAAATCAGCGATGTCGCCGGCATATCCTCGGTGTCCCTCTGTATTAATGTCGCCAGAGGTTGTTACTGAAATTCCATCGCCAGAGTCTTTTTTATGTTTTGGAGTGTGTTGAGAGTATTTGGACATACAAGTAAAATAAGTCAAATACATCGCCGAGTAAAATCGGTGATGTTGCCGGCATACCCTCGGCATTCAAACCCATCAATTACACCGGAGGTTATCACTGAAATTTCAATACCAGAGTGATTAGCAGAGAATGTACAGTATTTAGGTGATTGGAGTATACAACTTGAGCTTGAAGGCCTACAAGTGAAAATCATCGCGGGGACAAATTGGCAACCTGGGCGGCAGTGGAAATCTTCGGTGTGATTGATGGCTCGGCATGCCGATGTTATGTCGCCAATGGGTTTCAATTGTAGGCCTTGTAGTACACTCCAATCACCTGAACACTCTATATCTACCAATAATTACTCTGGTATACAGGTTTCAGTGGTAGTCTCCAGCATGATTAATGGCTTGGTGTGCCAAGGGTATGCCTACTAGTAGTAAATACTCTAAACATGCTCTAAAACATTAAAATGACTATGGCGATAGAATTTCGGTGACAACCGCCAGCGAAATTAATGCCGAGGGACGCCAAGGGTACACTGGCGACATCTTTCACTTATTGTACTTGTATGTCCAAGTCCTCTAAATACACTCCAAAACATAAAAAGGACTCTGGCAATGGAATTTCAGTAACAACCTCTGGCGACATTAATACAGAGGGACACCGAGGATATGCCGGCGACATCGCTGATTTTGCTCGGCGATGCATTTTGCTCATTGTACTTGTTTGCCTAAATACTCTACACATGCTCTAAAATACAGAAATGACTTTGGCAATGAAATTTCAGTGACAACCGCCAGCGAAATGAATGCCAAGGGATGCCAAGGGTATGCCGGCGATGTCGCCGATTTTGCTCGGCGATGACAACAATGGCAAAATACTGAGACATATATACTGAGACATCAAAACAGCAAATAGCAACATGCCAAGACATCAAATAGCGAAATAGCAACATGCCGAGACATCAGATAGCAAAATACCGAAGGCTAAAAAACACCATAATCACTGGCACTTGTATTACAACTCTCATACACAATCAATGGGCCCATGGGTCAGTGACCGACCACCCATTTCGGCCCATCAGTCAATTTGCCGAGCACCCATATGGGCCGATGTTGGCTCGCCGGTCGCAATCCCTACAATATTTACATGGGCTGCGCCGTCGGCATCCCAAATAAGTAGCTACACCTTGTGGTGCGGAACCCAGGCTGTCAAGTGGTGTGGTAAGTGTTTGCTTGATCAAAGTGATTAATGAACTGAATTGGACCCACTGCAACATATATGAGGCGTGGCTTCACAGGCCGTTCAGACCCTCTCTTCCCTCCTTGTGCAAGCGAAGCTTTGCCTCACCGTATCCAATTTATTCGCCAATTGTTCGCTCATTGTCCTCGAAATGTCAGGTGTGGGAAAATCTGATGTCGGAATGCAAATGCGCCTTCAGGCGGCGGTCGCCACCCCGCACAAGGGTTTCACAGTAGGATTGCCGCAAATGTTTTACTTTATAAACTCATCATATTTTGGCATTTTGGCAGTGTCGCTCCCTTCAGACTTGGCCTCTCGATATGCCTCCTCGACACAATGTGGTAGACCCTCTTACCAAGCAAGAAGTGGACAGCCCGGTGACAGCCTATGACATCGACCCGCTCAGTATCCTCCCATACATGGCTTTGCCCCAATACTTCGCAACAACACCAACTGAAACCCCCCTGGAAGTACTCAAGCGCATTCATGGTACATTGTGCGACATCGGGGTGATTGATGGTGGATGTTGGGCATTCAAACCTCAACAGGGATCAGAGGATAACATTGCGCAGCTTCTCAACAATGTGAGTCTTCAAATTTGCAAAGGAGATTAGATTGTACAACTGATGCCGAGCTTAGATAATCAATGCAGGTTACGCCCCCCTCACGCTGGTCGGGCCGCAAGTGGTCTGGTGGACCCATTCAACCTCTCTGAATGAGGGTTCCAGAAAATCTGATGTTGTTCTTGTTCCCATTCTATTTGACAAACTTCCCAATCTCCCCTCCAGCGTAACGTATGCCTACTGCGAGGTCAAATACGACTACAGCCAAACCATGGAAAGCGCTGTGCTGCTCCAATTGACTGAGCTTGCTGGCCTTGTCATTTCATCTCAATTTGGTCGCCGCTTTTACATCGGGATGTCGCTGTGCGGCCAAAATCTCTCCCTTGCTTGTTTTCTTCGGGGAGCCACCCTATTCACAACATCTTTCTATATCAATGACCAGCCCCTCCAGTTCATCAACATCGTTCTCGCTCTCAGCGCCTCCGATCAAAATGGCATTTGGACGGGTTTCGATGATGCATTTCGGGCATCATATCAAACATCACTGCTGGGAGGATCAATGCGTCTCTCGTTCCCACTCGGCCTTCCTTCCACTAGCACGTGTGCTACCGACTCTGCTCCCAAATCTCTGGATGTCAGGACCTACTTTCCACTTTTCCGAGCCATCGGCATCGCAGGAAAGGGCACCGTCGTCTATGCTGCCAGTATTCACAGTACTGTGAAGGAGCAGATCTTCAAGGAGCAAGGGCGCCATGGCGCCCTCAAGGAGTGCTGGGTCCCGGCCCACTAGTGTTTAAAAGTCCGGTCCGGTCCGGTTTTTAGATCAAGTTTTGAGGCAACCGGACCTGGACCAGTCTTTTTATTTGTCAAATTTGAAGCAACCGGACCAAAACCAATAAAGACCGGTTGCCATGGCCAGACCGGGGCAACCGAACCGGTTGCAACCGGTTGTCTTAAAAGATCGATCTACTATACATATTTTGGTTTTAGTTGTAAATATAAGAGATTTTCAGCTGAAAAAACAATGTTTTTAATATTGTCAAAAACGCGCAGATGCGCCCAGGGCGCATCTGCGTGGGAAAACGACAAAAAATAATTATTAAAACATTTTAAAACGAGGGAAAACATCAGAAAATGTAGAAATACATGGTATGCGCAGATGCGCCAGGAGCGCATCAGCGTGAAAATTGGTCAGATGACTACCTACAACCGGTCCGTGATGCAACCGGTTGCAACCGGTCTTGGACCGGTCTTTTATTTTTCAGATTTTCATGGCAACCGGACCGATACATACCAGAAAATCTGGCAACTGTCAACCGCAGTCCGGTTGCAACCGATGTCGGTTCGGTTCGGTTGCCGGTCTTTTTGCGGTCCTGCAACTGGACTTTGAAACACTACGGCCCACTGGCCGAACGACATTGATATCAACAACCTGCTGAACACCCGCTCACCTGTAGCTATCCCCGAGGAAGACGAGCCAGTCTTTGGAACAGCTGACTGCTACGGGATCTTCTCTCAATGCCAGCAGGAGGAGTCCGCTGATCTCCAATGGAACAACACACACCTTCCAGGCACACCCATCGTATGCGAATGGGACCGACCTACACACCCCATGCCCGATCCATTTCAGCCCGATGACGACAGGTGGCCTACGTACTCTGCCCAGGAAGATACGACTGAGAACATTTTGGCAAGATTTCAACGGCTGTCTAAAAAAGCATTGCATTACGACCCACGCATTCGTATCTATGTTTTGTCCCGCACTCACGGCATACCAATTCAATTCTTTTTTTGTCGCCGGGAGTTCTTGAACGGTTTTATGGGAGCTCTCGTGTGTAAGTCAGCCATGTTGAGGGTCACAGGAGTCGCTAACATCAAAACACAGCTCACTACAATGGAATACGCAAGGGCATTCTGCACTGCGACGTCAGCATAGGCAACGTTTGGTTGCGGATTATCTCACACCTTGTCCGCGAGGCGATCCCTGATTTGCACCCTGTTCGAGATGAAGCCTCCGACAGAACAACACCATCAGTTGTTCTGCGAGCGGGTATGTTGGGAGATTGGGGATCGGGGATGGATGTGTTGGGGGCTGATGACGTCAGTGTGCAGAGGGACAGGGTTGGTGTGGTCACGGTAAGTTGATCATTACCAGACTTGGCCCCTCGCTCATCATATTTTACTCAGGGTACCTTGCCTTACATGGCCACTGAGCTCCTCACGGTGGCCGGACATCACGGCCGGGTACTGCACACTGCCTACCACGATCTTGAATCCTTCTTCTGGGTTCTGTGGTCCTTGATCGTCACCCAGGCTGGCCCTTATGATGCAAGCAGGCAATGGTTGGATGCTAGGGCTCCCGCTACTCAGGCCCCTGGCCCCCCTGCCAGGCCTGACGCTACTCCCACTGCGACATCACACCCTTCATCCTCCACCTCCACTCAACAAGTTCTCCAGCCTATCTTGAATGTCCCTCGAGCAGAAGCATATCCCGGCAGTATGCGCCGTGCCAACAATGAGAACAACGATCCCGTTCCTGCGTGGGTGACAGACGCAAATGTCCCCTGTACCTACGACGAGGTTTTCACTTGGAGGTCTGCAGTGACCGAGAACCAGATTTGCAATCCCATCAGCCCATACTTCCTGTCAGGAAGTGGGGGCGAAGCCTTCCATGGTGGGATCAAGCAACTTTATACACTCTTCGAGTACTCATCCGCATCCGCTCAGACTAAGGCTCACATCAGCCATAAAGCTTTCATCGACATTTTGAAGGGGATGCGAGATGCCATCGACCCAGCAGAGGATACTCCGACACAGCAACAAGTAACGGAGGGTCAGAAGAGATTTCAAGACTGGATAGCTGGTGGGCAACAGCAAGGTTTCCAGGCACAAACTGCTGCCAGCGTGAAGACTCAGAGGAGATTGAGCAAACGTGGACTAGACGAGAAATCGGGAGTCAAAGGTAGCGCTTCGAAGCGGAGCCGCCGATCCTATCCCAGCAGCAATACTCTCTCCATGGCAGATGCTTAGATTTTTTCGGGTGAAAGAATAGGCTGGATATTGTCTTTCATTCATCTTTTCCCATCAAGCGTGTTCTTTGTCTCATCTTGTTCCACTGTATGTTGTTTTGTTCTTGTAGCGCTGAATGTTTGGTCTGTTTTTTTCCTATGTTTACCACTATCTGGAAACTTGTCTGCCACCGTGTTGCCTTGCAATTCATTATAATTCCTTATCCTCAATCTCTTCGACGTCATGCAGACCATTCTCAAGAACTTGGATGTAGAGGATCCCTTAGCATGTCCGGTGTGTTTGAAATGTCTGAAGACCACACAGGGCGTGCTTGCACACTTGAGTTCTGCGGCGCGATGCAAGGCGTATAGAAAGGGGAAACAGCGAGAACTAACACTCGCAGGTACTCTCCAGGAAGACCGATTGGAGACCGCTGAAAGAGATTCTCCAGATATCCTCCCTATTCCTCCATCCGCGTCAATGGCGGAAGTCCCTCCGGCAGATATTGCCGATGAAATCCACGACCCCCTCTACGACCTAGTGCCTTTGGAGCCTGATGGCCCAGAGAATATACCTGGCCCCTCCACCCACCATTCCCATTCTCCTGGGTTTCAGAACGAGTATGATGAGCAAGTCGAAGAAGACCTCTTTCCCCACGCAGGGCGGGTGATTCGCATGGACCAAACTCTCCATGAAAAATGGCGACGGTTGTTTGGAGGAGAGGATGATGATGGTGATGCGGTGATGAATGAGCAGGAAGAGAACCAGGGCACTAAGTTTGCCCCCTTCGCATCCGAGCTAGATTGGAGAGTCGCCCGTTGGGCTGTCCAGGATGGGATAGGACACAAGTCCCTAGACTGCCTTCTGTCCATCCCAGGGGTGAGTCCTCTTACCCATAAAGATATCCTGACGTTCTAACAAGTTCATCCAGGTAGTGGAGAGCTTAGGCCTCTCCTTTCACAATGTGCGGTCCCTCCATCAGGCGGTTGACTCCATCCTGACCCGCGTCAAATGGACTACCAGAGACCTCTGGTATAGCTCAGACCTGGATGCAAAGCACACCATTCACTACCGTGGGGTCATCGAGGCCGTCGAAGCATTGCTAGGAAATCCCGCCCACGCCAAAGACATCGTCTATCGCCCCAAAAGAATTTTCACTGACTCGAGCAAAAACAAACGCATATACCATGAGATGTGGACTGGAGAATGGTGGGCGGCGGTTCAGGTGAGTCTAAACAATGGTTCATTCATTTAAATTTACTCAGGAATTGGCAGAATTGTTTGCCTGAGGGGTCGTGCGTGGCCCCGGTGATCATTGCAATGGACAAGACCCAGCTCACGCAGTTCTCGGGAGGAAAGTCCGCCTACCCAGTCTACCTGACCCTTGGCAACATCCCTCGGGCCATACGTCGAAAGCCTAGTCAGAATGCCTGCATTCTAATCGGATATCTGTCGGTCAGCAAGGATGTCGGCGAAAATCTGACCAAAAAGCAACAATCCGCCCGCATCCAGCAACTATTCCATGACTCAATGCGGATCATCCTGGAGCCTCTGATCAAGGCCGGGTTGGAGGGAGTAGAGATGACTGGAGGAGATGGCCGGGTATGTCGCGTCCACCCCATCCTTGCCGCTTACATCACGGACTATCCGGAGCAATGTCTGGTGACTTGTGCCAAGTACAGCACCTGTCCCAGATGCAAAGTCACAGAGGACGAGCTAGAAGAACGGCATCCAGCAGAACCTAGAAGACAGAAAGACACGATGAAAGCCATGAGAGAATCCAAATCCAGCGCCATCTCCCCCACCCACTACCAATCTCTCTGCAGGGAAGCGCTAATCTCAGGCGGCGTCACACGGCCATTCTGGGAAGGCTTTCCCTACTGCGATATCCACCTGTCCATGACCCCCGACATCCTTCACCAGCTCTATCACGGGATAGTCAAGTACCTCACGTTCTGGTGCACAAGCCTGATGGAGACCCAGGAGTTGGACCGGCGCATCCGCACTCTTCCTCCATGCTTCGGAGTCCACCACTTTTCCTCTGGATGGTCTAAACTGTCTCAGATTGCAGGCAAGGAGCGCAAAGACATGGTGCGTATCCTCCTTGGTCTGCTCGTTGGTAAAGTCCCCTCCCAAATTCTCACTTGCTACCGGGCTCTCCTAGATTTCATTTATCTCGCTCAGTACGCCACTCATGACGACGACTCCCTCCAATGGATGCAGGAGTCTCTGGACTTGTTCCATGAGAACAAGTCCATTCTCCTCTCCCCCCCTGATGGACTTGACATCCGCGACCACCTCAACATTCCCAAAGTGCACTCCCTTGTTCACTACGTCGAGTCTATCCGCAACTTCGGCACCACCGACAACTACAACACGGAGGCTTTCGAACGCTTTCACATCGACATGGCCAAGGAAGGGTGGCGCGCATCCAACTTCAGAAATGAAGTTCCGCAGATGACCCGCTGGCTGGAGAGGCAAGAGAAAATCACTTTATTTCAAACCTACGTCAATAGCAGAACCAAGGACGATGCTGAAGAAGAGGAGCAAGAACCACCCAACCCAACATCCACCCTCACTGGACTAGCCATCGCCCAACAACCTGCTGTCCCCCATCAGACCATCGCCAGCATTCAAAAAAACCACAATGCACCCTCTTTTGCCCACCACCTTCGCAACTACCTCAACTCCCTGCTCCCTGCAGGCGAAACTCTTGCTCGAGCTGCTGTCCCGTATGCCCACCTTCCCTTTGACAAGCTTGATGCCTGGCATTCCTGCAAGTTTGCCTTGGATGTCCTGGGCAACGACATCAATGGTGAGGAGGGGGTGGACTCTATCAAGGCCAAGCCAGGCAGGTTTGACACGGTAGCAGTGGCCTACCGGGGAGATGCAGAGACCGCAGGCTTACAAGGTAAGGGTTCATTGTTTTAAACCAATCATCTCCATCACTGACTCTGGGCCACAGGAATGAGAATAGGGCGCCTGAGGGTGATTTTCAAATTACCCGCCACCTTTTCTCTGTTGACGCCAGCACCTGCCAATTGGCCCAAGGAACCATTGGCGTACATAGAATGGTACCGCCTCTCCAGTTCCCCAGGCAAGTTCCATAATATGTACACTGTTTCCAAACCTGCTCCTTTGCATCCATCCTCTCACTTGCCCGCTGTTGTTCAGGGAGACATAGTTTCTGTTAAAACTATACGACAAACCTGTCAACTAATACCTTTAGCTTCTGGTTTATCCCAGTGGCCATCAGAATGGAAGTCCAACAATGTACTAGACAATTGTTCTTCTTTTTTACTCAACAATTGGTCTAGCAAGTACTCTTATCAGACGTTGTACTAGATATTTTTATCAATACTATATCATATGTAATATTTGGGGATATCAAATGGCACATAAGGTGCCAAAGTATACCCTATAGCACAAAAGGCCCCCTTATAGCACAAAAAGCCCCCTTGTGCACCATAGCAGCACAAATGGCCTATTATGGCATAGGGGTTTTTTCCTGATGGGTGGCTTGTCATCTATATGGACGACCTTCTCATCTTTTCTCCCGATGATGCTACTCACACCGCTCGCACGCAACGAGTCCTCGAACGGATGCAAGAGCTAGATCTCCATCTTCGTTTAGAAAAATGCAACTTCGCCATAAACGAAGTAGAATATCTTGGCATGATCGTCCGCCCCGGAGAGCTTGCCATGGACCCTGTCAAACTTGACGGCATCTCTCAATGGCCCGTTCCCACTACCGTTAAGGAAGTCCGCTCATTCCTTGGCTTTGCTAACTTCTATCGACGCTTTATTCCAAATTACTCCTTAGTCGCCCGTCCCTTGATTGGCCTGACCAAAAAGGATCATCGATGGGATTGGAATAACACCTGCCAAGATGCCTTTGCCCGTCTAAAACAGATGTTCCTGGCGAAATCTGTTCTACGCTTCCCAGACCTTTCCAAACCCTTCGCCATCGCAACTGATGCCTCCAAATTTGCCTCTGGAGGTATACTCCTCCAAGCTGACGCCAACGGCAATTGGCACCCTTGTTCCTATCTCTCCCAGTCCTTTGATGATGCTGAACGGAACTACGATATCTATGATCGTGAACTCCTCGCTGTGATCCGTGCACTGAAAACCTGGCGACATTATCTCCACGGCTCTCCCTTCCCTGTCCAAGTCTTCACTGATCACAAAAACCTGACCTACTTTCGCCAACCCCAGAATCTGAACCGCCGGCAAGCCCGCTGGCTCCTCGATCTTGCTGACTTTGACCTGAAAATGATTCATGTTCCCGGCTCATCCCTCGCCGGTCCCGACGCCTTATCTAGGCGTGCGTCCTACGCTTCCCAGACCTTTCCAAACCCTTCGCCATCGCAACTGATGCCTCCAAATTTGCCTCTGGGGGTATACTCCTCCAAGCTGACGCCAACGGCGATTGGCACCCCTGTTCCTATCTCTCCCAGTCCTTTGGTGATGCTGAACGGAACTACGATATCTATGATCGTGAACTCCTCGCTGTGATCCGCGCACTGAAAACCTGGCGACATTATCTCCACGGCTCTCCCTTCCCTGTCCAGGTATTCACTGATCACAAAAACCTGACCTACTTTCGCCAACCCCAGAATCTGAACCGCCGGCAAGCCCGCTGGCTCCTCGATCTTGCTGACTTTGACCTGAAAATGATTCATGTTCCCGGCTCATCCCTCGCCGGTCCCGACGCCTTATCTAGGCGTGCTGATCACTTTTCCACCAACGCCGATGACAATGCGGGTACCACTCTACTACCACCCTCCCTATTTGTCCGTGTCATTGACGCCGCCATGAACAACCACATTTCTAGTCTTTCCAAAGATGACCCATTTCTCCTCGCCGCATTACAAGCCATTGACGGCGATATCCCAGCGCCATTCCGATCCCGGTTGGCTGAATGGCAGATGAATAACGGCGTCCTGACCTACCAAGGTCGCGTTTACATTCCACCAGACGAAAACTTACGTCGCACTGTCGTCCAACGCTGTCATGATCACCCCACCGCCGGCCACCCGGGTTATCTCAAGACTAGACAGCTGGTTGCTGCTGAATTCTGGTGGCCTGGTCTTGCACAGTTTGTGCGCAAATATGTCGAAGGATGCGCAACCTGCCAACAGAATAAAGCGAACACACATCCAACTACTCTGCCCTTAATGCCTATACCGTCGAAGAGCTCCAAACCGTTCCAGCAAGTGTCTTGTGACCGAATCACCGACCTGCCCGTTTCCAATGGTTTCGATTCTCTATTGGTCGTGGTCGACCACGGGCATACAAAGGGGGTAATTCTCTGCCCTACTAAGAAAACTGTCACCGCCGAAGGGATCGCCTCCCTCTTTTTCCACAAAGTCTACCTGAGATTCAGTCTTTATGACAAAATCATCAGCGACCGAGGACCACAATTCACATCCGAGTTTGCTCGTGAACTAGGACGAATCCTTGGATACGACCTTTCTCTCTCCACCGCCTACTACCATCCCCAATCTGATGGGGAAACCGAACGTGTCAATCAGGAAGTAGAAACCTATCTCCGAATCTACTGCGGAGATAACCCCATATCCTGGGCTGATTCTATCTCCCACGCTGAATTTGCACACAATCATCGACCCCACTCCGTCACCGGCAAATCCCCATTCTATCTCATGATGGGATATGAACCCCGTCCTCTTCCTTCGGTGATTGCCAACTCCGCTCTACCCGCTGTCGAACTTCGCCTTCACTCCCTCACTGCTGCCAGAGATGAAGCACTCGCCTCGCACGAGCTTGCCAGACAAGTGATGTCAGCACGAACTCGACAGAAGTTCAAACCATTCGCCAAAGGAGACAAAGTCTGGCTAGAGGCCAGAAACCTCAAACAATCCCTTACCTCCCCAAAGTTTGCCCCGAAACGAGAAGGACCCTTTACCATTACACAGGTCCTATCTCCGCTGTCTTATAAACTCCGCCTCCCACAAACGTGGAAAATCCACCCCGTGTTTCATGCTTCTCTGTTATCGCCCTATCGCGAAAACTCCATCCACGGACCGAACTTCCCAGCTCCACCACCTGACTTGATAGAAGGCGAAGAAGAGTATGAGATCGAAAAGATTCTCCGACACCGAAGTTTCTCCGGACGCCACTTGTACCTGGTTCGCTGGAAAGAATATACTGCTGACGAAGACCGCTGGCTCAAAGAAACAGACCTTACCCACGCCAAGGATATTCTTGAAAACTATAAAAAGGCTCATCCATCCGCCTTCCCTTCTTCCTCAAGATCCCCATCTTCTGTCAGACGCAAAACTCGCCGCTGAAACTATGTCTGCTCCTACTACCCCTTCATCTACCACTATGTCCTCCATTTCTTCTCTATCTCGTTCTTCTTCTTCTCCTACTTACCCCCCTGGTTTACTTATTCGTTCTCTACCTATTCAACCCACTCGTCCCTCCTCTCCCGAACCCGTTAGCCCAACCGTCGCTGAAGCTGGATGGAATACCACTGGTCTCCCATTAAACTCCGCTGGATGGCCGGTCTTGCAGGAAGACCTAGATGCCCCCACTCATATTGCCGCTACTCCCACTGTCAGAGTCTTACCCATTGAGTTACCACTCACCGCCCATCGTCTTCGCGACGAGTTGATGGACAATGCCATCATGGATCGTATGTCCCAATTCCTACTTGACTCACGTCTCTCTGTACCCATTGGCACCCACCTTGACCTGGGGTCACCCCTCTTTGCCCTCTACTGTGCCTACCTGCAAGCATCCCGTCTTGCCAATCTTCCTCCTGCCCTGACAACGGTTCACCAAGCTCATTCGGAAGCTGCTTCCCTCCGCAATATCCACGGTGATCTAATTACCAACCTCAGCATTGCTCTTTATGAGCTAGGGATGCCGGAGTTTCTGGATGACCTAGACCACTACCTCAGAGAATCTGCCTCTGCAGCTCAATCTCCAACCCCTGTCATCGGAGTCTCTACCTCATCTCTCCCCTCATCGACACCTTCCGCGTCTAGCTCCCCTTTGAACGCTGAAGAAGAAGCAGTGTTCTTTCGTGCAGAACGTAATCACATTACCTCGCAATGACAACGGACTGGCACCATACCTCTATCCACCTCACATCCCCAGTACCACGATGCCTGCTTTGTATGTCACCGACTGGACCATATACGTGTCCACTGTCCCGTATACCAGTGTCCCACGTGCTTCCGCTGGGCACCCGGTCACATTCAAGGTCGTTGCCCACTTAGGTGTGGACAGAGACATACAACCACACCACCTGTTGCACCCTCTTCCTGTTCCCGCCGATCAACCAATACCAATCGAGCTGCTCGACGCCCCCCTCCACTCTATACCCGCATCTCGGGTGAGACTTATTCACGCGACGACGACGACGCCACTCTCTATGACGGAGATGATCCAACCGACGATGTTGGATATGCAAACATGACCGGTTCTCCAGGTCACTACGGGTTAAGCATTTGACTAGCGTTTATCTTCGTCGATGACTTGATTCTAATACGGGGGTAATGTTACGATCACTCATTCTTTCCTTCCCCATTACCTTGTACTAAAGTCCTAGTCGCTGGTTCAAGTCCTGCCTAGGCCATTTATTTCTTATTTCATCTTGGTCAGCGAGTATTCCTTCATGTTCTTTCACCTTCTACACTTCGTCATCGCTGACTCATGAGCCCATTCAGCTCGTTAGGCCGTACAGCAAGGCCAGCCGATCGCCAATTAGGCCGTGCTCTACTGGCCGGCTAACGATTGGCCGCTGGTGTATGATCACCTAGGTTAGGGATCGGCTAGTAATAGAATGTACACATAGAGTAGGGATCAGCCAATGTGCCATTGTGCCCTGGCAATGGGAATGGCCAACACAAAGGTTCCATGAGGTAGGACCTGGCCGACTGGTGCTAATCACCCAGTCCTGCCTGCATCAGGGTTCGGCCCATAGAGAATAGGGATGAGCCTCAATGTGTAGGAATGGGCCAATGGGTTGAGCCTCAATGCGTAGGGATGGGCCGATGGGTTGAGCCTCAATGTGTAGGAATGGGCCGATATTCTTATTGTCACTCGTTAGGGGTGGGCGGATGTAAAGTTAGTCCATGGGTAGGGATAAGCCAATGTGATCAGTGTCAATATTATATGGCCTACACTACATGACATTCCTCAGCCTCTCCAACATGTCCATCTGACGTAGCAAAGAAATCAGATGGAATATGTGTTGCCTACGAGTGTAGGCCAGAAATTCTAAGCGTTCAAACATGATCCAAGATATGGCCATCAGCGTGGCATCATCATTTCTGGCCTGTTCTTCGGCGGCTGATCCCTCCGGCGGCTGGTGTTCTCTGCGCAGCCCTTGGGCCTAACCCATGTCCCGAGCGACTCACCCGCACCACAGACGAGTTCTCAGCGACCCAAACGGCCCTCCAGTGGTCCAATCGGCCCATCCATGCCCCAATCGTCTCACCTACGCCCCGAGCGGCTCACCCATGTCCCGAGCGACTCACCCGCACCACAAACGAGTTCTCAGCGACCCAAACGGCCCATCCATGCCTCAATCGACTCACCTACACCCCGAGCGGCTCACCCATGTCCCGAGCGACTCGCCCACACCCCAAACGAGTTCTCAGCGACCCAAACGGCCCTCCAGTGCTCCAACTGGCCCATCCATGCCCCAATCGACTCACCTACGCCCCGAGCAGCTCACCCATGGCCCGAGCGACTCACCCGCACCACAAACGAGTTAAAAAACGCGGCGGCTCCTCAGGCTGGCCACTCATCCAGTCCGAGGACGACAATGGACAATGGACAACGACAGGAGTTAGATACTACTCATAGATACTAGTACATGGAATCAATATATTTTATTCTACTACTCGTGAACATGCAAAGAGAATTTCGCAAGTACACAAGACAGAGGCTGGTAAAACTTTTGCTTCTGTACAAGTTTGTACAGAATCGAGACTCTGTACAGTGCTGTGACTATGCTGCACAGAGGGGGACCTTTCTGTCATACTGTGACAGGAACATGCTGTGCAGAGTGCCACAGCATTGTGCAGCTCACTGAGGATTTGCTGATGCATGATCGCTGGAGGGAAGGTCCTGCATATCATAGGAACGTTCGGCCGTCGTTTGGGTGGCAGACTTCATGACCATCTTTCTGTTGCTTCAGGTGCAAGAGAAACAAATCCTGGTGTCAGTGCAGTCAGGAACCTTTGTTGCTGGTCATTGGCTCCTTCGGTGTGATAGGTCCCAATGATGTCGGCTCTGGGTCAATTTATCAGACATCTAAAATAGGCCCGAGGACGTCGGGTGTGAAGCTGTCAATCAGACGCTTGTCACCTTTCAGCCATGTCTGCATGTTACATCGTCCTGATGACGTCGGATAAGAAGCTGTCAAGATATCGGCTAATGCATCCGATGTCAAGCGGCTGTTGTTCGGAGGAAGGATCTGATGGCTCTGACGTACAAATGCTTCCGCGAGTGATCAAAGGCTCCGGCCCGTTCATCTTGTCACCTATGCCCCTGGGTGGCCTGAAATATGCTAACCTGCCAATGAGGCAAACGTTATCACCAAGTATCCGATTGTACAATGGTCAAGCCCAAGATCGAGAAGGCCACACCATGGACCCCAGTGCAAGAGGTCAAGTTTCTCAAGAAGGGATCAAAGATCAAGATGGTCAAGCTCACCCCGCCAAGCCACAAGAGCAAAAAACACAAGGCTGCTATCCCTCAATCATCACCTCAGATGCCGAGACTAGACATGCCACTGGATCGTGGCCTCACACCAAGCACTGCTGATCGGATGTATGACGCAGCTGATGGAGAGTATGTTCTGCCTTCTTTGAAACTACCTAAACCCAAGGTATGCTCGACTGTGTGGGTGCCCAGATTTAATGACTGAGTGTATTTGGATACATTCCCCATGCAGTGGTGGACTTCCAGAAGGGTGAGAGGTAACAAGTTCGGCCGCCGGCCGAGAAACGTATGCATTGACCACAATGACAGGCAGGTCAATATGGATTATGCATTGGCACATGCTTTGGAATACAACATGGCTGGCATTCAAAGGGTGATCCTCTTCTATGACATCAATTGCCAATACATGAAGCGGCTGAGGCTGCGGCTCAAGGGCAACGAATATGTCAAACCTTGCTCAGAATGCTGATAATAGCTCTGGGCTTCAGGGCGACATCGACGAGATGCAACAGAGCTTGCATGGGCAATTCGTGGAGGCAGCCATGACTTTACGAGAAATGAATAGGAGCTTGGTGCTGACATGGAACAGGGCGAGAGGGTTGATAATGCTCACCCAATGGATTCATGAGCAGGAGGGTAGAACCCATGCAGAAGGGGTCTGGGGATAGGTAGAATATTTTAAATATGCCAGCCAAAGGACATGTACTCCAGCCGAAACTTGTATCACAGTGAGCAAATGCAGCCGGTCCTGATAAACACTCAACATTGAGGAAGCCTAATATTACAGTACATTGTAGTCGAAATGCATGATGAGATTGAAACATAAGCATGAGCATGTATCTAAGAAGCATAACAAAATATTCTGCACAGATTGTGAGCCGATGAAGAGGAGAAGTAACTAGCTGACTCACAATGGTTCCTCGGCCGCTTTCTCAAGCTGGTGGGCAGGGTCTGTGTAGGGGTGGACATACTACATGGCAGACCCTCAGCAAGGCACCGATGACAGGGCCGAGCCAATGAGCCTCCATTGCACAAGAGCTCGTTGGCTGCCTGACACTGTTCACATAGCTCTCTACTTTGAACCTCCATTCCCAATACAGCCTCAAGGCCCCTAGGCGGCAGCCATAGGTTCGATGGTCCAGCGAGAGAGAGCATCAGCAAATCCTCAGTGAGCTGCACAGTGCTGTGGCACTCTGCACAGCATGTTCCTGTCACAGTATGACAGAAAGGTCCCCCTCTGTGCAGCATAGTCACAGCACTGTACAGAGTCTCGATTCTGTACGAACTTGTACAGAAGCAAAAGTTTTACCAGCCTCTGTCTTCTGTACTTGCGAAATTCTCTTTACATGTTCACGAGTAGTAGAATAAAATATATTTATTCTATGTACTAGTATCTATGAGTAGTATCTAACTCCTGTCGTTGTCCATTGTCCATTGTCGTCCTCGGACTGGATGAGTGGCCAGCCTGAGGAGCCGCCGCGTTTTTTAACTCGTTTGTGGTGCGGGTGAGTCGCTCGGGCCATGGGTGAGCTGCTCGGGGCGTAGGTGAGTCGATTGGGGCATGAATGGGCCAGTTGGAGCACTGGAGGGCCGTTTGGGTCGCTGAGAACTCGTTTGGGGTGTGGGCGAGTCGCTCGGGGCGTCGGTGAGTCGATCGGACCATAAATGGGCCGGTTGGACCACTGGAGGGCCGTTTGGGTCGCTGGAGGGCCGTTTGGGTCGCTGAGAACTCGTTTGTGGTGTGGGTGAGTTGCTCAGGACATGGGTGAGCCGCTCGGGGCGTAGGTGAGTCGATTGGGGCACTAATGGGCCGGTTGGGTCGCTGATGACTCGTTTGTGGTGCGGGTGAGTCGCTTGGGACATGGGTGAGTTGTTTGGGCGGCAGGTGAATCGCTCGGGGCGTACGTGAGTTGTTTGGGATGTCAGTGAGTTGTTTTGGGCACGGATGGGCCGGTTGGACCACTGGAGGGCTGATTAGGTCACTGGTGACTTGTCGGGTGAGTCGCTCGGAGCAATGGCAGGTCGTTTGGGATGTCGGTGAGTTGTTTTTGAACACAGATGGGCCAGTTGGTGCACTCGGGACTAGTAAGTAATACTAGACAAAGAACGACAAAATGTACCAACCAAGGTCATGTGTTCCTGCGCGCGAAATTCCGCCAAGTCTCGAGGCATTAGGAAAAGAAATGCTACATTTTATTAGCATTGTAAACTAGTAATCAATGCCAATCATTTTACCTGTTTTTACTATGGAATAAACATGTAACATGTACGCTTTTTTAGTATATTAGTACTACACACTTAGACAATCACTAACTACGGGTTTCCTGGTGTACTGTAGCCTGATGAGGCCTGTGGACAGTGTGAACTTGGCCAGTGGCTGTGGCACGGCCGTGAATTGGGCCGGCGGCTGTGGTGCGGCTGTGTCGTGGGCAAATTCTGTCCCTAAATGGATGATTTGCTGATGAGATCAACAGGTGACCGAAGAATCGGCTGAGGGGTTGATGGGCCCATGGGAGTGGGGGGGCCGGTGGGTTGGCAGCAGAGGCCAACCCTGAGACGCATGACGCAACTATCCCTACCCATTGAGGCTCAACCCATTGGGCCATTCCTACACATTGACACTGATTGCATCGGCCCATCCCTACACATTGAGGCTCAAGCTATTGACCCATTCCTACACATTGAGGCTCAATGCATCGGCCCATTCCTACACATTGACACTGATTGCATCAGCCCATTCCCGGGTTTACGATAGCCCGCTTTGCGGCTGTCAACGATGGATAGGCACTGAACAACCATCTGCAGAGATGTAGTTCATGACAGCAGTGAGGTGGAATTCGAAAATAGGGATCAAGGGGGAGGTCGATGACGAATCAATAACATCAACCTTACGCGAATCAAGGCGGAATGTGGTGATGGTTCTAATAGACCCGGATGTGTATAGCGAGGAAGAAAATGTGGCCACGACCGTATAGCCTTGCTTCAACACAAAGTCGAACAAGGGGGAGGATTGATAACGAGGGACATAGAGGTCCAAGTCGTTCGTCTCCCAACACTGATTCTCCACCCAATGCAACAAACGGAGGACAGCGGATCCTGATATTACGCCGGTCGAGTGCTGAAGTGCTGAAGTGGCTTAAGATGTGATGTTCCAGCAAATCGGAAACGCACACATGATGGTAGTGATTGGAAGCAGCGAACGCCATAAGACTGGGGAGTGGAAGAAAGTCAAGCATATGTTCTCTAATGTATTTGCTTGAGAGGAAAATCGAGCAGAACATCATAGCGTTGAAAAAGGGGTTCGACGAACCACACATCCAACTTAAAGACTTGGTAAGACAGTGGTAACGGGTTTTTCCGCTTCTCCTTTAATTTTTCACGACCGAGACAATGGATCCATCCCCAACAAAGAGCGAACCAGCATGTTATTATCACGCCCCATCAGTACTACCAAACATAACAACACTAAAACAGTCACCGCCTACATGCGGGGAAACGGACTACTGGAAGGATTTATTACCCTTCAACTGAAACACTTCCCTGCAAAGGATATCACCTATCTGGTAGATGCCGACGACGAGCTTTTCATGGCTCGAAAGACCAAGAAGGCAATCTTTGTCAACCAAGATGATTCAAGAGAAGACAACTTTGAAATGGTCGCACTTTACGATGTAGGCCTTCAGCAAGCCCCCAATGGTCTGATCAAATGTCCATACCTGATTCTCCGAAGAAACGCCATAGATAAGAATTACGAAGACTTGACAACCGATCATAAATTCGATATCATAACGACCATACAAAGGTGAGCTTGAAAAAATCACCTTTTTAAACTACTCAACGACAACAGTCTTCAGGAAGAACAGGGAACCTTTTCAGGCAGGCGTGTCAGGCGTGTCGTAACAGCGTACTACATTGCGGCTGGGCGTTGGAGTGGACTGGTCCCAGTGATTATTGCTGAAGCAGAAAATGGAAACTTTCAAGTCCCAACAATCCATATGTTCCTCCCCAATAGAGACCGCGTCAAGACGTGCGTCGTTGAGGTCGATAGCGGTGTCAGTTTCAAGCGCTTCTTTTGTATTCTCGATCGCACCCTGCACAACAACGGAACTAAAGACTGTCCTTACCTCCTATTCCGGTTTGGAGGCGGGTATCTCGTACAACACGCCACAGAGGACAATATTGTAGAAGTAGCTGAAGTCCTGCAAAGGTGAGCGCTCCACAAGTTCACCTCGATCTCGTTAACAAATACATGTGTCTACCAGATTAAAGGTTGAGCTTGACAACGAGACGGAACAATGATCAACGTTAACAAAGGCGAGACAAATGCTAACGACAGCGAGTGATATTGGGTCCTTCTTCCCATACTTAGCCATGTAAAAATCCAAAGCACACAATCATAGTCTAGTTACTTTCCGTCACAGTGTGACATTGCTGTCACTGTAAAATTTCTTGAGCATGATGATGTCATGCTCAAGCGGAAAAACATTCGGTTCTCGGAAGCCTCAGTCACATGATCGTTTGCATAGCAGCCCAAGGAAAAAAAAGAAAGTCGGGTCCAGGGGTGCCCGGAGGGCCGTGCTATATACATTGATCCAGACATATTTACAGGGAGATGGCTATATGGACATGGAGTATATATTGTACCCAATGATCCCCTACAATCCTGAGACTCCCCATGCAGAATTGAAGCAGCAATGAATGAATCAACATGCATAAAAAAGCGTGGGAAAGGGGCTGAAAACATAGGAGACTGGCTGCAACAAATGTCATATACACCACCCTGGCTTCCACAATGATGCTGATGGTATTCCAACATGTAGAATAGATGTATACAAGTCCCCCCCACCCTCCTGGGTCATCAGGAAGTCCCCTGAATGTTTCTGTATGACAAATCTGATTAAATAGTGAGAAAACAGAAAACATAACCGCATTTTTGACATATTCAACCTGAGGGCCTGGAAGCTACATCCCCAACAAGGGTTCATATGTATGTACATCATATCAGCAGCCCAGAAGTCAAGGAGCAAAGCCAGATTTGATACAGTACAGTCACCCCCTGACCCCCTGTTGGCTCTGGCAGGCTCTCCTGATGGCTGGGGTGTGTCAGAGCGGTCTGTGCAGTCATCCTAGCACTATTTCCCTTCAGTCTACCATGTCTCCCCCTCCTGGAGCATTCCCAGAGCATGGTAGGGCACATTTTTCACCTTTTGACTGATAGGGGTATACAAAAGGATCCATGACATATATATTAAATCTGACTACAGGTGCTCATGATATACATTGTACCCCATCCCCCCTCACCTTCCTGACCTTATCCACCCAGAATTGAAGCAGGGAGATGTGAAACAAACATCAAAAATGCGTGGGAAAGAGAGTGAGAACTTAGGAGACATTGCCTGACATATGGAAAATTCAACATTGTGGCTTCCACAACATGTCTAGGAGTGTGCTAACAGGTGATGCATGTTGTGGAAGCCACAATATTGAATTTTCCATATGTCAGGCAATGTCTCCTAAGTTCTCACTCTCTTTCCCACACATTTTTTATGTTTGTTTCACATCTCCCTGCTTCAATTCTTGTTATGACTGGGTCACAACACAGCGGGGACGTAAGGCAACACTAAGCCTTGCGAAGGAATATGCTGAGTACTAAAGCTTAATTGCGGTGAAGCAACAAATGGATTAGACTGAGGTCTGTGATACGTACAGGGCTACTTATATACTATTGAGAAGTGCGCACAGACCAGCAGCCGAATAAGGAAATCTTAAAGGGAAAGAAAGATAAGGTAAAGGGACGACAATAAGAAAAGGTACCAGGCACGGATTAGGGTCTAGGCTGACATCATTGCTGACTCATCTAAGTCTGGACCTTTGTCACGTGATCTGATTATGTAATAGATTACGTAATGCTACAGGGACTACTGGAGTGGATTAAGATGAATCCAGCTTGACCCCTAAGTTGTAGACAAAGTCCAGAGTTCAAATACCGTTGTAGGCAAAAGTTTGAAAAGTTTTTAAATACTATAACACAAGGATGTAGGCGAAATTAAAGGTAATGTGAAGGTCTTTTGAGAGTATTTTGTGGCCTGAGAGGAGGTATGAAAGTAATAGGAAGGCCCACAAGCTGAGCTGGGTGAGGTTTCCTGGGGGGAATAAAAGGCTTCGCATGGCGAGTGCAACGACTAGGAGCCAGGGTTGGTAGTCTCTCCTTAATATGTATACTATTGACAGTGTTTGTACATGTTGTGGCTAAATCTTATTGTAGGTGACTAGGTATGACTCATACTGACTACTAGCCAATGGCGTAACTAGCTCTACTGCGGAATGAGTAAGTGTGAGTCATATGATGAGTAATGCTGACTGATGCTGACGAGTGAGCTATGAGTCATCAGTAGTAAGCAAAGATCTAGACCCAGCTTATGTAAGTAAGTCACGTGATGTAATAAGATAAGATAACAAAAGAGAAAGTAAAACGACTAAGTCCAAGGAACGAAGAGAGACCTAGTAAGTGTAATGGAATGTAGGTATGATTAGTATAAGGGAATGGAGTGTTCGTAACACCCAAGGCCTGGAATGAGATCGGGGCTATACCTCGAGAGGCAGACATCTTGATGACCATGTATGTGGAACAGTCGATACCCCACATAATTTCTATGTCATCAGAGACTTTCAGAGAGGGGCTTTTGGAAACTTGTGCACCGAGATGCAAACTGTACTGGCATGCTATGTCGTAGATGGCCGTGTTTTTTGGTAAACCTTCTTGCTTGCTAAGTGCTTTACAAAGTGCGTAGTCTATGTTTATTTGTCTTTCACCCTTTTGAAAGTCCACAACAGTGTCTGGCACAAAGCATCCATGCCGAGCACAAGCAATTGCACCGATTCCTGTAGTGGCGAGGTGTTTCTGGGCTGCATGAACATGATTGACGGCCTTGTGTTCATTACAAGTGGATTTCTATACCAACAGTTAATAAATATGTCAATGAGCCTTGGTGAGAACAGACCGGCTGGGCGTCATCGGCGCCCCGAAGATGATCTTGATATGATTTCGCCACTGTGAAATAGCCAGACCCTCCAGTAAGATCAAAGTCGCTGTCTATCTTCAACTTCATGTGCTTGGCCGAAAATTTTCCATCCATGATGTATGACCAGTTGTGGGGCAGAACAATGCCAGGTTCAAATTCTAGCTTGTTTTGGAGATGTCTCCATTGTCTACTAGTTCAGAGCAATTCCTGGTAGTGGTTCTTTTGCATAGATTAGCTATCTCATCTAGATACTATTGAAAACTCACTGGTTGTGCACTGGGAAGAATTGGATCAGTGACCCTTCAAAGGTATTTGGAGAAGCTCATTGCAGTTACTTTGCACTCCAAGTTCATCAGTCGGAAGGAATCCAGCAACTGGAATGTGAATACTGTCCTCGGCGATGTTGGTGTGGCAGGATACAGTCTGACATCCAAGAGTTGGGTACGGAATGGAGTTTGATTCGGACATTCGCATGGATGAACAGCAATGGTGTGGATGCCCGAGACGTCAATGACAGTGAGAATATTATTTCTATTGTCATTAGTGATTAAAGATCCAGTTGCGCAACCTGTAAAAGACTGGCAACTGGACTGAACCCAACTGATTGCAACTGGACTGCAGTTGCAAGTTGCCGACATTTGAGATGAAAAGACTGCAGTTGCAACCAATAAAAAAAACTGGCTGCAACCAATTGAAACTGATGCACAGCCACTTCCTATGTATTACCCTATTGTTCCAGATTTTTCCAGATTTTTCCGGACCTTTATGGATGTTATATGAGTTTTTTGATGAATATTGACGTTAGCCAATGACAATGTTGATTAACATGTCATAGAATTCATTCAATCATGTATATACACTCTCTGAGTTACATATTTATCTATATATTATTAGTCTGCGTTGAGAATTGAGTCTAGGATTGGTCTTGACTTCACACGTAACTTGATAATATCTGATGTATCACTACAAAAAACATGCTGTTTTGAAATGCTCATATCTCTGTGGCGTGTGAACCATTTCGCTTGACCCAGGGACCGATTTATAGCCAGGAACCGGTCCTATTTTTATTTTTTCCCACGCTAAGCGTAAAACCAGTTGCACCCTGTTGCAACCGCCAAACAACCGGTTTTTATCGGTTTTGGTCCGGTCCCAATGATTTAATTAATTAATTAAATCAGTCCGGTTGCAGTTCCCTTCCTAAAAAGGCAAAAGACTGAACTGGACCGGAATTTTAATCACCAATTGTCATCATAATGTTTGGGAGAAGTTGAAGACTCAAGGGCATCTTGAATGCTCGCCATACTGGGAAAGTCTTCATCAACAGATAACTCTTCTTCGGACACATGTTCATCGGCAATATCGGCGACATCATTGGCGGATTGGAGATTGCTAAGTGGGGTTGTGGGACATATTGCACTGCCGTGACCTAGGTGCAAAACAAGACCTGCTGCCCTCAAACTGGTGGAGGTGAAGTGACTGGTAGGTGGATTGACAGCAACCAGTACAGAGCATTGGCCGGCTGAAATAACTGATGCACCGATACACGCCGTCGCTCCCACACCGTCTGCAAGTCCTCTCCTCAACTCCTTCTTGGCGAAGCAGAGCTTCCAAGTACTCCCACTCATACTCCAGCCATTCTTCCATTAAATCATTTTGTGCCTGTTCAGCATTATTATGATTTTTCCACGACAAAATCATAGCTACCTGCCTTCCATTTTCTTTTAGGTTTAAGTTTGGCTTTCAGCCTCTCTTGTTTAAGTTGGTCTGTGGTGATCTAATTGCTTGATTCATCTGGAATATCGGAGTCTTCGGCTTGGTCAGTTTGTGCCGATGGTGTGGATGATTGTTTGACTGAAGGGTTGGGTATAGAAGCCAATTGTTGAAACCTCTGACCGCCATATTTGAGGAATTTTGGTCTCACGTGATTCTTGTCGCCGTCATTGGTGATTGTGTTTGTGGTGATCTTCTTTCGATTGAATTGGTATCTGGGTGGCATGGTGAGATAAGAAATGAGATAGGTCCGAAAAGGTATGTAAAAATGAGATCACAAGTTTACCTCTTTGGCGCTTTTCTCTTGCGGGAGTCCTGACTAAGTGCGGGTCCCGGGACACGGTAGCTCTGCCGTCACCCTCATCGGCAGTCATTTATCTTTACACCCTCAGAAATGCGATTTTTGCAGCTCAACAGATCGACATTATGTATTCCCATGTATCCACAGTATAATTACGATTTTCTCGAACTCTCCCGACGCTGACCGAGCGAGAGACTAGCTCAGAAATGCGCCACGCCTCGGCGACCTCCAAAAAAGGCAAGGGTGTGTGTTTCAAGGCCAAAGTAGGGGTCTGCTTGGTATCAATCGACTGCAATCTCACTTGTTTCGCCCACCAGGTTCACGTGTCCATTAGGTGGTCTTAGATTGGTTGAGCATCGGCAACACGACCCGGCAGTTGTTCCTCCCCCATTGTTCTGATACCCAATGAGTAATGACTGGTCTTGATAGTAGGTATTCACTTGAGGTGGTTTGGTATAAATATCAATCCTGCAGTGAAATTCTTGTTTGCGCTGGTTCAGTTCTTCTTTCCTCCCCGTGTACTCCCTTTCCATCTGTTGTCTTTTCTTCAATCCTGAACATGCCTCGAACTTCCTTCACTGATGAGCAGCTTGCTGTCCTCGAGTCCATTCTCCAAGAGTACCACAAAATCTCTGGCCAGGACAAAGTCACCAAAAAGGAAGCAATTGTGTCACAACTTATGGAACAATTTTCGACAGTCAATCAGAAGAATGACAGGAAGGTGATGGGGAAGTTGCACAAGGTAAGATTATTTTTGCCTGCTGATTAGTCGCCGACATGTGTTGATCAATGCCAGACAATCAAGAACTGGCTGAACAATCGAGCGCGGCAAGGGACCGATGAGGAACACTATTTCGAAAAAAAATTGGTCCAGTGTGTTTTGTTTGACGAACGGTCCAGCGATCAAGACAGAGGCCACCAAACTGACGGCGATCGCTCCTGGCTTGCCTGGGTATGTTAAATTCTGGAGACAGGCTGCCTTGGCGCTCTGCAAGAACCTCTCCGATGCCGAACACCAGATTTACGTTGACATGGCGGTAGAGTGGAATACCCAGGGAGTGCCCAGGGAGGTACAGATCAAGTGCGTAACTTGCCTTTCAAACAACATCTTCTGATGCTTTCTTTACAGAGAAGTCAAGATACATCTTGGGCCATTTCTTAAACAAGTGTCTACAAAAATGTATCACCAGTTCGGTGTTCACATGGTCATGTTTTGGGGTCATATGTCAGAAGGAAATGTGCTTCGAGGATTGCAAGTGCTTTTCTTTCATCTACGTTCTCTTTCTGACA
The DNA here is from genome assembly GCA_038093975.1 of Chalciporus piperatus. Taxonomy (NCBI): domain Eukaryota; kingdom Fungi; phylum Basidiomycota; class Agaricomycetes; order Boletales; family Boletaceae; genus Chalciporus; species Chalciporus piperatus. Next base: position 282,890 of record JBBPTG010000013.1, read on the forward strand.
AGACATTTAGCCATGATCATAATGACATGCTGGAGGATGGGCCCACATTGACGAAGGTATGCCCAAATTGGGAGAAGATAGCAGTTGGGACCATTATGTGCACATCGCTTTCAACAGTATGTGTTTTATTTGAACATGAGCACTAAAACAATCTGACATCTCGCCGTGATTCTGTGGCAGCTGTGTCTGATCCAGCAACATTGTCGGCAGTTGCCGAGGCAAAGATGTTTCAGCCACAGAAGAGTGACGATAGAGAATGGGCTCTTCCTGCCGAAGATCTTCTGTTGGCGTCCCTGGAGCAGCAAAGCAGTTTATCCGTGATTTCTTCAACTGCTGCTGGCAAGAAATGTCTGGTGGAAAGGGTAGCACACCGTTTTCAAAAATGACGAAGGATATTGGGCAGTATGTCGACCTTGATGCTGGCTATCTCCCTGGCGAGCCTTCCTTTGAAATCAAGGATCCGTCCCATATGTCCAAGGACAATGTGACACTTCTCATTCAGCATTGGAGAGAAAGGGAAGCCAATCAATTCCTTAGACCCATCTTTGCCTTCAAGGAGATGGCAAAGCATTCGTGCAAGAAACCAATGGCAAGACCACCGAACTCGCCAACAGCTTCGCCGATTCAACCGGCCGTATCTTCGGCGACGGAACCTGGCGCAACCGCTGCCATACCACCGCCTATCCCACCTAGACCGATTCAACCAGCCATACCTTTGGCAATGGAACCTGGCGCAACCACTGTCATACCACCACCAATCCCACCTAGACCAAGCAAAACAATCCCCGCTGCCGCTGCTATACCATCCTTGATCCAACCGACTGGATCCTCATCTATTACACTTCTAGAACCCAGCTCCAATGCTTCATCCATGGCGCCCACGCCAACTGTCGTCCCATCTGCTACAGATGGCTCCCTGAGTGAAGATGAAGAAAGCCTCGGAGACAAGTTGTGGTCATCCTCATGTCAACATTCCACCACCCTTGAAGGACAACTTGTGTTCCTTCGTTCGCTCACCGATCAGATGGAGTATCTGAGCATTGTCAATGTCCTCCACTACGCTCAAGTAAGTAACCTTGTTTACCATTGAAGTATGTTTGTAGTTGACAATTGAGTCATCAGGTGAAGACCGCAGCTGAGATTCCATTGCCTTGTAGAATAGACTGGAGTATGACACCTTCCATCTGCCACAAGAGGGACATTGCTGATCAGCTGGGCATCAGTCGGCATTCAACAGTGATTTGTTCAATGCATCTGGTGAAGCCCATGGGCGAGCTTCGTTGCTTTCTCAAATGTTGCTAGCCGGAATGCTTGTACAGGATGTCGAGATTGTTGGCAATCAAAGAACCTCCCTCCATGTGTATCCCTTCATTGCCCCAGAGCTCAAGGGCAAGACATTGCCCACCCAACACATTACCGACGTGATCCTCCCATGGTGTAAACAAGTAGCCAAAGAACTCATAGAAGTGCATGCCGATGGCATATCACACTGCCCTCATCGCTGTCTGGCCGATGTCAGGGGCAGGTGGGAGGCGGCACTGGACTTCATGCTTTCGCTGTCAACTGACAAGCACTGTTGGCAACTGATTATGGCCTTGGAGAACATTCCGCTGGATGCCGATTGTGCATGCCAACTTCCTCTGCCACTAGATTTCAGCTGGCAAACTGTGTCACACCACCTGAGAGAGGAGAGGTCCCACATAAAAGTTGGCAGGCGGCTTTCGAGGTAATTTCTGCCCTCACAGTGATGAATTCATCCAGCGAAAGCTGCGGAAGATGGTACAACACCCTACATGCAGCCTTCGTTGGCATGGAACTTCATGATGTCATCATGTCAGAGTCTTCCTCGGTCTCTTGTTCCTATCCATTCATCCCTGTGTTTGTATCGTCTTCGGAGATCACACAGTCTCACATCACTGACATTATCCAATGGTGCAAAGCCTTCACGCGCTCCATCATCAAGTCTCCCCGTGACAAACAGACAGCGAGGAAACGATGGCAATTGGTCGGCGAAGCACTGAGCGATCAGCCTGCAAAGAGACTGGGAGTTCCTGATGTAGTGAATGTGGATGCAGTATCAGTGCCAAGGCCGGTGAGGACAAGAAAGGCAAAGAAGTTGGATGTCACAGGCTATCTTATCAATAGAGACTTGGTTTGATGGTGGAATATATATACTATGCTCACTACCAAAGAGCTTATCATATATATTACTTTGATCAGACTGAACTGCTCTCATCGTTCTCTCGAGCGACTTGTACCTCCTCAGCATTGAAGTATCTTGTTGAGCAGCAAGAGTTCTGCTGCGAACTTGATTCAACGACTCCTGCACTCTACTCATCATCACCGCGGTTCTCATCTTCAGCTTGTCGATGGTGTCACCGATTTCACTCAACTCAGTTGACAACTCCTGGTTGGCACAAAGGACCACTACATTATCCTCAGTGATAGATCAACATGATAGGTGATGTACTCACCATCTTGTTCCCCTGGTTGACGGGGATTCACCTTCACTACCTCGCCAATCTTTTTGCGACCATCTAATGGATCATAGACGGATTAGCCGTTGCCAACATTGTGCAGCGATAGCCCAGTGGTGTCTGATTAATCGCCAAAGACAATGGCGACGGGAAGGGGTGTGTTTGTCGCCGGTTCTGAGTCTTCATCGGCAGAGCTGTTAATGAACTTGGGACTCGTGAAGGCTCTCCGCGGGTTTGTTGTTGACAGCGCCATCGTCTTCCATGTCCCGGCCTCGTAAATCGTCTCCCCGTTTTGCTGTTGACTATCGCGGATATGATTGCAGCGCCGAACATCGCCACTTCATCAGAAAAAACCATTTCCCTATATAGAAGGGGTCTTATCTAAATAGAGCTATGGTTGCTATAGGACCTTCTATATTACGATATATTATTCTGCAAGTGACGTAGAGCACTTATAAAGTACTATGGGAACTCTCAGATTACTATATAGCTTTTTGAAAGCGATATTGAGTACTATAAAGTTCTATAATAACTACCATAGTAAGGTCTGATATGCGTATTTACTGGTCATCTTCAACTTTCACGGAGCCGTAGTGATTGGAATGGTAATTGTTGGCGAGTAGTATCATATGTGACTATTTGTGCGAGAGGGTGACAATCGTGTCTGTAGCATCAAAAAGAGTGAGCGGCAAGGGAAAGATAAAAGTGGAGGTAACGACAAGGATGAGAGATGTCGTGACACAACATACCCAATTCATTGTCATCAGTCCGAGGGTGAGGATGAACGGGTCAAGTCGAGAAATGATGTGACACATACGATCATGTGTGTTGCATTACTGCTATGCAGTCCAATATCCCACAGGAGATGGAAAAGAATGATGACCTAAGCTCCTCAGACTCTGAAGATGACAATGTTGAGGATGCTGAGGTGATTGATTTGATAGAGGACTTTGGATTATTGAGTCATGGAGTGGACCCCTTAGAAGAAGACATAGAGGGTTCTTTGCATGGTGCTGATCTTTACATTGGGAGAAAAAGACATTGAGTAGAGTAAATATTCTATCCTATGTCCATAAATGTGTTAGCTTGCAAATGTTGAGAAATACAAGCACTTCTATGTTGAAATGCAATTAGACCTGAAATATGGGACATTCACTGACTAAATGGGAACCCCAGCCCTCTATAGTGGGACACCCCCTCAACATATGAGACTCCCAATATTCTATGGTGGGACTCCTTCAACATTAAGTGGGAATCCCAGCCCTCTATAGTGAGACACCCCCTCAACATATGGGCCTCCCAATGCTCAGCATGGGACTGCTCCAACAATGGATGGGACTTCCATATCCATAAGCTCAATTACCACTCCACCAACCGCAAGATTACATAATATTGCATAATATTTCTTTGGAATATTATTAATTAGTTCATCAATGATGAGCTATTTTGTTGACTGAATGATGGGACTCCCACAAGAATCTCATCAAGGGTCAGAAATGTCTAAAAATAGCTTTGGCTACTTTGTGTTAATGGTGACTTGGGAAGCCCACATGGTGTTCAAGGGAATCCCTTGCAAGATCTGTGGGACTTTGCATCTAAATAGCTCAATAATTATTTTCCCACATACTGTGGGAAAGCTATGGGAGCACCCACAGGAAGTGGGCTATTAGCCCTTCAAAAGGGGTCGCCTGAAGTGTTGCTATTAGTGTAAATAGTCTCGGTGTTATTTCGCTGGATGTTTTCAGAGTTTGGCAAGTTCAGTGTCACACTGGATCACCTTAAATGCGTCGCTGGACATGTTCAGTGATGAATGTTGTCGGTACATCCCAATTGACCTTCGGTGATTTGCTAATTGGGTATGTTTTTTTTTTTTTTTTTTTTTTGAATCCATTATTGTCCCTTGTGGGGTGGTAACCGTATGTAGGACAATACTGTATGATGTAACTAGCTATGAACCACACTAGTGATACTAGAAAAAGAAGCAATGATGATTCCAGATAAACATAAGCCTGTCCCGCCGAGATGGGCAGACACGTGAGGAAGAGTGGAGAAGAGTCATATAATCGTAAGTACAGGTCAGAACAAACGACAAAGACAAATGGCCACTGGCCGGGACAAGGAAGGCGACCAACTCCTGTTGAGAAAGAGAATAATAGATAAAAGGTGGCAGGGTAGTCAGGGCGGGTAGTGCCTGCTGTAGCGCAGCAGGTTATTTCATGAATGATGGGGGTCTTTTGAGCACGTCCATGGGGTATTCGCACGGTCCAATAGTCAGGGCCATAACGCACAGGTTCGGGTCTGCAAGGGTCCGAGAGACACAAAGGTCCCCATTTGAGTCGAAACTCAAGAAGACCGGTACTCCCTTCGTGAATTGGACCATGACTACCTGCGGCACCCCATCCGACATTGAATAAGAGGGGATTGGGAGCATATCAGAGTCGACATGGGATAGGAATGCTGGGCAAAAGGGGTGGTCCAGAACAAGCTGGAGCCATGGGTGGTGAGGATGGGTGGTGCCACTCTTAATGGAGAATAGGGAGGGAGTGGGAGAGGCAGGTTGATTAGGGATGACCGGAACTACCGTTGGAGCAGTCACTGGGAAGGGAGGATCAGGTGAATGCACCTCGAGTTGACGTTTGATGTCACGGAGCTTCGTCTTTAACCACGTGATCTCCCTGCGAAGTTCCTCTATCATCGCAGGATCAGCTGAGCTGGCCACAGAAGTGGACCAGCATGTTGTTTTGATATAGGCGGATAATAAGGGAGAGAACCTTGCCTGAGTCGGCATGCAGAGCTGAGCCTTGAATGAGTGAAAGATGGAGACAATCCAGTGTATAGCTCTGCTGCTTCCATCCCCACACGATGTGGGGATAGTTGGAACTGAAAATGTTTTCCCCTGATTGGGGCCGGCCTTGGTAGTCCAAGTCCAGGTGAGAGGGTGTGCAGTGACATAACGCAGAACAAAGCTGGGAATCGCAGGTGGAGAGAAGCGAGCACGAAAAGTTCCCTTAGGGAAGGCATGAAAACACTTCCCTATGTCTGAGAGAAGGATCTCGCATGGAGTGTCTGCTGAGCAGACATGTTTTGGGAGGGTAGGGTTTTTTCCCACGGAGGGATGGTGGTGGTTCGAGTCTAAGGGCATTTTTGGGTATGTTTGACTGTATACTTTGCCATAGGCGAAATTCTTCGCCGAGAAATGTCAGCACCATGTTTGACACATTCTCAGCATGCCAAGCCATTAATTTCGCTGTGGGTTGCCACTCAAATTTTACTTCCAGAATGATTTCTGTTTAGAAGCAAGGTCAGGTTGTAAGAATTCAAGATAATAGGGGAAGATCTTTCGCCGAGACACATCAGCGCCACATTGAACACAGCCCCGGCATTAATTCCACCATGGGTCACCATTGACATTTGAATGTTAGAGGATCTTCGGTGTTTCGCTGGTGTGATGTTCCACTGTCCATCCAGTTCCTTGCAGGTTAGGTGTCACTGTATAGATTATCACTTGTCGCCAAATCAGTGTGTCGCTTCACATGTCGTTGGTGCTTCGTTGGTTCAGTGTGTTGCTGGTTCACTGCATTAGCATTTCACTGTCGCTACATTCATGACTTTTCCCACTGCCCTTCGCTACTTTTGGTACTTGCCATGTTTGCCACCTGTCTTGCTGCCTTCTCTATGGTTTCTCTTCTCCAGATCTGCGCAGATTGCATCGCGCTTTCAAAGCTATCAGCAGAATGAGATCTTTGTTGAGCGAAGGGTGAAGGTTCACCCTTCGCTCAACCAAATACCAAATGTCCCAGTTCGTGGGCCATCTCATCTCCTCGCCAATAGGTACGCTAATCATATCCAGCTTGTTGAAGTAATTCATCTGAATCTTCAGACATGTCCACATCGCACGATGCCGAACTCCAAGAAAGGCTCAGGCAACAGCAGCAAACATTGGACTCGGCGCTCGAGCAAATCCAGGCATTAGAGGAAATGCGGCAACAGATCCACAATCAATTCCAGCGACTAAGTGATCGATCACAGCGGCGCTACAGACACTTGGTGCACCTCTCTCTCCTGGAGGCATCATTGGCGTTGATCAATGAGGGTAATGAGATTCTCGAACAGCGCATCAGGGAACAGGAGGAATTGGTCGCTGCACAACATTGCGAGGTTCAAATCTTTTGCAAACAGCTCCACCAACTGCAGGAGAGCAGAGCGGCGGGGACTCGGATGTTTGGTCAACCAAGGCTGGACTTGCTGTCATGAATAAGTTGGTTTTCTCGCTATTTTCTTGGCTCACACCGACCTGACATCTCAACAGATTCTATTTGTACAACCTGACATGTATTGTATTGTAAAAAGTGCGCTACACAATGTATCTGATAAGAGTTGGCACTCGCCATTACGTCATCTGAGACCAACAAAAAGGAAATTGAATGATGTTAAAACCAGAGGTTGTGATCAATGTCCTTTATTCCTCCTCATCACTCAGCATGCACTACAAACCGGTAAGACATCTCCCCATGTTTCTTCGCATGGCTGAACAACACCCATAGAGTTGTGATTTGTGTGGCAACGAGTTTGAATGTGCACTCACCAAGAAGCGTGGCAAGTTCAGACCTTGCCTTCCCTGCAACAAGAGGAACATCAGGAAAAACCAACTTTACTCTCATAGCTATAATAGTTCTATAGAGTACTATAATTGCATTCATATTGCTTAGAGAAAAAAGTGCCAAGTCCCCTCTATGGAGCACTCTATAGCGCCCCCCAAAACTCCCATAGCTTTTATAATACTCTATAGACTCCAAAAGAATCAACAGCTATTGAGCTCTATAGTAGCTTTTATAATACTATATAGACAGTAATTCTGCAGTGATTTACTGCCCTTTTTTTTTATTTCGCTTCACACTGGTCAAAGATAGATGCATTGGCAGGTTTATCTACAACATTTTATATACTAATCTATCACTACAATGAGAATGGTGAGGATGGGGTCGGAAAAATGTTGCCAATGCTGCAAGAGCCCCTCAGGCTGGTGAAATGATGGAGATGCACTTGGGGAGATGTTGTCCGGGCTGGTGAAATGGTGGGGATGGAGTCAGTGGTCAGTGGGTTGGTTGGTGAGTGGACACTCGCCTTGTGAGGCCAGCGGGCTGTTCAGCCCATGCTGGCAGTTTTTTTTGGTGTCAAGGTGGAAGATGGTGGTGGAGTAAACAGCCCGAACAGCTGTGTTGGAGGTGAGTGGTTGGGTTGATGGGTGAGCAAACTGTGACACTCACATTTGGGGGCTATTGAGCCCACACCGGCTGTTTCATGTTGAAGGTGGGAGGTGATGGTGGGGTGAACAGCCCCAACGGAGTGATTGTGTTGGTTTGTGCATAAACGCTAACCTTTGGGTGCTGGTGGGGCTGTTGAGCCCACGCCGGCGGCTGATTCTTTGTACCAAAGTGAGAGCTGGTGAAGGGGCAACTTGGCGGCTGAGTTCGAGGTGAGTGGCTGCGTTGGTTCATGCATAAAAACTAACCTTTGGGTGCTGGTGGGGCTGTTGAGCCCTCACTGGCTTTGTTGAGGTGTTGAGGTATAGTGTAGAGATAGAAACTTGAAGTAGTGGGAGAAGTTGAAACAGCTGATGTGGCGAGTTCACCACAGTCACATGACCACTTGCACGGATTTTTGTGCAAGTCCAACTTATTCTTCCTTGCTTGACTGAGTTGAATAGCAGTGTGGGACAGTGCTGCGGTATACCACAGTGCTTTCCCACATACACATGAGCACTACAACCTACCAACTGAGCACTACAGCCCTACCAACAAGCAAAATGCCTTGAAACAGGTTGAAGCCCCACCCAGCCGCAAGGAAATCCAACGAAAGAGTCAAAGGGCAGGTGGGGTGGGTGGATACAAACAGTGAGTGGAGAGTCGAAACGAGGCAAACGGATGCTGAGAATGCGCCCAGCTGCGAAGAAATGTGACAGAGCGAGGCCACAGCGCTCTCTGACGAAACCGAAGAGATTGCGACCCGATTCGAAGTGGTGTGTGAGAGTGTTCATCGAGGAGTTGAGGGTTGAGGTCAATGAAACGGGCAGCTGTGTCGATGCAGACTGCATGCCGAAGCTTGAAGCGAGCGAAACGACTGATCCGCAAGTCATGCAAGTCCAGCTAGGGGGCGACATGAACTGCAACCAATCAGGAGACGTCAAAACCAATCACGGACACATGGAGATGATCAACAAGGACGGTGCGCAGAGACGAGCAGGACGAGTGGGAGAATGACGAGACACATCGAAATGCATCGATCAAGGGGGAGAAGTAGTTGATGAGGCCGTTTGAGCGATTGACACGAGGAGTCAACAAAAACGGTCAGTATAACACGACAAACAACAAGAACTCACTCAGACCATTTCTAGACCATTCTCCGCCTATCCGTCATCCAGCATCCATACGAGCGAGCACGAAAAAACGAGCTGAGCACACGATGCAACAGCACAGTCACACGATCAGAGTCGTGTGGCCATACCACTGTAACGAGGACAACGACGACGTGACACACGTGATTGTGTGTGTCGCGTCATTTCTCGTTTCTCGTCCCCACCATGTCGTTCACCCTCGCCCTCAACCTGACAACCACAACGACGAGAAACAACACAGCACACATGATCATGCGCTGTGTTGTTTCTCGTCTTGTTCTTGTTCTCTTCCTCTCACCCTCATCCTCACCCTCAGGCTCACCCTCGACTGATGACAACGGCGACGACAAGAGACGACGACGACACACGATCACGTGTGTCATCTCGTCTCTCATTCCCGTTCTCGTCCCTTGTCCCTTGTCCTCACCTCACCCCACCCTCACCCTCACCCTCACCCTCACCCTCACCCTCACCCTCACCCTCACCCTCACCCTCTCACCCTCGGCCAACAACAACAACGAGAGATGGCATGCGTTCGTGTTGTTCTCGCTTCTTGTTCTTCGACGACGACGAGAAACCTCTTCCTCACCCTCACCCGGTGACGACGGCGACAACACACGATCATGTGTGTCGTCTCGTCTCTCACTTGTCCTCACTCAACTGACAACGATGACGACGAGAGACAATCTATAAGGTAGAAGGACCCCATGATGCACCAGTAACATGTGAACCAGGTATATCCTCAACACCTTTCTGCCAAAGAGCACAAAGTTGAAGAAGCTTCTTCCTATGCAATTCAAGTTGCTATTGCATAGCAACATTGTCTGAGACATTGTCAACCATCATTAACAAGGAGATCAATGAACAGACAAACCTGTATCTTCAAGTGCCTTCAACACCACATTCCATTCTTTATGCATCCAGCTTTGCATAGCAGCTTTTTCTCTCTGAAGTCTTGCTTCTGCTTCCATGCAACGATCAAGCTCAAGCATAGCTTTTATACCTTGACTGATCTTTTCATCACCAAGCCAGAACTAAAAAAAGCATACCATTGATAGTTTGACGATATTCCTGTGTCAAACGGTCAAATTCAAACTTTCTTTGGCGAAGACGTTCCCAAATGCGATACTTCAAGGCTCTAGCATTCATCCTATCCCGCAAATAGGCATTGTTCTTCAACTTCTTCAACTGATGGGTTTCTTTCACCCCCAGAGCAGTCAAACAAGTATTCAGGGCAGATTTCATGATAGTGAGATGCTGCTTGGCACTTTGTATCTCCAGATCGATAGTAGTAACATCACTATCTGGGAGGGTAAGTTGATGTTCCAGAGTCTTGATTTGCTTTTGGAGATCAGCAACATTCTCTGTCAAGAGAAGTGCCTTCTCCACAGCCTGAACTCCTTTTGACTTGGATTGCTCTAGAATATTTCAAAGTCAAAAATGGCTCAAAATGACATACCACAAACTTACTTGGCAGGGCTTTGGTTTGGACAGCTACTTGAGCAGACCAAGCAGCTTGCAAAGTTTGCAGGTCCTGACCCACAAGACAAGCCTTGGCCTCTGACATGCGCTGTTGGCACTTTGTCCATTTGCGATCCATCCACACTCCCAAGTTAGACATGGACTTCTCTTGCAAGAACAGAACTTGAGCATCAAGAACAGATAGGCGTTGATGATACTGTCAAATAAACTCAATTATTGTCCTGGGAAATGAACCCTGAAAGCACTTACACCAGAAACACGCAAAGAGGGTATCAATTTCTATTCTGATGAAGATAGATATACCAATGAAAGGCATTGGCGTAACATCGACGAAGTGGTTTCTGAATGCAAAGTCAATAAATCTTGAAACACATGAACATAGGATTGAACATACCAAGGAGGAAGACATGGATCTGCTTTCTAAAAAGGCTTCCACTGCTGCACACCATCCAGAAACATTGGGAGGCATCCTGAGGAAGCATTCACGATTGAACTCCAAGAGAGAAATAGAGACTGCAAGGAAGGGGAAAAGAGGAGTAGATGAGAATAGACCTAAGCTGAGAAGCTGCAGGATTACACTTGCACACAGATAGAGTAACTGTCTCAAACTCTGTTTGACAGTGTCAGCCCATGAGATTGCAGAAACAAGGAAGCACAGCAGAGGCCTTACTGTCAAAGTGAACAACCAAGATAGAAAGCTTTCGAGCATCACCACAAGAACATGTCTGTATGGTGACTTGAGAAGTGGCAGAGGCCAGGTAAGCCAGATAAGGGTCAACAAGGCTGGGGATGACTTTATCACGCCATCGAGCCCATTGCCAAGCTTTCTTACTGCCAGACTTGTTTGGGGAAGAAGGCACTGGAGTGCTGGTATCTTCATAATGGAAGAAGGACGTGTCACTGGAAGGGAAGGAAGGAGAGTCACTGGAAGGGAAGGAAGGAAAGGGTGAGCTGGAGGATAGGAAAGATTTCATAGACTTCTGAGAGATCAAAGGGGGTCTGGAAAGCCCTTGACCATAGCTTTGACCAGCAATGTGCATGACAGGGTGAACAAAAGACTCCTGCTTCTTGAGCCTGGAATACTGACGAGACATGTCACCAGTGATGAGGTAGCTAGAAGTAGAAGAAGGGAGAGTTCCATCCAAGGCAGAGGATGTGGAGGGCTTCACAGGTGAGGTGGACTTAGACTTGCGAGAAAGTCTCGGACGAGAGAAGGACATTGAAAGAGTGAAGAGGAAAGGAAAGAAAGAAAGAAAAGAGACACACACATGGATACTTATGTGACATAGCCTATGACATTGACACAACTCTAAGTGACACTTAACTGACACTTTGACAGCTGGGTCAGGCACTCAATCACACATGGCAGCAAGAGAGTCAGCAATGCAAAAAAAATCATAGTACATCTGGCTACAACTGTTATGGAGAAAGAGAACACTATGGACTATGTAGCAAAGTCCGGGCGGTGGGGGATGGAAGGACGACGATTGTAAAACTGATATGATGATTGTAGATAAAAAACGAGCACCTTCTGCTCACACTCCAAAAAGTCCGACACTGAGGATGGTGGCAGCGGCCGTGAGAGGAAGGCGGGAGCAGCTGGCCATGCTGACATGAGTGAAGCAAGACAGCCAACCCAGGGGCGCCTGAGAGCAGCATCACTGGAAGCAATGCCAAGACCAACTTGCGGCAAAACAGCGGTGACAAGACGATCCCGCTCGGTCTGAACTTCTGCATTGGCACAGGCAAGGGCAGTCAAGACACGGTCAAGCAACAGTAGCTCGAAGTGTACGGACAGTTCCGACACCTTCCAAAGGACATGGCGTGTATCTTGTGGAGTGAGACCATAGATGGTCTCCGTGCGCCAGCTCCAAGTGTGGAAGTTGACCTCCTCTGGTACTTCATGTTGCATGGCCCGCAACTCCTCGCCAGTGCAGCCAAGAGATTCCAGGGCAGCTTTCCGGTTTTCCCGTGCCTTCTCCAATGCCTTCGAGATCTTGATACCTTCATCCCAGGGCGGAGGGAGCAACCAGTCAATGTGCCTGTAGCTCACATAGATGGGTGCCTGATGGTCGGATTCGAGAATATATTGGGGGAGACCATTGAGGATCTCCCACCAAAACTTGAGCAAAGGGTAACCTACCTGCCCAGCAAAAATGGCACATGTTCATGACAGACAGATGATGAACCAATTGGCGAGATAACGTGCTCGCCGTTGACCATGGTCCACGTGGAGAATCTGACGAGGGTCGGGAAAGGGGATGCCGGTGCCAGTGATGTTGCCCCTCGGTGTGACTGCGTGATCCACGGAGGCAAGTGCTGTCGCCCAAACGTCCACACAGGGCAACAGCCATTCCGACTCGAGGTCAGCCCATAATTCGTCTGCGGGGGAAGGGAGTGTGCTGACGGGCAAGCACTGAGCAGTAGGGAGTTAGTTACCACATATAATATTAAATGTTTGACCAATGAACTTACGACCAGCTTGTCTCGTTTCTTGCCTGGACCGACGGTTGATGGGAAGCCTTGGGGCTCGGAAGGTAGAGATGACTTCACCCTTCCAGAGACTTCTTCAACAATCTCAGGAATCAAGGTGCGAAGATCAGTGGGGCGACTAGTGTTTATAAGTCCGGTCTGGTCCGGTTTTTGGACCAAGTTTTGAGGAAACTGGACCTGGACCGGTCTTTTTATTATTCAAATTTCAGGCCACTGGACCAAAAACCAATAAAGACCGGTTGTCTTAAAAGACCGATCTACGGAAGTTCCCAAAGTCTTTTACAGTCTGACACATATACTATTCTGAGACTCTTTATCTCAGCAACAGCGAAGAGTTACGTAAAACAAATATATACTTACTAGATTGTACCTGATTTCTATCTCAGCGGTGCTGCTGGCTTACTTTCTACGTATGACTCAGCCTTGGGGGTGGCGGCGCACTGTTCCCAAGTTGTCCTTCACAAACTAGGCACGACCCTAGTGTGGACTTCGAAAACAAATGACTAAGGTACGAGGATAACAGAAACGGGGCACTAAAGGCTAGCCCAAACGAAATGAAATGCCAAAAGGCGAAGCATGACGTCACAGGTGATCACGTGAACCTGGATAGTTGTACTGCGAAAAGACCACTCCGTTCCGAGTTTCCCTAACGCTCACCAATGATCAAAAAGGCCCTAGTGCACTATGGGGATGAGCAACTTCATCTGTATTTATGACAGCGGACGACCATATATACAGCAGTGTGAAGGGTTGCTTTCCCTTGGTACGTCAAGTGTACCAGCACTATGCAAACACTCTTTAGCCCTAGAGACCGGGCGAAGTGTTGTAAGCCTAATCCAAGTGTTATGACTTGCGTCAAATGGCACTTGGCAGGATCTCACTAGCGCACACTTCAAGTCCACGAGAAAGAAGTAGAGTGATGAGCGCAGAAACTTAATTGCGGTGAAGCAACAAATGGATTAGGCTGATGTGTGCGACAAATACATGGAGTTTATATAGACTACTGGCTATGCGCACAGACCATCAGCCGAAACGGGATAATACAAAGGGATAGATATAAAAGGAAGAAGTGTCAGAAGATGAAAAGGAACCAGGCACGGGACAGAGTCTAGGCCATGACATCATTGCTGACTCATCTAAGTCTAGACCTGTCACGTGACCGATTATGTAATAGCTGACGTAAACCTGCAAGCAATACCGGACTGAAGTAAAGATTGAATCTGGCCTTTGCCCCTAACTGCAGTAAAGTTGAGTGTTTGAACCAGCATATAGGCAAAAGTTTGAAAAGTTTTTAAATACTATAACAGAAAGCACCGCATCCCGTCTGATCTGCGCAGTTAACCAAGGTGCCGCCTAGTTAGTACCATGGTGGGGGACCACACGGGAATCCTAGGTGCTGTGGTTCACTATTTTTGCTTCTTGCATTAGCGCATTTTTCATTACCAAAGTGTAGAGATATAGCAAATTATCATATGTTGAAAAGTACGTAGAACACTCCCCAGCAGTCAACATAGCCAACATCCGTGATTAGAAAAGTGTAGTGAGAGTGTGGGAACTCAAAAGTGTAGCAAATGTGGCGCATTTTTCATTAGGAAAGTGTAGTTGAGGTGTGGGAACATAGTTGTGTAGCAAATGTTGATTAGGAAAGTGTAGTGATGGTGTGGGAACCCAAAAGTGTAGCAAATGTGGCGCATTTTTCATTAGCAACATGCTGAGTGCATTCGATTAGGAATTTTGGTAGTGTTGCTTTGTTTTGTTTACACTGCCACTCAAAAATGCAAAAAATGTGATATAGTGGACACGTACCCGCACGCCTCTTGCGCACCATGGCAAACATGACCAAACAGATGGCCGGGCCTACTATATGGGAGTGGGTCAAAACAACAACACTTGGTAGTCGACCTAACTAGTCTACTACTAATTCAAGTACATCCAATGAATGGTCCTTGACCCTGATTGATGGTGCTAGTCATCATTGTCGGGCAGATCACTTTGCTAATGTCTTGACTAGCACCTTGGACTGTATGCTAATGTTGCACCAATGATTGGTCTCCTGATGCTTTATGATGGCTTGCCTGATGTTGCATGCTCGTCGATAGCTAGACCACTTTGCTCCAGCGTTGACTAGGCTCCTGTAGGCTAATGTTGCACCAATGATTGGTCTCCTGATGCTTATATGATGGCTTGCCTGATGTGCATGCTCATCGTTAGCTAGACCACTTTGCTCCAGCGTTGTCAACACTAGGGTCTATGTTAGACACACTGGGACTGTAGGCTGATGTTGTGCCAATGATTGGTCTCCTGATGCTTTATGATGGCTTGCCTGATGTGCATGCTTATCATTAGCTAGACCACTTTGCTCCAACACTGTCTACGGGCTAGGTGTATGGTTTGTCTACTCTGAGTGTTCTTTTGTTATGACTCATCTCCCTGGCAGAAAGCATATGGCGTTGCATTGAAGCAGGATTCCTTGAATCCTTGCTTTGTGTACCCTCGTCAAGTACGTCGGGTGGGGCTGGCTTTGAATGGACCTGGTCATGGATGTGCCTGCGCTATCAGGATGTACTGACCGGGAATCATGGAGTCTGGGTGTTTGCAGGATCTGTTGGTAGACTGCTGCCCATTCAGGCTAATAGCTTCATTGAGGAGCATTGTTAGCAAAGTGTGAAGGGTGTGGATTTCTTGCCGATGGCCAGACCAGAATCAATTAACCACTTGAAGATCCGCCGTGACTGTGAGACGGGCTATGCGCGTTTCCGGTTGCTGGTAGTAGAGTGTTCAAAGCAGAGCCCATTCAGCTCATTAGGCCGTACAGCAAGGCCAGCCGATCACCAATTAGGCCGTGCTCTACTGGCCGGCTAACGATTGGCCGCTGGTGTATGGTCACCTAGGTTAGGGATCGGCTAGTAATGGAATGTACGCGTAGAGTAGGGATCAGGCAATGTATCATTGTGCCCTGGCAGTGGGAATGGCCAACACAAAGGTTCCATGAGGTAGGACCTGGCCGACTGGTGCTAATCACCCAGTCCTGCCTGCATCAGGGTTTGGCCCATAGAGGTAGGAATAGGCCAATGGGTTGAGCCTCAATGCGTAGGAATGGGCCGATGGGTAGACCCTCAATGCTTAGGAATGGGCCGATATTTCTATTGTCACTAGGTAGGGGCGATGCAATCAGCGTCAATGTGTAGGGATGGGCCGATGCATTGAGCCTCAATGCGTAGGAATGGGCCGATGCAATCAGTGTCAATTTGTAGGGATGGGCCGATGCATTGAGCCTCAATGCGTAGGAATGGGCCGATGCAATCAGTGTCAATTTGTAGGAATGGGCCGATGGGTTGAGCCTCAATGCGTAGGAATGGGCCGATATACCTATTGTCACTAGGCAGGAATGGGCCGATGCAATCAGTGTCACTAGGTAGGGATGGGCCGATGCATTGATTGTAAATATGTAGGAACAGGCTAATGCAAACCTTGTCCTTGAGTAGGCATGGGCTGATCCAAAGCAAGCCACTAGGCATACTCCGGAATCACTAAGAAGCTCTGATCAATCAATCAAAGACCCTAATTGATTCCCGAGGTCCAGACTCACCCTCGCCCAGCCAGCCCCATTGGCCAATCCTGACGGCCGACTGATGATTCAGATCGCCTTCCAATCCTCTGAATCTATATCTAACGTCGCCATGGACCCCTCTAGCAGCCGAAATGCTCTCGAATATCTTGCTCGCCCACAGCTCAGGGAGATCGACGATCTCGCCCATCGTCGCACCTGGGCACACATGGTTTTGCAGGCAGCGGTACAAAGCTGTTCTTCAGATCGTCTATCATTCGACTGATCATCCTCTAGCTGACTGCAGGCATTATGTCTCCCAGTGCCTCCCCATTTTCCCCACCTGTCTTGGACGCCATCCGTGACTCACTGGACATAGTTGCGTCACGCGTCTCAGGGTTGGCCTCTGCTGCCAACCCACCGGCCCCCCCGCTCCCATGGGCCCATCAACCCCTCGGCCGATTCTTCGGTCACCTGTTGATCTCCCTCTCGCTGGTCCGTCGAACCTATGGCTGCCGCCTAGGGGCCTTGAGGCTGTATTGGGAATGGAGGTTCAAAGTAGAGAGCTATGTGAACAGTGTCAGGCAGCCGATGAGCTCTTGTGCAATGGAGGCTCATTGGCTCGGCCTTGTCATCGGTGCCTTGCTGAGGGTCTGCCATGTAGTATGTCCACCCCTACACAGACCCTGCCCACCAGCTTGAGAAAGCGGCCGAGGAACCATTGTGAGTCAGCTAGTTACTTCTCCTCTTCATCGGCTCACAATCTTTGCAGAATACTTTGTTATGCTTCTTAGATACATGCTCATGCTTATGTTTCATTCTCATCGTGCATTTCGACTACAATGTACTGTAATATTAGGTTTCCTCAATGTTGAGTGTTTATCAGGGCCGGCTGCATTTGCTCAGTGTGATACAAGTTTCGGCTAGAGTACAAGTCCTTCGGCTGGCATATTTAAAATATTCTACCTATCCCCAGACTCTTCTGCATGGGTTCTACCCTCCTGCTCACCAATCCATTGGGTGAGCATTATCAACCCTCTCGCCCTGTTCCATGTCAGCACCAAGCTCCTATTTATTTCTCGTAAAGTCATGGCTGCCTCCACGAATTGCCCATGCAAGCTCTGTTGCATCTCGTTGATGTCACCCTGAAGCCCAGAGCTATTATCAGCATTCTGACCAAGGGCGAGCGGTCCCTATTCCAGATTTTGAGTACCCATAGTGCTAACCCAAGATACTTCTGGTAACTCACCCCGAAGAAAGCCTCTGCCGGCCCGATAAAGTTCCCGAACTCCGGCCGATGATAGTCACCAGGCAGGCTGTTGCTGCCTTCTAACCACCACTTGTGCTGCAAATCCATGGCCGACAATGCTCGGCCGCACCTCAGCGATGTTTGTTGCATTATATGCAATTGGCTCCCAGGTGTCATTGAAATTTCCTGGCGGAGCTGGCCATCCTCTAGATCGCTCACAATAATCAGCAAGATGACCCGATCCAACAGAGGGATGTGTGGCAGATCGTTGTGAGTGATTGATTTGTATGCCATCAACCGATTCACTACAGCCTATTGTTTGGCAGTTAACAATCCTGCAGGAAGTGTGCAAATCCATACTCACCACTTCCTCCCTCAGGGAGACCATTGCTGCAGGAGGCCATTGTCCTGCCTCTCCAACGGCTGCCTGTAATCTGCAGCCGAAGTACACCAACAAAGTGTATGTTTCAACTTTAGTGAGCATCGGATGTTTGATGGAGAAGGCTGACTTTCGGCCAGGCTATCTTTGCTCCAGAGTCCAAGCACATGGGTTTCCCACGCCTGTCATGGATGTATTCCCAAAGTGTCAGCCGGATATTGATAGCGCATTGGAGCCGAGGAACCGAGGAACCGACCCGAAGGACCCGGCGGCCCCAAAGGACCCGCAGACGCTCCCATTTCTACCTATCTGTCGAGGGTTACACCACGACTCCCTTGATTCACTATGGACCCACCTCATGTTACCTCCGAGGAATTAACTGATACGAACTTCGCCCTCTATCTCAACGATCTGTTGGCAACCTATGTCCAGGCACGTTTTCGGGAGGAGATGCTGCGCTTCCGCAATCAAACCACCGAACCTGTCTTGCCAGATGTTCACATTCCTGTTAATGCTATCATTGAGGCCGAACGCATGGTGGTTGCGATGGTTTCAGCCTTCAGCCGTCCAGGCAAGCTATTATCCATGAAAGGCCATTCAGGCAGCTGATGTTCGGCCGCAGTCCGCCTGGATATTCAAGCAGAACAACTTGCATCGGTTCTAGGATATATCGAGTCAGGCATAAATCCAGATCACGAACAAAGGATTTCCGAGCGGCTTCCCTCCCTTCCGACCACTTTCATAGATTCGCCTTGCATTGTCACAGATCAAGCTGGCCGCATCCTACTTTGGTATCTCCCATCACCACTCACCTCCGAATTTCAGGTAGGCCTAGTCTGCTGAATGTGTCTTTTCAAGCCTCACTCGGCTGCCTAATCATGGGTGCATAACACTCTGCCTGCAATCCAACTGCTTCTCCAATCCACCATCACAACCCCGCTGTCATCGCGTCATGGTTGGCGGACAGCCAATGCCCTCTTTTCCCAGGAAGCTGCATTCCAGGGGTCATTGAACATCTCGCCTGGCTGGTTTCCCCAAGCTCATAACGTATGTCCAATTCACCTTGATTTATTCAATTCAACGACCTGATCTCTTGCAGGCCAGTAACTCAAGTCCAGCGCCGTCTGTCAATCTAGCAGACCCGAGCCTTGCGGCTTGGTTAGAAGACATGTTGGTCCCAAACGCAATCCTCTCGGCCGCCTACAGTGTTATGCATCCCAGGGCTTACCAATCTGCAAGGGTGGCTCAGGGAAGGTTGGCCACATGGGCCTTAACGAGCGGCCGCACGGAGATGACTGCCATCATGTGTTATAGTATTTAAAAACTTTTCAAAACTTTTGCCTACAACGGTATTCGAACTCTGGACTTTGTCTACAACTTAGGGGTCAAGCCGGATTCATCTTAATCCGCTCCGGTAGTCCCTGTAGCATTACATAAACTATTACATAATCAGGTCACGTGACAAAAGTCCAGACTTAGATGAGTCAGCAATGATGTCATGGCCTAGACCCTAATCCGTGCCTGGTACCTTTTCTTATCATCGTACCATTGACCTTATTTATCTTTCCCTTTGTGTTTTCCTTATTCGGCTGTTGGTCTGTGCGCACTTCTCAATAGTATATAAGTAGCCCTGTACTTATCACAGACCCCAGTCTAATCCATTTGTTGCTTCACCGCAATTAAGTTTTAGTACTCAGCATATTCCTTCGCAAGGCTTAGTGTTGCCTTAAGTCCCCGCTGTGTTGTGACCCAGTCATAACACTTGGATTAGACTTGAAAACACCGCCTGGACTCTAGGGCTAAAGAGTTGGTCAAGAAGACCGTTTGTGTACGTGACACACAGGAGACCGCAACTCCATCCACTGCTGCATATACGGCCGTCCGCCGTCATAAATTGGATAAAGTTGCTGTTCCCCATAGTGCACTAGGGGCTTTTTGATCGTTCGAGACGTCTTGGGGCCCGCTCACGCGCCAACCCTCTGACTGTAGACACGATCCGGGTTCGCGTGATCACCCGTTGACGTCACGCATTCGCCATCTGGCTATTCTATTCTTTTGGGCCAGCCTTTAGTGCCCCGTTTCTGTTATCCTCCGTACTATAGTATTTGTTCGAAGACCGGATTGGGATCGTGCCCAATTGCGAAGGACGACAAGGGAAAAGCGCGTCGCCGCCCCCTTGGCTGAGTCATACGTAGCAACGTAAGCCGGCAGCACCGCCGAGGTACAAAAAAAATAGAAAACAATACAAAATAGTATCCTGTATTACGATAGCTTTTGCTGCTGCTCGAAAATAGAAGTTCGAGAGTAGTATATGTGCAAAATCCAAACAGATCTTGGGAAACTTCCTCAGAAGGTCTGCAAAGATTCCGATAAGCGTCGCAGGTATTACCTCCGCTCGAAAAAATATTTTCTTCGTCCTCGTGTCTGTCATCCCCAGAGAACCTTTGGAAGATAGGGTTCAGTAAGGATATATGTCAGCAGAGTTCTTAGATCAAGAACCACAAGCCCAGGGTTACAGATCTCCTCCACGCCACTTCCCTTCCTCATCCGAAAGTTCACATCCTCCTACTCCCCGTCCCGAATCTCCGATGGCAGATCCCGCTGATCCCATCGCTGCTCTCACCGCCACCCGTAGAAGGCGAACCAGAACCTGATCGAGCACCCCTGGGACTACTAGCATGGCCCACGTGGACAATATTTTCACATCTCCTCAAATCACATTTTCAAATAGACGTTCTCGCTCATGAGAGTCTTCGAAAATTGGAAGCATTGAAGCAGGCTGGGAAACCTGTGGATATCTTCCTCCAGGAGTTTGAATTGTTGAAAGCGGAATCGGAGATTGAAGATGCTCACGCCAAAGAGCTTCTGAAAAAGGCAATAGATTACAAAATCTATTATCAGGCACAAATCAACACCAATGTTGATGAGCAAAATCTGACCAATACGATCGACACTTACCGAAAGTTGGGTCGAACTTTCGAACGTATTGTCGTTGAACGCGGTGCTCCAGTTCGTCAGGCACCCGCGACTGCGCCAAGGCCTTCATCATCATACCCGTATCTCCCCCCTCGTTACCCAATCGCATCACGCCCGCTCCCACGTCCCCCCGCTCAGTATGCGGCACCCCGTTTCACTCCCACAGGCACACAGCCTGGTCGTGGAGCCCCGATGGATCTGTCGGCACAGCAAATGCCAAGACCCCCCGTTCGGGGAAACTGTTTCAATTGCGACCAGCCAGGTCATTTTGCAAACGCGTGCCCAAAGCCCCACAGGCCGCGTCAGAGACAAGTTGTTATGTGGGATCCGTATTCGCAACAATACGTTGAATCTTCCCTGCCGTTTGACAACCGGCAGATGCCCTTCGCAGGTACCATCCCTGCACCCTATCCTCCCCAATCTTCCCCCTACCCCGCTGGCCCGTCCACCAGCACAAGTTACATGTCGCATCAAGCGGCATATACCAACCAAGAAGCGGAAGCGTACTGGCGCGACCGCATTGAATCAGAAGCCAAGGCACAGGCAGCCGAGGCTTTAAAAGGAAACAGCCAATGAGAGAAATGGGTTCTCGGCGGCTCGGACATAGTTTACCAAATGGTTGTATTAGTACTACTCCTTGTGTTCCGTTTCAATATAACTTTTCTTCTTCTGAAAGGGCGTCCCTTAGTGGCGTGGCGACAGAAGTAAAACAATTCGTGCTTAATTCCCTTAAGGTAAATTATTCGAAAAAAGAAATCCCATCAAAAATACATGTAAGGAATCAAAATCGGAAAAACGAGCTGGATCTCGCTATTACTATTATGTACGATAAAGGGGAGCAATGGAAGAAAATGGAGTTTGCCGCTCTATTGGATTCCGGCGCAACCGAAACGTTTATAGATAAATCGTTCTGTGAGCGACATGGTTTGACACTGGAAGAACTTCCTTTTCCTATTCCAGTGTACAACGCCGACGGCTCAGAGGGAGCGATAGGCGGTGTCACTCACAAGGTTTCGCTTGTTTTGGGACACAATGGACATTTTGAGCATATGGACGCTTTCGTTTCTGTACTTGTCGGCTACGATTGGCTTGAGAGGCATAACCCTGAAATTGATTGGGTGGCCAAACGAGTACGATTCACACGATGTACAGATCAGTGCAAAGTAGTCAACTATCATTTGAATCGTTCTTTTTCTATTCGCAGAGTGTTTGAGGCGGGGCTCACCGAGAAAGTCCCAGTAGAGCTCCACGAATACTTAGATGTCTTTTCAGAGCAAGAGAGTGAGCGTATGCCTACCCGAAAGGCGTGGGACCACGCAATAGATCTCAAGCCTGATTTTGTTCCTAAAAAGGGTCGGGTGATTCCGATGTCCGAACAGGAACTTGATGACGTCAAAAAATTCATCGATAAGGAGTTATCGAAAGGATATCTTCGTCCGTCGAAATCCCCTCAGACATCTCCTGTTTTCTTTATTCCAAAAAAGGACGGTAAAAAAAGATTAGTTATGGACTATCGTTATGTAAATGAGGGAACTGTCAAAAACGCTTACCCTCTTCCCCTCATTTCCGGACTTATCGACCAGCTCAAAGGAGCTGACATGTTTACTAAAATGGACCTACGTTGGGGTTATAATAATGTTAGAATAAAAGAAGGCGACGAATGGAAAGCGGCTTTCGTTACTCCATTTGGCGCTTACGAACCTGTTGTTATGTACTTTGGACTTACGAACTCTCCCCCCACATTCCAACAAATGATGAATGATCTATTTAGCGATCTTCATGGGGTTCTTATTATTTATATCGACGATCTCATGATCTTTACGTTCGGAAAAACTAGAGCAGAGCACTTAGAAATAGTTAAAACCGTATTGCAACGTCTCAGAGAGAACGATCTTTACGTAAAACCAGAAAAATGTAGCTTCGCGGTGGACTCCGTAGATTTCCTGGGAATGGTTATCTCCCAGAAAGGCGTAGAGATGGACAACTCGAAGGTGCAGGCTATTCTGGACTGGCCTGCGCCAACTAGGTTGAAGGGTGTTCAGTCCTTTTTAGGATTAGCGAACTTCTACCGACACTTCATTCAGGGCTTCGCTGACATTGCTCGTCCCTTGAATGACCTGACCAAAAAGGACACACCATACCGGTGGGGACTGGAGCAACAGCAAGCTTTTGATAAGCTGAAGCAGCAATTCACGACCGCTCCGCTTTTAGCTTATCCTGACCGCTCTAAAGAAGTCAGAGTAGAAACGGACGCTAGTGATATTGCAACGGGAGCTGTGCTCTCGGTTAAATGCGATGATGGCCTCTGGAGGCCTTGTGCCTTCATTTCCCATTCCTTTAGTTCTGCTGAGAAGAACTACCCGGTTTATGACAAGGAGCTTCTAGCTGTCATTCGGGCTTTGCAGGAATGGAGACATTATCTAATGGGTCGAGAACATTTCGAGATTTGGACTGATCACAAGAATCTCGAATATTGGAAATCTCCCCAAACTCTGAGCCCGCGTCAAGCACGCTGGAATGCGTTGCTCTCAGAGTATAACTACTCGATTATTTATAAACCGGGTGCTACAAATGGAAGGGCTGATGCTTTATCTCGTCGAGAAGATCACGGAGAAGCAGATCCCGACCATAACAAAAATATTACTGTCCTTCCTGCTTCTGTTTTTATTAATACGGTTACTCTTTCTTCACCTATTTACGACGAAATACAAAACGAATCAGAAAAAATAAAAAATGATACTTTAGATGGCTTTGTTTTTGACGAGGGGTCTATAGTATTTAAAAATGACAAAAACAAAGTTTTCGTTCCTATTTCTTTACGTACTAAACTACTCACAATCCTTCATGATTCTCCTATTGGCGGCCATGGTGGCCAAGGACGTACTTTGCATCTGGTTACTCGTTATTTCTCGTGGCCTGGTGTCACAAAGGACGTTAAAACATACGTAGAACATTGTCAGACGTGCGCCCTCACGAAGGGAAAGTCAACGGCACAAGCTGGCAAATTAATTCCCCTTCCAGTTCCAAAAGAACCTTGGAAGGATATATCTATAGATTTTACCACGGGTTTTCCTAAATCACGTGGCTTTGATGCTATTTGTGTAATTGTAGATCGCTTTTCTAAAGAAGTAGAGTTTATCGCTTGTAAAAAGACAATTTCTTCAAAAGAATTAGCTATTCTATTTAGAGACAATGTTTGGTGTAGACACGGACTTCCCTCTTCGATTGTTTCAGATCGAGGACCGCAATTCGCATCGGAGTTTACTTCACAGCTTTGCACCCTTCTAGGAATAGAACAGAAGCTGTCAACCGCTTATCACCCCCAAACCGATGGCCAAACGGAGCGTATGAACCGAGAACTCCAGCAGTATCTCCGCGCTTACGTGGCTAAACGTCAAACGGAATGGGCTGATTGGTTGAAGATAGCGCAGTTCCATCACAATTCCTCCTTATCCACTGCTACCGGAACCATCCCCTTCGCTATAACAAAAAACTACTTCCCACGCATGGGATTCGAAGGCGATTCATCTCCAGCTGGTACATTCTTAGAGAAATGCGGAAAGGCACACAAAGAAGTAGAGCAGGCATTAGAAGAAACTCAGAACCGGATGAAAGAGCAAGCGGACAAGCATCGGTCCGAAGCTCCAGATTATCAAATCGGAGATTTTGTTATGTTATCCACGGACAACCTTAAATTACCTTATCCCTCCAAAAAGATGACGCAAAACTGGATCGGACCTTATCAAATCACGAAGGTCCTTCCCAATGCAGTCACACTAGACTTGCCCAATTCCATGCATATCCATCCCACGGTTAATGTCAAACGGGTCAAACCGGCTAAAGAACCATTGGAAGGGCAACCGGTCCGTCTTCCGGATCCGGTAATAGTCAATCAAGAAGGAGAAGAAGAGTATGAGGTGGATTACGTAGTGAAGTCTCAGGTTAAACAAGGACAATTAGAGTACCTGGTTCATTGGAAAGGCTGGGACATATCGGACCGTACATGGGAAAAGGCAGCGCATTTGTCAAATGCACCTGAAGCTGTTAAAGCTTTTCACAAAAAGCACCCGTCCGCCCCACGTCGAATCAACATGACCATGGGAAATTTCTCTGCCTTGTTCCAAAAATACGAAAATCTGACAGAGGTTCCTGAGCGCAAGTTGCCGAATCGCCTGGAATGCGATTTCTAGAGAGGGGATAGTGTTATAGTATTTAAAAAACTTTTCAAACTGTTGCCTACAATGGTATTCGAACTCTGAACTTTGTCTACAACTTAGGGGTCAAGCCGGATTCATCTTAATCCGCTCCGGTAGTCCCTGTAGCATTACGTAAACTATTACATAATCAGGTCACGTGACAAAGGTCTAGACTTAGATGAGTCAGCAATGATGTCATGGCCTAGACCCTAATCCGTACCTGGTACCTTTTCTTATCATCGTACCATTTACCTTATTTATCTTTCCCTTTGTGTTTTCCTTATTCGGCTGTTGGTCTGTGCGCACTTCTCAATAGTATATAAGTAACCCTGTACTTATCACAGACCTCAGTCTAATCCATTTGTTGCTTCACCGCAATTAAGTTTTAGTACTCAGCATACTCCTTCGCAAGGCCTAGTGTTGCCTTAAGTCCCCGCCGTGTTGTGACTCAGTCATAACAGGGTCATTCTTCTGGGCAGTGAGTCATCAATCGTGGATTTACTGTACAATCAATCTCACCTTCAGTGTGCGACGCTTCTTGCCTCGAGGAGGCCCGATCTTAATACCTGGATCTTCCTGTCCTTCATTGGGGCTGGAGATCGACGGTGCATTTGCATCCAGACCATCTGCACCAAGAGCGGCCTTCGCGCGGTGGGTGAGAAGGACCATCGGGCTGCTACGAAATTGGTAGTGAGCATGATGAATCAGTCGGTCGGCCTAGGCACGATACGCATCGTTGCCTTGCATCACTGTTCGACACGCGTCGAACGGGGGCGACCGAGACACTCGCGCCAGACACGCGTCTGACTGAGCATCACAGGGAAAGTAATAGACGGACCTACTGTACAGTAGCAATGAGCGGAAGGAGTGGTATAGACGGGGAAGAATGGACGAGGGGTGAGACTGCAAAGCGGTTAGAGACAACTGAACGGGCGAAGGAGGACGTACAATGGCGACAACACGGGATAATATTCGGAAGGAGGGTAGATGGTGAAGACTGGACGAGCGGCGAGACTGTAAAGAAGTGAGCGCAGATGGAACTCGATGGATGAACTTACTGAGACGAGTGTTGTGACTGCAAAGATGTCTGGAGGAGCGTTGAGACTGTAATGAAGTGAGCGCACACTGAAATCAGTGGATAACTTACGATGGCGCGCCCTGGGAGGTCGAAGGATGGTGCAACGAAGCGCTTCGTGCACGAGCGAGTACAGCAGGACACGCGTCCTGCTATACTATACTGAAGGAAGTAGTCCCAACACGCATTGGGACTCGGAAGATGCTTGAGGGAGGTGGTCGTGGTGATGTGGTGTGTGGATGGAAAGAGATGGTGGACGAGGGAAAACTGTGGACCGCTGTTTGGATGTGTTCCAAACTCTGCAGAAATACGCGGTTCCCCAGATTGGGTAGGTTGCCTAATCAAATGAAGTAACACATCTCTACCTAATTTGACAGCTTCGCATAACATCAGGAAAAAACCTCTGTTCCCTATATCACTCTTTGATGATATATGGAGGTATTTGATGATATATGTTACTATATGGTGTCATCGGAGTTTCAACTTAATCACCCAGCGGAGCTCAAACACTATTCTCTCCTTCATCCTTCTTCTCTTCCATCCACCACCACCACCACCACCGCTTCTCTCAAGCATCTTCCGAGTCCCAACGCGTGTTGGAACTACTTCCTTCCGTATAGTATAGCAGGGCGCGTGTCCTGCTGTACTCGCTCGTGCACGAAGCGCTTCGTTGCACCATCCTTCGACCTCCCAGGGCGCGCCATCGTAAGTTATCCACTGATTTCAGTGTGCGCTCACCTCATTACAGTCTCAACACTCCTCCAGACATCTTTGCCGTCACAACACTCCTCCCAGTAAGTTCATCCATCGAGTTCCATCTGCGCTCACTTCTTTACAGTCTCGCCGCTCGTCCAGTCATCTTTGCAGTCCCAATGCTCCGCCCAGTAAGTTCATCCATCGATGTCCGCCTGCGCTAACCACTTTGCAGGCTCAACGCTCCTCCGGTGTGCACAGTCTACTCCTTGAACAAACTTCCACTCGTTTGGTGGGTTTCGTGTCCTCCCAATATTGTTCGCTGATCATCTTGCTCCCATTGTAGCACCGTCCGTTCGACATTTCCTGCTGTTTCCCAACCGTCTGGTGAGTTAGATGCCAAACATCATTCCCTGCCCACCAGTGTTCGAGCTCCTTAACACGTGTTAAGGAGTCTGGCATACACCCCAACGCGCGTTGGGGTGTGTCAGGATCGACGCGTGTCGATCCTGTCGTGCCTCCTGAATACGTATTGATTGAGATTCTACAGATTCTGCCACACAATGCCGCCTCCATCCTCCGCTCTCATTGATTTCACGTTGCCTGCTGAGCCGACTCTGGCTGAGGTGGAAGCCAAGTTCCGTCCACGCGCGCCGCACATAGGTATGTCACAACCCTGATTGCAATATGCGCTGACCGGTTGGCGAAGGTGGATGGGGAGCCTACGATGCGAAGGTTATTACCTTCTGTGGGGAGTTCGCGATTTCGTCGCCCAACATGGACTTCGTCCCATCGTATGTGTTCGGTGAGGCCAAGCTCTGCGTCAGGAAGGATGGTCGGTGGGGATATCTTGATCCTTGGCAGACCATGCAAGAATACTCTCAGAACTTTCCTTGGGCTGCAATGATTCCCCGCAAAGGTGAGTTATTAAGGGTAATTGCTTGCACTCCGTCCTGACCACTTGGCCAGGTTCTATCGTGTTACGTGTACAAGGAGATCCAAGACGCCCTACCATATCTCTGGAGAACACCTAACCTGGAGCACACTCGCCCGGAAAATGACCTTCGACGATTGGAAAGTTGGTTTTACGGAGCTCTGGAGGATATTGGCGGGACTCTCGCAGATGAGGCCCAGAATTGGGTTGAACAGCGCGGACGGCCCAGTGGCGTTGCAGAGACCTTGATCTTTGCCCTTCGTAGAAATCTTCAACATCTCTTTCGCCCCCTCCGCCTGGCCGACATCCGTCTTGCCGTGGCCGATTTCCAACGCTGCTGGCTCGATCTCTACGCATTTCTCCAATTCGAACGGGATGTGAAGAATCACGCCCGTAATTTTCATCCGACTTCCACTTCCTGGCCCGTCAATCCTGCGTGGATGGGCACATTTACAGATCACAATTCTCTTGCTGTCACTCTGTGGGAGGCCGGCGTGCCTTTTTGGCACATTCGCAAGATATCAGACCTGCCGCAAGACATGCGTGTCGGCAACCGTGTCGTCATGACATGGGATCCCGACATCGAAACTCATCACGATCCCGACGCTCCTCGCGCTCCTGTCCACACTGGCTTTGGTGGTGAAGCCAGGGCCTACCTTTGCCGACCGATCAGCTTTCTCGCGTTAGGTGGATATGTCCCCCTCATCCTGAAGGAGACGTGGGAGCAGTGGGTGATGTGAATCCAGCCCCCCGGTGTCAATGCTGCCCAGCTCGCTCCAGCTCCTGACGCTGCTCAGATCGCTCCGGATGCTCCTCCTCCCCCTCCATCTCCCATCATCTTCCAGGCCCGTCGCCCCGCTGATCTTCGCAACTTGATTCCTGAGATTGTTGAAGAAGTCTCTGCAAGGGTGAAGGCATCTCTACCTTCCGAGCCCCAAGGCTCCACATCAAACTGTCGGTCCAGGCAACAAACGAGACAAGCTGGTCGTAAGTTCATTGGTCAAACATTTAATATTATACGTGGTAACTAACTCCCTACTGCTCAGCGCTCGCCCGTCCCTCGGGCAGCACACTCCCTTCCCCCCCAGACGAATCATGGGCTGACCCCGAGTCGGAATGGCTGTCGCCTTGTGTGGACGTTTGGGCGACAGCACTCGCCTCCGTGGATCGCGCAGTCACACCGAGGGGCAACATCACTGGCACCGGCATCCCCTTCCCCGACCCTCGTCAGATTCTCCGCGTGGACAATGGTCAACGGCGAGCACGTTATCTCGCCAATTGGCTCATCATCTGTCCGTCATGGACGCGTGCCATCGTTGCTGGGCGGGTTGGTTACCCTTCGCTCAAGTTTTGGCGGGAGATCCTCAATGGTCTCCCCCAATATATTGTCGAATCCGACCATCGGGCACCCATCTATGCGAGCTACAGGCACATCGACTGGTTGCTCCCTCCGCCCTGGGATGAAGGTGTCAAGATCTCGAAGGCGTCGGAGAAGGCACGGGAAAACCGGAAAGCTGCCCTGGAATCTCTCGGCCGCACTGGTGAGGAGTTGCGAGCCATGCAACGTGAAGTCCCAGAGGAGCTCAACTTCCTCACTCGGAGCTGGCGCACAGAGACAATCTATGGTCTCACTCCACAAGATACACGCCGTGTCCTTTGGGAGGTGTCGGAACTGTCCGTACGCTTCGAGCTACTGTTGCTTGACCGTGTCTCGACTGCCCTTGCCCGTGCCAATGCAGAGGTTCAGACCGAGCGGGATCGTCTGGTCGCCGCTGTTTTCAACACAGTGGACTTGGACTCAATTGTCCATGACCCATTGCCACGAGTTGGTCTTGGCATTGCTTCCAGTGATGCTGCTCTTAGGCGCCCCTGGGTTGGTCGTCTTGCTTCACTCATGTCAGCATGGCCAGCTGCTCCCGCCTTCCTCTCACAGCCGCTGCCACCATCCTCAGCGTCGGACTTTTTGGAGTGTGAGCAGAAGGTGCTCGTCTTTTATCTGCAATCATCATATCAGTTTTACAATTGTCGTCCCTCCATCCCCCGCTGCCCGGACTTTGCTACATAGTCCATAGTGTTCTCTTTCTCCATAACACTATGTAGCCAGATGTACTATAATCTTTTTTGCATTGCTGACTCTCTTGCTGCCATGTGTGATTGAGTGCCTGACCCAGCTGTCAAAGTGTCAGTTAAGTGTCACTTAGAGTTGTGTCAATGTCATAGGCTATGTCACATAAGTATCCATGTGTGTGTCTCTTTTCTTTCTTCCTTTCCTTTCCTCTTCACTCTTACAATGTCCTTCTCTCGTCCGAGACTTTCTCGCAAGTCTAAGTCCACCTCACCTGTGAAGCCCTCCACATCCTCTGCCTTGGATGGAGCTCTCCCTTCTTCTACTTCTAGCTACCTCATCACTGGTGACATGTCTCGTCAGTATTCCAGGCTCAAGAAGCAGGAGTCTTTTGTTCGCCCTGTCATGCACATTGCTGGTCAAAGCTATGGTCAAGGGCTTTCCAGACCCCTTTGATCTCTCAGAAGTCTATGAAACCTTTTCTATCCTCCAGCTCGCCCTTTCCTTCCTTCCCTTCCAGTGACTCTCCTTCCTTCCCTTCCAGTGACACATCCTTCTTCCATTATGAAGATACCAGCACTCCAGTGCCTTCTTCCCCAAACAAGTATGGCAGTAAGAAAGCTCGGCAATGGGCTCGATGGCGTGATGAAGTCATTCCCAGCCTTGTTGACCCTTATCTGGCCTACCTGGCCTCTGCCACTTCTCAAGTCACCATACAGACATGTTCTTGTGGTGAAGCTCGAAAGCTTTCTATCTTGGTTGTTCACTTTGACAGTAAGCCCTCTGCTGTGCTTCCTTGTTTCTGCAATCTCATGGGCTGACACTGTCAAACAGAGTTTGAGACAGTTACTCTATCTGTGTGCAAGTGTAATCCTGCAGCTTCTCAGCTTCTCAGCTTGGGTCTATTCCCATCTACTCCTCTTTTCCCCTCCCTTGCAGTCTCTATTTCTCTCTTGGAGTTCAATCGTGAATGCTTCCTCAGGATGCCTCCCAATGTTTCTGGATGGTGTGCAGCAGTGGAAGCCTTTTTGGAAAGCAGATCCATGTCTTCCTCCTTGGTATGTTCAATCCTATGTTCATGTGTTTCAAGATTTATTGACTTTGCATTCAGAAACCACTTCGTCGATGTTACGCCAATGCCTTTCATTGGTATATCTATCTTCATCAGACTACATCCACGCGTGTGGATGAAGTCCTCTCACTCGCGCGAGCTGAGACAATCAATTCCCAATTGTTGAACGTAGCGTACATTCTTAGTATAGAAGGTAGTTACCACGCTTGTTCTATATCACATTCGGACTCAGTCGATCTGAGTTCCAATACAACTTGACTTGTAACCACAACGTTCGACGTTACTCACCAACCTCACCGCTAGGTAAGTCACCAGATGTAGTTCCTCACTGGAACCCTCTCAACAGGTTATGAGCCCTGGGTAGCTCAGCTGTGCGCGAAAGCGCCGCTGACTACTCTGGTGTTCTTGCCTAACAAGAACGTTTGGTCGCTCTGCGCGGTTTTACCGCCGGGCATCCCTCTGATGCGGTCACGCTCAGAAGGGACA
The DNA here is from genome assembly GCA_038093975.1 of Chalciporus piperatus. NCBI lineage: Eukaryota > Fungi > Basidiomycota > Agaricomycetes > Boletales > Boletaceae > Chalciporus > Chalciporus piperatus. The sequence goes on from JBBPTG010000013.1 coordinate 314,408, forward strand.
TGACCACAATGAGTCAGATCCCATGGGGAGACTATGTCCCCCTCGGATATGGGCTCTGAGCGTTCACGCTGACGCGGTCCAACCCGCTCCCTTTTCTCCTCTTCGATTAAAGGCAACGCTGACGCCTCATCCCGCTAGATACTCAACTATGTCCTCCGCTCTCAAGGAAATCGCCCGCCTTAACGGTACCAACTACACGCGTTGGGCCGAGGAGATGCAGGATTATATCCGCTCTCAAGGCTTGTGGCAGAAAGTAATGGTTCGCGCTATGCCCGCCATCACTGATACCCCGCCTTCCACTCAGGCGCAGATCGATGCGTGGCAGGACGACGATGACAAGGTCCTCGGCTCCATACGCATGCGTTTAGAAACGCACGTCGCTAGCCAGTTCCCTATCGCTACTCACCCCGACTCCGTTCAGCTCTGGGCTGCAATCAAAACGCGGTACGACTCTACGTCGGACGCCGCCGCGTACTCTGAGGTTCAGAAGATGCTCGCCCTCAACTTCCCCAAGGAAGACCATCCGGGGAAGACCTTCGCCGCTCTCAACAGCTCGTTCGCGAAGCTGAACACCCTCACGTACACAATCCCAGACAACATCCAGCGGATGTTCGTGTTGGCTAAGCTCCCCGCCTACGCCGACTACGTCGTGAAATCAGTAAATGAGAGATCCGTCCCAACCGTCGTCACCACCGCCACTCCCGCCGTCGCTGCACCCACGCTGGTGCAAATCGAACAACGCGTCGTCGCTGCCTACCAGCAGCATATCTCCCGTCGTGCACCGAAGAATGCGCAGCCTGCTCAGCAGGCAAACCAGATCTCCGCTGTTAAGCGGAAGGGGGACGACCCCAAGTTTAATCAACAACAGGAGTCCTCTGCTTCGCAGAAGCCGGACAGCGAGCAGAAGAAGAAGAAGCGCAGGGAAGGTAAGCGCTCGGAAAAGGGGAAGAAGAAGCGCGACGAACGTCGCGCCAATGCGAACGACGCTTCTGCGTCCTTCGCCTTCTCCTCGTTCTCCAACGCCCCGGTACTTAGCCCGGCCTCCACCGTCTTCACTTCCCCCGTCGTCGACCCTCGCACTCTTGCGCACACCACCGGCGCACATCAATACGGTCCTCCCGCCTTTCCCCACACCCAGAACGCCATATCCCTCGCGGACCGGCTGGGTGTTACACCTACCATCGAGACGGTTCGTACGCTCGATCCAGTGGCTAATCGCCACATCGACTACGACGCCCCCGTCTCTCTCCCGCGCTCGCCCTTCTATAAGAAGGATGGCGCCTCCATGTCCTTCCCGGTCAATGACCACAGGACTCTCCAACACCAACTCGGTGCGGCCTACTTCGGCCCTTCAGGTTTCTCTCGTATTCACGAGACTCCCTCACGCTCTCTTTTAGAGCGCCTAGAGGAAACCATCGAAGACGCTGAGATGGAGATTGCGTCCATCATGCCCCTCGACGAGGAGTATGAGGCGGAGGGCGAGGACACCGTCTCTTTAGGCGACGAAGCTCCTGACGAGTTCATCTCGCAGTACTTCGACTTCGGCGCCGCTGACGTTTGGCAAGTCCCTTTCCCGCTCTTTCTCTACACAGACACTGATGTGCGGCCTTCGCCACAGAAAATTGCATTTTATTGTAACATGTCTGATGTAGTAGATAGAAATGAATCTACTGCTACCCCGTTCCAACTGTGTGATAACTGTTCGAAGAACGATAAGGGCAAGCAAAAGAGCGACGTGTATGACACACCAGCAGACCTATGGCTGCTAGATTCAGGGGCTTCGGCCCATTTTACAAATAATATCAACGATTTCGCCGAGTACAACGCTTTTACCAAGCCAGAGTACTCACAGACAGCGAACGGTCGTGCGCCAATTCTTGGCATCGGCACAGTGATTGTGGAATTCAATGGGAACACCATGCAGTTATCGCCGACCATATATATGCCCACATGCAACATTAAGCTTATTTCGATGGGCACATTGCTCAAAGATCAGTGTCTTACACTGAAAGCTGTTCCGAACGGTATCGAATTCCAAGATACCTGTATTAAAAAGACCATTCTGTCGTTTCACTCGCATGGTCGTGATACCATGTACTGGATCAAAGCACCAACCGTCAAACCACATGCCAAGCCTATCAGCATGGCCGCTGTGGACTACGACTTGCTACACCGCCGCCTCGGTCATCCCTCGCGTGACGTGCTCAAAGCCGCACGCAAACATCTCAAAGATTTCCCGGACGTTGATATTCCGTCCAACCCTCCAATTTGTCCCGGCTGCGAACTCGGCAAACAGCCTAACAGGACATTTCCTCATACTGAGACGCGCGCAAGCGCTCCATTTGAGTTAATTCACTCTGATCTCAAGTCATTCGAAATAGAATCGTACCATAAGTTTAAATACGCGGTCGTATTCTACGATGACTTCACGTCAATGTCCTGGCTCGCCCTTATACGCACCAAGGACCAGACCCTTAAAATGGTCAAACAATTCATTGCTTTCGTCCGCACACAGTACAACGCCAAAGTAAAGGCTTGGAAATCCGATGCCGGAGGCGAATACACCTCCAAGGCATTCACGGAATACATGCGCGATGAAGGCATCCGTATTCAACAGTCCGCCCCATACGCACATCAGCAGAACGGGCGTGCGGAACGATTAATCCGCACACTAATGGACAAAGCACAGGCGATGCGTTTACACGCTTGCCTACCCGATTCTTACTGGGAATTCGCTTTAACGCATGCATCCCATGTGTACAATCGTACACCAATGGCTAGGTTGAACTGGAAGACTCCTATGGAGAAACTTACAGGGGAACAATCCTCCGTCTCCCACCTAAGAGTATTCGGATGTGGTGCATACGTGCATCTTCCCGATGAAACAAGGAAAGGGAAACTACAACCTAAGTCCCAACTGATGATTTATCTCGGTGTTGCCCCTGGTAGTGAGCGCAACTACATATTCATGCGCCCCAACAACTCCATGCACACGTCGGCACATGCCATCTTTGATGAGCATTTGTTTCCTAAGTGTTCCGGTGCACGCCCTCACAGGCCCGTTAGCCACCCACCCACTGAAACACATCGACACACCGATGATGAAAGCGAGTCTTCTGACTCTGACTCCTCTGACGATCAGTCTGATGCGGTTAAACCCGCCCCTGATCCCCAGCCAGCACCAGCACGCCCGGAAACCCCACCGGCACCTGCACCTGCACCTCCTGTCACACCGCCATCTGCTCGTCCACCAGCTGGACCACCTGATGCCCCACCTCGCCGATCTCAACGTGAACGCCGACCCCCTACTCGTCCTGGGAACGTCTATGGCGAAGACCGTCATCCTTTACAACAGATTAAGGACATTGAGAAGAGATCTCGCTGGGAAAGGCTTATTGGACACGGCGAACCATCACGAGAACCGCAGCGTGAACAACCGATCCCAGGTTCCATGCCCGACTCTACTCCTTCGGAAGACGAGATCGAACGCATAACCAGGGAAGGGGGAGAGGCATTGATTAACTATCTTTGCTCTCGTGCTTATATTCCGGATGAAATGAGTAATCCCAACTATCGCGAATGGAAATTCCGTGATATACTCAAACTTCCTGCCGAGGAACAAAAACTCTGGCGACAAGCCTGCGAAACAGAGCTTCAGATGCTCAAAGATCGCAAGGTTTACGAGATTGTAGATCGACCAGCTGATCGTAAGATCATTAAAAATCGCTGGGTATTCGACGTCAAGTCTGACGGTCGTAAACGCGCTCGCCTAGTAGCCAAAGGCTTCTCACAGGTTGAAGGCGTAGACTACGATCAGATCTTCTCCCCAGTCGTACGATACGAAACGGTGCGGTGTATGCTCGCCCTTTCTACACTTGAGAACTGGTACATCACCGGTCTCGACGTACGATCTGCCTATCTATACGGCAAACTGGAAGAGGAACTCTACATGGAGTTTCCTGAGGGTTTTACGCCACCCGAACAAAAAGGCAAAGTCCTAAGACTACTACGTGCTATATACGGCCTCAAACAAGCAGGATTATCCTGGTGGCGCACGTTAGACAAGTCCATGGCTGAACTTGGCTTCACAAGGCTCAAGACTGACGCCGGCCTGTTCATATACCGCAATGGAAATGATATCGTCATTGCGATTGTCTACGTTGATGACGCCCTCTTCTGTGGACCTAACAAAGCTGTCGTAGACAAGCTAAAGGCCACATTCATGAAGACATGGGAATGTCGAGACCTCGGGGAACCTAAAGAGTTCCTTGGGATGAATCTTCGTCGAGAAGGCAAAAAACTGCACATTGATCAGTGCAAATACCTCGACAAGGTGCTTGAACGCTTCGGCATGACGAATGCTAAAGCCGCACCCACTCCACTTCCTCAGGGTTATTACCCAGAGAAGAACGTTGCCCCCGTTAACTTCGAATTGCGGACGCGCTTTCAAACGGTGATAGGCTCGTTACTATACTTGATGTTAGGCACACGCCCAGACATCGCCTACGCAGTTACCCAACTCGCAAGGCAATCCGCCAATCCTACTAAGGAGCACTTGGATAGGGCTTTGTACGTATGTCGATACCTTGTCGGTACTCGACAATACTCCCTTACTTTTAATGGTGCATCTGGCAATGGCATTTATGCCTGTACCGACTCTGATTGGGGCCAAGACCCCGTCACAAGACACTCGCAGACAGGATTTTTCCTGAAACTTGCGGATGGTGCTTTCCTTTGGAATTCACACTTGCAGAGCTCTACCGCCCTCAACTCTACAGAAGCTGAGTATATGGCATTGAGTGATTGCACACGACAAGTATCCTGGATACACCACATGTTCTCAGAACTAGGTTATAAGCTAAAAGCTATACCAGTCTGTGGTGACAACCAAGGATCACTATTTATGGGTGAAAATCCCGTTACCGAGAAGCGTAATAAACATATTCCACTACGGTACTTTTTTATACGTGACGCCGTAATGAAGTGGAAAGAAGTAGAACTCTTCTACATCCCCGGAACTGACAATCCCGCGGATATGTTGACAAAGAACCTCGGACATGTCAAGTTCGAGAAGTTCCGCTCCGAACTCGGTCTGGTATTCTACACCAGTTGATCTCGCTGATACCTATCATGCGGAAGTCCTCATTTATGCTTACGTGTCTCCGTACACTTAGCAAGGGGGAGTGTTGAACGTAGCGTACATTCTTAGTATAGAAGGTAGTTACCACGCTTGTTCTATATCACATTCGGACTCAGTCGATCTGAGTTCTAATACAACTTGACTTGTAACAACAACGTTCGACGTTACCCAACAACCTCACCGCTAGGTAAGTCACCAGATGTAGTTCCTCACTGGAACCCTCTCAACAGAGGCAAGAAAGTTCGTTTCGAAGGGGTTGTTCTCCCGTCGAAATCCTCCGGAAAGTCGGATGGGAAGACTGCGTCTGTACATCAGCAACACTGCAAAAAGTCTGAAGTTACTGGAATGACTGGATCAGTTAAACCAGTACGCCAGTTGCTCAGTTGCCCAGTCATCCAGTCAGCCAGTCATTTCAGTAATCTCATTGGTTCATTAGCCCAGTCACTTCAGTAGACTCAGTAGCTCAGTAGCCCAGTGTTCCAGTCATCCAGTTATCTCAGTAGCCTAGTAGCCCAGTGTCCCAGTCATGTAGTCATCTCAGCAGCCTAGTAGCCCAGTGCCCTAGTTATCCAGCAATCCAGTTGTCTCATTACTCCAGCCATTCAGTATTCCAGTATTCCAGTAATCTAGTCACTCAGTGGTCCAGTAATCCAGTAGTCTCAGTAATCCAGTCACTCAGTGATCCAGTAATCTAGTCACTCCAGTCACTCCAGTCACACAAGTGACACCAGTAACCCAGCCACCAGTCACTCCCAGTCACCTCAGTAACCCAGTAATCCAGTCACCCAGTCACCTCAGTAATCCAGTCACCCAGTAATCCAGTCACCCAGTCCCAATTACTAGTTCACTATATCTTATGATTAATTCACACCTTATGACAGTTCAGAAAATGTGAAATATATTATGTCTAACTATTACATGTATTGTGGTACAATAGTTACAAGTTAATGAAGTGCCATGCAACACGAGCAGCTATGTACGAGGTGAGTAGGTGTGTTAGTCAACAAATAAACACGAACCTTTGAAGCCAGCGGGGCTGTTGAGCCCACGCCGGCTTCGTTGTTTGAGCTTGAGGTGGTGAGAAGTGGTGGTAGCGGGCCGAGCAGTGCGAGCAGCTGTTTGTGGGGTGAGCAGGTGGCTTATCACTCACCTCGTGAAGCCGGCGGGGCTGTTGAGCCCACGCCGGCCGCGTTTTCGCGTTTTCGCGTTTTCGTCGTTTTCGTGTCGGGAGTGGTGTGGTAGGTGGTAGTGGGCCGCGCAGTGCGAGCGGCTGTTTGCGGGGTGAGCGGATGTGGTGGTGAGCGAGTTCTCACTCACCTCGTGAAGCCGGCGGGGCTGTTGAGCCCACGCCGGCCGCGTTTTCGCGTTTTCGTCGTTTTCGTGTCGAGAGTGGTGTGGTAGGTGGTAGTGGGCCGAGCAGTGCAAGCGGCTGTTTGCGGGGTGAGCAGGTGGCTTATCACTCACCTCGTGAAGCCGGCGGGGCTGTTGAGCCCACGCCGGCCGCGTTTTCGCGTTTTCGTCGTTTTCGTGTCGAGAGTGAGGTGGTAGGTGGCAGCAGGCTGTTTGCGAGGTGAGCGGATATGGTGGTGAGCGAGTTTTCACTCACCTGGCGATGCCGGCGGGGCTTTTGAGCCCTCGCCGGCCGTTTTGTTGTTGTTGAGGTGTGGTGTAGTGGTGAGAGAGAGTCGAAGAGGTGGCGCGGCAAATTCAACATGGTCACGTGACTTTTTCGCGCGGATTTTTTGTCAAGTCCGAGCATTAGGGAAATGTGGCTACACTTTATTAGGATCTCCTACACTAGATAGCTACCATATTTTTTGTACACTTGTGTATGCTTTTTTGTACACTTTCAATAGGTTTGATCTCCACATACTTTGCTACACTTGTAACTACACACTTACTGCGCTTTTTTGTACACTTTTGCTACACTCTAACCTAATACACTTTCCCACACTTGTAACTACACATTTACTACGCTTTTTTGTACACTTTTGTTACACTCAATCTAGCTACACTTTCCTACACATTTGATTCAAGTTTTACTACGCTTTTTTGTTACACTTTGCTACACTCAATCACTACACTTGTAACTACACTTTTAGTACACTTTTTTGTCCACTTTAGCTACACTCTATCACTACACACTTTCCCACACATTTCGCTACACTTTTACTATGCTTTTTTGTACACTTTTGCTACACTCAATCTAGCTACACTTTCCCACACTCTTGACTACACTTTTACTACGCTTTTTTGTACACTTTGCTCACTCAATCTAGCTATACTTTCCCACACTTGTAACTACACTTTTACTACGCTTTTTTGTACACTTCACTACACTCAATCCTAATACCCTTTCCCACATTATTAACTACAATTTTAGTACACATTTTTGTGGACTTTAGCTATAATCCATCCTATGAATGATTATAAAATGTCACTAATTAGAATGACTCTATTAGATGACTGAGTAGTACTGGAGTGATTGGGTGAGCTGAGGGCTGGGTAACTGGATAACTGGTATGACTGGTGTGACTGAAGTGACTGGTTTACTGGACCACAGGATGACTGGATTACTGGAGTGACTGGATTACTGAGGTGACTGGATTACTGGAGTGACTTGTGTGACTTGTGTGACTGGAGTGACTGGAGTGACTGGAGTGACTGGATTACTGGACCACTGAGTGACTAGATTACTGGAATACTGGAATACTGGATGGCTGGAGTAATGAGACAACTGGATTGCTGGATGACTAGGGCACTGGGCTACTAGGCTGCTGAGATGACTACATGACTGGGAAACTGAGCTACTAGGCTACTGAGATGTCTGGATGACTGGAACACTGGGCTACTGAGCTACTGAGACTACTGAAGTGACTGGATGATTGGATGACTGGGCTGCTGGGTTACTGGAACTACTGGATGACTGGATGACTGGGATGCTGGGTTACTGGAACTACTGGATGACTGAATGACTGAATGACTGGGCTACTGAGACTACTGAAGTAACTGGATGACTTGATGACTGGGCTGCTGGGTTACTGGAACTACCGGATAACTGGAACACTTGGCCACTGGACTAATGAGACCACTGAAATGACTGGATGACTGGATGACTGAGCTACTGGGACTACTGAAATGACTGGATGACTGGATGACTGGGCTGCTGGATGACTGAGACTACTGAGACTACTGGATGACTGAATGACTGAGCTACTGAAGCTACTGAAATGACTGGATGACTGGGCCACTAGGCCACTGGGTTACTAAGACTACTGAAACTACTTGATGACTGGGTGACTAGGTTACTGAAACTACTGAAACTACTGAAACTACTTGTTACTGGGCCACTGGACTACTGATTTAACTGATCCAGTCATTCCAGTAACTTCAGACTTTTTGCAGTGTTGCTGATGCGGTGACACTCTCGCACGTCTACGCAATCCACCAAAAGAGCGGCTTCGTCTCGACGATCCTCATTTCGAACTTGCATTATCCAACTTCATTGCCCTTGAGCACTCCTCCGAAGAAGCTTATGAACAAATACGCAAAGGGATCAAGAAGTGTTACCTGGATTCGTCGATACCAAGTCTTTATCAGCTCAAACGACGCCTCGCAGATATCAGTGGTGTCACGTCCATCGTCAAGGACATGTGCATCGGGTCCTGTGTTGCATATGTAGGCCCTTATGCCGATCTCGATCGATGTCCCAGGTGCGACGAACCTCGATATGATCAGATCAAGTTAGCGAACAGCGGCGGGAAGACAAAGCTACCACGAGCTGTGTTCCATACGATCCCTATTGGTCCGCAGCTTCAGGCCCTCTGGAGACACCCGGAAACTGCTCAGAAGATGCGGTATCGTCGACGTCGTACCGAGGAACTATTAGCAGAAATCGAACAAAATGACGGATTCATCAAAATGTATGACGATATCTTCTGTGGGGAAGCTTACCTCAGGGCTGTTCACGACCAGAAAATCAAATCTGATGACACACTCATCATGTTCTCGATCGACGGTGCCCAACTGTTCGATAGCAAAGAGTCAGATTGTTGGATTTACATCTGGATCATTCTCGAGCTGTCACCAGATCACCGCTACAAGAAAAAACACGTATTTCCTGGTGCAATCATTCCTGGACCGAAGAAGCCAAAGTTTCCCGCGTCATTTCTTTATCCCGGATTTCACCATCTTTCGGCGATCCAACGCGAAGGGCTTCCGATCTGGGACGCCATGGAGAACCATGAGTTTGTCTCCCGTGTATTCCTGTTTCTCGGTTGTGCCGATGGACCCGGCCTCATCACCATCAGCAACCTCGTTGGCCACCAAGGGAAATGTGGCTGTCGGATGCTATGTCCTCTCACCGGCCGTCGTAAATCTACTGGATCACAGTACTACCCAGCGCTTCTCAAACCGAACGACTATGATGTGCATGGAAGTAATCACGCTGACCTAGACCCATTCAACATCCAATCTGGATCGTCTATCGAGTATATTCGCCGCCTGCGATATGTTCTTGAAGCCGATTCAAAGCCACTCTTCGAGTCACGTCGCCTACAGACAGGGATAGTTGGGCCTAGCATTCTTCTTGGATTACAACCCAACCTTATACTCGGAATTCCGGAGTGCTTTTCCTCCGAGATGATGCATCTTAGTGGTGCAAACATGGCTGCACTTTGGCTCGACCTATTTCGTGGTACCATGGATTGCGCTCGCACCGACAGCCGCGAAAACTGGCCTTGGGCCGTTCTCCGGGACAATACAACTTGGCAACATCATGGTCAACTCGTTGCAGCATGCAAGCCCTATCTTCCGGGATCGTTTGATGTTGCTCCACGCGATCCTAGCCTCCACGCAAATTCTTGGTACAAATGCACCGAGTATATCACATGGCTGTACGGCCTTTGCCCAGCTCTCCTTTACGACATTCTTCCCCATGACGTCTGGCAAAATTTTTGCAAGTTCGTTGTTGCCCTACGCATCTTGAGCCAATATTCCATCAGTTCCACCGATCTCACCCGTGCCGACGATCTCCTTGCCGAATGGGAAAGAGAGTTCGAGCTCATTTTCTATCAACGTCGCCACGATCGTCTTCACTTTATTCGTCCCTGCGTGCACCTGACAAGTCATCTCACCCTCGAAGCGTCACGTGTTGGTCCACCAATTTGCTCATCGCAATGGACTATGGAACGTATGATCGGCAATTTAGAACAAGAAATACGCCAACCATCCAATCCCTTTTCCAACCTCGCTCAGCAAGGTCTCTTGCGGTGTCAGCTCAACGCACTCTTTGCCATGTTTCCACAGCTCGATCCATCCAACACTGGGCCTTCTGATCGTGCCACAGCAGATCTCGGAAACGGATTTGTCTTACTTCCGAAGCGCGATCATCGTGCTACATCTCTCTCCAACAGCGTAACACGACTTCTCAGTGATTACATTGGTAAAAATGTTATGCAAGCTCGTCGCTGGGCACGGCTACGTCTACCTAATGGTCAAGTAGCTCGCTCACGATACGCAGAGTCAGACAAATCCCCAGATGAGGTACGCATGGCACGTAACGTTAAGGTTTGACACATCCTATTTCATTCTCGAGACTTGTATTTTACATAACTTCATTTAGCTATCCCTCGATGGTGGCGAACGGTTTGCCGAGGTCCACTTTTACACCAGGCTTGTCCAAGATCATAGCGACTCTGATCGAAGGGACTCCGATGACTCCGATGACGATGAACCACGACTAACATTCAGAGATATTGCCGTTGTCACACTATATTCACATCCACACCCACGTCTCCTCACGGATTCTTACGGAGCACTGGTATCATGCACAAAACTTGGCGACGGAGGATTTTGTGTCATCGAAATCAGTTCGATTAAAGCCGTTGTTGCAATGGTTCCTCATGCGATTAGGTTGCCTTTGGGTGGCGAGGAGGAGAGGTTTTTCCTTGTTGAAAAAAGTGGAATAGAGCTTGCGAGGAGTGGATTTGACATCATAAATGACGAATAATTCAGGTCATGAACACACATGTTAATGTACAAAAGACGAGCAGCTACACAGAGACCTTGAGAGCAGAATGTAAAAGTACAGCATGGATTTGATTGAACCCGAGCCCATCAATCTAGCCTGGCTCATTTATGTGCCTGTTCGAGGACCTCCTCAAGTGTCGGGCTGGTGATTGGGCTGACAATATATCCGATCGTACGAAGGGGTCGCATCCCGGAGAGGTTGAGGTTCTCGTCTTCTTCTGGTTTATTTGCAGGGTCTGGATCGCGCGTGAATCTGTGAAGAAGACGACATTTGGTAGCGGTGACATGCCTCAACAAGTGTTAGGACGAATGAAATGATCTTGAAAAAAACATACAATGTATCCTTAGGATGACCATCCTTGTGGTCGTCAGTCTTGCCCGTTTCCGCTATGGTTGGCTCTGAGATCGTGTTGACGCCATCTTTGAAACGGAAAACAAATATCTGTATGGTCGAGTAGTAAGTCAATTTTCAGACGAACAGTAAACTGGCAGGAAGTTACCTTTTCTCCGAGATCAACTTTGTACGTCTTCCAATCATCTTGTACGCCCTCTACTTCAACGAAAACAACGTTGCCGAGCATGTTGACCTTCTGGACGGACATGGTAGGTGGAATAGAGGAGACGCGACTTACGGGGGTACTACTAATGCAGCTATTTCCCACAATTAGCTATGACTAGCTTTGCCCTTGACTTCGACTACCCACTGTACATATCGCACACGATGACCATGACACCGCTCGATCTTCCCCTCTCTTTGCCTACCAACAGCTCTCTTTGCTTAACGAACAAACTTCCAATCCTTTTTCTGCCAGCTTTGCCGATCCATTCAAATCTGCTACGACTAGTAATGCTTTTAATCCATTCTCGCATCAGTTGCCTGTATGGCCCAACAATACTCCAAGTAACGACTTCCAAATCAACCTGGTGAGCTTATTTTGTGTATTAGCTCAGAATTGACGCGCATATATGGTGCTAGCACATACAACGCATCCAAGCACTCGAAGAGATGGTCACGAAATTACGCCTTGAAAACATTGCCATAGAATCTGCTCGCACAGCCATAGAGTAAGTATCTAAATTATGTTGTTCTGATCTAATTCTTCGCCCAGAAAAGCATACAATATTCTTGTCGCACAGCTTAATCGTACGACTACCACGTGTTACGATCACCCATTCTTTCTTTCTTTGGTACCTTGTACTAAGTCCTAGTCGCTGGTTCGAGTCCTGCCTAGGCCCCTCTTTTCTTACCTTGCTTTAGTCAGCGAACATTCCTTAATGTTCTTTCACCTTCCACGCTTTGTCATCGCTGACTCGCATGCTTACCGAGCATGACTCATTCCTATTCGTCATGACTTGTTCTTACATATTCCGACTTGTTCCATGCCTGCCCTTAACTCGTTTCTTCACTTATATAAACCCTCGAGTTTCCTCCTGTACCCCTAACTTAGACCTACGCAATCTAGCTTGGTCTTTCCTCGTTTCCTTTGAACCCTCTGAGAGTCACCGTCCCACTCTAGAACGGACGCTAGGCCTTAACGTGGACATCCCATCGTTAGGCTACCTTTGAAACCCTTGTCCTTGACTAGGCTTTTGCGTCTACGCTTTGACCTACTCGGTACAAGCGTAACAAAAGGTCTAAGTTACCCCTGAAGGCTACCCTCGCTGTAGACCTCCACCATTTCCCAACGACCTCGCCTCGACACTGTTACGAACGCTCAGTTCCTTATCCTAGTCTTTCCTACACTTCACTACGCTTACTACGTTTCTCTTTCACTTTTGCACTTAGTCGCTTTCTCTCCCTTTTCTGTTATCTTATCTTATCAAGATCACATCACGTGACCTGCTGACATCAGCTAGGTCTAGCCTTTCGCTTACGTAATGTGGCTGTGCGTGGCTGTGCATCTTCCCCACTGTCCATGACTCATACAGAGTCACCATGACTCAGACTCTTATTGACTCATTATGACTCACCGTGACTCATACTGACTCACGCTGACTCATCTCGCTTCCTAGTCATATACGCTATTGGCTGTTACTCGCCATGACTCATATCTAGTCATACCTAGTCATATAGTTAAGGTTTAGCCACAACATGTACAAACACTGTCAATAGTATATAAACCCGGGTTGACAAGCACTGGCTCCCCAGTCTTGTTCTCCTGGAGTTTCCTCTTCTTGAACTTCATGGGCCAAGCGCTCCTGCTTGCCTAGTCTGATCCTCAGCTCTAGTTACTGAGTTGATGTGGTTTCGCTAGGGCATGTTGTCTGATGATAGCGCTAGCTCTTGATTGAGTTGAGTCGTTTCAGACACCTCTCGCTGGGGCCCCCCACGAGAGACCGCTAATCCACAGAACCCCGAATCTTCTGACTCGGGCTCACCTGAAGAGGAAGATCCCTCTAACCCCTACGACACCTCGGATCTTTACGACGAACCAATCACCACCCAAGAGGAACAAGAAGAAACCCTTCACCTCTCCCACGAATTTTCCTCAGCTGTAACCATCCCAAGGTCACCAACACCACCGTCGCCAACCCCAATATCCCGAAGAGCTCCACAGTTCCCTGTGTCGCCTGCTCCCCCACGAACCCTAGCTTTCCCCACTCCTTCCCTTCCCGCACCCGCATTTGCACCAGGAGCGTATCAGGTACCCCCTACCTTTGTAAACCCCATGTCGTCCTCCAAACCCACTGAACTCCGCATCGGAGCCCCAGACGCCTTTGATGGCTCCTTTGAAAAGAGCACTGCTTGGATGAATTCTATCCAATTCTATCTCACTGTCAATGGTGACGTATACAACACCGACCCCAAGAAGATCGCCTTTGCGCTGTCTTACATGTCCAAAGGATCAGCAGCCACTTGGGCCGCCACCTTCCGCCGCAAAGCCATCACCGGCGCCACAGTCACAATGGGAACCTGGGCCCAGTTTATCACTGATTTCGAAACCGCATTCAAACACCACGACACCGTAGGAAACGCCGTCGCCTGGCTCTCCACCAAGCGAATGAAACCTCTCAAGAATGGAGAGCATTCTCCCTCCCTCCCAGAATTCATTTCAAGTTTCCAGAATCAAGTCGCCTTATCAGGCATCACCGATAACAATGTCCTAATCGGATACTTTTCCGCAGGGATACCCGTCTCCCTCATGAGACGAGTCAACAGCATGGACACTGTCCCTACCACGATGGAGGATTGGTACAAACGCACTACCCAGTTCCAGACCCAATGGGAACACGCCAATGAAATCGCAAATCGCAATCGCAACCCTGCTAAGCCATTTCGTCCATTCTCCTCCACCAACCACTCTACCCCTGCCCGGGACCCCAATGCCATGGACGTCGACGTCATCCGTATCTCCAAACTCACTCCTGAAGAGCGGAAACACTGCCAGGAGAAAGGGCTCTGCTTCCGCTGCAGGAAAGCTGGACATCGGTCCAACGCCTGCCCAGAATTCTCCTCGAACCAGAAAACCCCGAAGAAGGTTCAGAAGGTTGAAGAAGAAATTCCCTCGCTGATCGAGATAGATGATGAGGATGAAACCACCGTTCGTAAAGTAGCCTTTGTCACAAAGGGTTTTTAGACCGGGAAGCTCTGCCGACGCAAGCTTCCCCAATCACGTGTGCACCTGTACTTGTAAAGTCGCGAAAGCGCTCTATGCAAATCCCCATACAGATTATCGTTCCCTCGCACACGATGAAAGCCGTCGAAACCCACGCCCTCATTGATAGCGGCGCAGACATCTCCTGTATCGACTGGGGCTTTATAAGAAAAAATCGAATCCCCACTACTCGACTTGAAACCCCTATTCGAGTCCGAAACGTCGACCAGACTGCAAACAAAAGCGGGATGATACTCTTTACCACCACCCTCTTCCTTGATATCGAAGGAATCGCACAAGAAGTAATCTTCCACGTCATGAATTGCGGAAACGAGAACGTCATCCTAGGACTCCCATGGCTTGAAAAAGCTAATCCAACCATCGATTGGCGCCGGCGTACCTTGTCGCTGTCGGAATCCATTGACGAGTCAAAGAAGTTGTATACCATACATGCTGCAGCCTGTAAAGCCAACGACCAACTCTTCACTCGACCCACCCCTCCTCCTCGACACTCTTATGTAACCCCGGAAGTCGATCAACAACTCTATGACTACCTGGACTCTGAAACCGAATCCACCTTTCTTAACCGCGCTTACGAAAACCATACCCTAAACCGCATTATTCGTTGCGGTTCACGCTTTGTCCCCAATCATGTTGTCGCTCGCCTTACCCGAGCTACTGAACTCGCAATTGCAGCCGAACTGGCTAAACCCAAACCTATCCTCCCAAAAGAATATGCCAGATATGCCTCGGTTTTCGATGAACCCTCGGCTGGTCACCTTCCTCCATCTCGGGTTTATGACCACGAGATTAACCTGAAGGAATCCTTCGTCCCTAAAATTGGAAAACTTTATCCGCTATCTCCGGATGAAAAGAAAGCCACAGAAGACTTCCTCGAAGAGAACCTGCGTACGGGAAAGATACGTCCCTCCAATTCCCCCCAGGCATCCCCCTTCTTCTTCGTCAAGAAGAAAGATGGAAAACTCCGCCCTTGCCAAGACTATCGATATCTCAACGAACATACTACTCGAGACGCGTACCCACTTCCCCTCATTGGGGATCTCGTCGACAAATTGAAAGACGCCGAAGTCTTTACCAAGTTTGATGTGCGATGGGGTTACAACAATGTCCGCATCAAAGACGGACACCAGTGGAAAGCCGCTTTCCTCACCCACAAAGGCCTCTTTGAACCAACTGTGATGTTCTTCGGACTAAACAACTCCCCAGCCACCTTCCAGCGCTTCATGAACGACTCTTTTCGAGACATGATAGCTGAAGGGTGGCTTGTCATCTATATGGACGACCTTCTCATCTTTTCTCCCGACAATGCTACTCACACCGCTCGCACACAGCGAGTCCTCGAACGGATGCAAGAGCTAGATCTCCATCTTCGTTTAGAGAAATGCAACTTCGCCGTAAACGAAGTGGAATATCTTGGCATGATCGTCCGCCCCGGAGAGCTTGCCATGGATCCCGTCAAACTCGACGGCATCTCTCAATGGCCCATTCCCACTACTGTCAAAGAAGTTCGCTCATTCCTTGGCTTTGCCAACTTCTATCGACGCTTTATCCCAAATTACTCCTTAGTCGCCCGCCCTTTGATTGACCTGAC